>CM045497.1:62884555-63377055 GCA_024704745.1 Rosa lucieae
TGAAAAACCAGGGTGTCTACCACTACTTACATAGTTTCAAACAGAACTGTTTTTCTGCAATTGAAGATGTTTTCCCCAGTCTCTAACAAGCATATGCCAAAACTTCCACCAAGAGAATGGAAGTTTGATTACAAATCTTCTAAAACCATGAGGTGAACCGAAATCCTCATGAAATCTAAATTTACATCTGAATGAACTTAACCATCCTATGGAACATTGAAAACTCCTTGTGAAAGTCTCGTACCGCATACACACCGTCTGTGTAAATCAACATCTTATCCAAAAAAGAACCATTCTTCAAGAGATACTTGGCTATCTCCCTCTCAGCCCACTGTCCCTTGAATCCACTTATGGAGATGGTCTTCAGGTGTGACAACAAGCAAATAGGCACATCCTTTGGCAGACCCCATTCACACCTTGGATACTGTCTTTCACATTCAGTTACCTGATCATGAAATAAATATACAAAAAAAGAGAGAAAAAGATCATGAAATAAGAATCAACTTTAACAGCTGCATACTGGTATAACGTTGCATTTAATGGAAACCAATCTTACTTACATTTTCTAAGACCAAATCTTCAAGATTAGGTGCACAGTGCAGAAACTCAGGCAGCACTTCCCAGTAATTGCAATCCACAAGAACTAACCTCAGTTGTTTCAAATTATCAAAAGCAGGGAGACGCCAATCCTAGATGATAAATACAAATATTGTTCAGGTAAAAAGTGCTGTTATAAAAAATAGAATGAAATAATAGAGATGCCTCTTTTCTCATATATGTTGGATGATTGGAATGTCAACGAAGGTGCTCAAACTCCTAATGTGCCTTTATAAGAGAATGAAATTTTAGAATCGTCTTGTACAGTTATACTCTATTACTCTACTTGAATTTGTGTCAAACCAGAACCAAATTAGTAATCACCACATTCTATCAATCATTCCTCCGATTTATCCATCTTGGAGATAGGAGATGACCTTTTAAAAGTTTTATCCTGTAATCTATCGTAACAAGTATAGAGTAAAAGAACAAAAGCTCAGATATGCTAACCTTTGACCAAGAAGCCAAAAGAGACAGATATTTCACATTAGAAATTCCAACCAGAAGGGCAGTTGCACAAGAGGGAAAGTGAGGTGGATTTTTTGCTCTAGAATCTCTGACATCAATACTGGCATTAACTAGGGACTTGGCTCCCCCCATGAGAACATAATTTGTGAAACCATCCTTTTTGAGATCAAGTTTTTCAAGCTTTGGGGCATCGATATAAACATTGATACGAGTCTCAAACTGTTCATACTCATGACCTCTTCTTGGCCTCGCCATCCCCACTTGAAGACTTATGTTCAGCGTCTTCACTTGAGGCACAGAAACATTGAAATTGTAACCTATATCAGTGTCTCCATTTTTCACTTTTCCGTCAATAGTTAGATCTTCAAGCACAGGGCAGCAAGAAAACAGCTTCCCCATTAAATATAGATTATCACTAGAAACTCTAACATGGAGGACCTTCAGACTCGGGAAACAGCCTGATGTAGGAGGATCAGTAGCAAAGTCGAAGTCCCACAGGCACAGCCCCAAAACCCTCAGTGTCTTGCACATTAATATGCACCGTGGTATCCAAAAAATACTAGGCACATGGAATGCAAGCTGTAATTCAACAACATTACGCCTAGCAACGGCGCAAATCCAATCCTCAATGACAGGTAAATGATGGGGTGTGCCAACCGACAGAGAGAATTTGCCCACGTCTGTTGCGTCCCTTGAATAGAGCACACTGCTGACAAACCTTGCAAAACGATCACAACGAGGGCGACGAAGTCGAACATCATTATCAGCATCATCAGCAGGAAAATCTCTTCGGTCGTGGAAGTCCAGATTGGGAACCGAGGTCCACAAGTTGTTCCATCTTTTAGACAAAACGGAGGTCCTCACAGAATCTAATGTGGGCATGCAGCCAAGTATGTGACGAACTAGTTCATCAGGCAATGCACTGATCCTATCAATCGAACCCATTTTTTCTACCCTTTTCTTCTTGCCGGTCTGAACACGCATTTCTTCTACCCTACCCTACCCTACCCTACTCTATCTATCAGCTCAAAATTTCTTAGAAAATAACAACAAGGCTCAGAATGAAACACAAAGGCACTCTCGTTGATTGATTTGAACCAAACTAAGCAAGATGAAAGGAGGCAACTTTACCGGAAACGTGATCTCATGATCAAAGATGTAAAAAGATGAAGGAACTCAACCGCCCCATTTCCGTTTTCACCTGCTAAGCTCAGGTTGGTGTCTCTTTTCTGAGTTTTGAACCGTGTTTATCGGCCTTTTGACTCTTTTTGTTTCTCTTTTCTGGGCTTTTAACTCTTAACCCTTTATGTGGGCTTGTTGCACACAGGATTACTACTTCTCGTTCTACTTGAAAACTCGGCCCATTCTAAAACTCAAAAGTAATTTTCTTTTATCACCGGCCGGATCGACTCGCAGTGTGACAGAAAAATAAGAAGCAGCATTTTCGGAGCAAATGAAGAGAAGAAAAAGCAAAGAGAAAAATGCACCATCAGTGCCTTAACTTTTGTGCACCGGCCAAGTTGATACCAAAACTCTCAGTGCTATCAATGTGATACCTGAACAATGATTTCACTATCAGTGACATCCTTCTGTAAAAATTCTCAGACGAGGACGTTAAAAAAGTCACGTGCCAAGCACGTGGGCCCAAACAAAAAGGGCAAATGACCTAAATGACCCTTAGCTTATCCCAACAACTGATTTCCCTCCAAATTAACTTCAGCAACATAACATCAACATCATATCAGTCCATTTTCCAATAACTAAAGAACCTGATCAAATGTCTTAATTTCCATCTCCATCAAAATCAACATAGTAAGAGAAGAAAGGAACTGTGTACCTGGTGAAAACACATGTAGCATAATCAAATTCAACCTAAACACCCATTCAATTACCACATGAGTTGTTACAAGCAAAAATCATGGCAGATCAAAATAAATACTGTTCCATGATGCATAATTTGTGCAGCAGTACACAACATGAACTTAAACTGAAATCCAAGGGTGTAAAACTACAGTAACTTAAACTTCTTTTCCAAAGATTCCAAAGTGCTGCAATCAAAAGAGGCCAACAAACACCAAACTGAATAGGTTTATGTTTAAAAAGCAGCACAATCAGAGGAAGCTTGGCTTTGCATAGGTTGGGAAGATATCTTCTGTGCACCTCTTGCAGTAGGATTTTGGCTGCTTTGAGTAGGAGGTTGCTAGACTGTTTGTCAGGTTGATGCGTTGGTATTGACACCAAAAGTACCTCCAACAACATCCTTGACCTTCTTGCATGTCTTCCTTAACCTTATGATCTGCTCCTTCAAGTTGGAACACCCATTTGGCATCAATGCTCTTTTAGGCCGCACAATCATATCCAAAACAGATAAACACATTCACCACAATTGCAATTTCAATATCACATAGTCAAAAACAGTTCAGTTTAAAACATACCTTGTTGTTGGTTCTCTTCCTTTTGTTACCAGCATTTGGTCCATTTGATGAACCTTCTCCCTGTTGAATTTTTAAAGAAAAAGTTAGTAAACAAAGTAAAAGCTGGTGATGGACAAAGTTTAAAAATTGACATCAAACTCGATATTAAGTACTTACTGAGGCTGCTGCCTTTGCTGCCTTGGTGATTGGACAACCTAGCTTGTTGTGTCCTTGTTGTCCACATACTCTGCATGAAATCTTGATACCAGTTCTAGGAAATTTACCCTCTTTGGGTGCAGGTGGGGCTGTGGTCTATTTCCTCTCTCCGGGTTCCTTTGTTCTCTTCGTTTTAGGCCTACCAGGCTGTTGCTTGTAAAGGGGAGGTGCAATTGGGTACTCAACAGGTTCCCAATCCTCTTGGCCTGCTATAGGATAGATTACTGGGTTGTATGACTCTAAATAGGTTGAGGGCATGAGGTAGTCATCACAGTATAAGGCAGCATCCTGTTTCTTGTACCTAATTGCACAGATGGCATGAACACATGGTATCCCACTTAGCTACCACCTCTTACAAGTGCAAGTATGAAGGCCCAAGTCTACTGCATGCTTGCTGCCACTGTCCCTAGTTACTTGGAATATGAATTCCCCAGACCTGTGTGCTCTATATAATGTTGCTTTTTGACTAGTCTTGTCAATAATTTTCTTGATTCTAGGTCCAACCAAATCATTCCACTTTTCACAAGCCACTCTTCTGTTTGCTTGCCTCACCATCATATCCATTCTAATCTTTTCCAACATGGTGAGTATGAGCTTATCTCTAGCTGGTAATATAGCTGCATTGAAAGACTCACAAAGGTTGTTGAGTAGTATATCACACCTTGAGTCCTCGCTGAAATAAGCCCTAGACCAATGTGTTGGGTTCTTGTCAAGAAACCATTTCCAGGCATCATCACTAAGCTCCCTCAATTCAGCCATGTGCTTGTTATACCACACAACAGTGCTGGATCTAGCTGCATTCCAAACTAACTACTTCAGCCCCTCTCCTGGATGCTTGGCCTTGAAATTGTTGTAAAAATGCCTCACACAGTGCATATGCTCGGCATTTGGAAACCAATCTGCAGTCGTAATGCAAAATAAACACATCAAAAAATCATTTTAATGTCTAACAAAGTGTACAAATTAAAAGCAAAATTTAGTCCAAACCTGCTATTGCATTTCCTAGCCCCTTCTGCTTATCTATGATAAAGGCATAGCTGCTGTCCCTGTCCATATTCAAATCTGATTTCAAAAGCTCTAGGAACCAGGTCTAGGTCTCTTGGTTCTCAGCTTCATTCCATTGTTTGCATCTATGCCAACTGCTGCTAATAACTGTCCAGGATGGTGCCCTTTTATGTGACACCTATCCACACCAATGAGAGGCCTGCAGCCATTCATCTACCCATTCTTACATGCTGCAAAACAAATGTAAATTCTCTGAAACCTCCTTATTTCACCATCCATACATGTCTTGATTTCAACTGTTGAACCAGGATTGCTTCTTAATAACTCTTTCCTATAAGCAGCAAGGTTGTTGTACTGCTCAATGTAATGGCCCTGATTCATCCTCTTTGCCTTTCTCTTAGCTCTTGTGATCGTTTTCACCCCTACATCCAACTTGTATTTCTTCTGTATGTGATTATGTATGCCAGCTCTGGACCAATTCTCATCCACCAACAAATCTGGTTGTACCTCTCTTGCAATCCTGTTGTAATCCAAGAAGTGGCTTGCTTCCACTGGAGAACAAGTGTGTTTGTTATTCAACGTCCTTATAATCAAAGTTGGACCCTCACCCTTTGAAGTGCTAGCATACAATCTAAATGGGCAGTCCCATTGACAGTTGACCTCAACCTTGTGCTTAGAATTCTTTTCAAACCAAAGTCCAAGCTGATTCCTAATTGCACACTCCCTCACAGCCTCCTTGAGCTGCTTTGAGTTTGGGAATGCCAAACCCAACCTGAACTTGGGGTTTTTCAGATCCACATATCTGATCCAAGGCCTGATCTTCACTCCTTTATTCAGCTTCTTTGGAAGTGGATTCCCATCCTCATCCTCTTCAGTATCAGATCCACTCAAACTCTCCAACTCATCAGAATCTGCAGCTTCATCTGAGCAATAGCATCTAAACCCCATATCTTCAAACTCCTCAACATTTGGAGGTTCTGTGACATTTTCTTCAAACTCAACATCATCAAACTCATCTTGGTTGAGATCATAGTCAGAATCGACATAGAAGTCTGAACCATCATTTGAGTCATCATCATCAACTACCTCAGCCTCTCTTGCATTACTGCCTAGTTTCTTCCCTCTTGTATTATACCTTGGCTGCTTTGGTTTCTTTCCCTTCTGGTTCACTTTTGCAGCCTCAACCGGTCTCTTGCCCTTCTCAGATGGAATAAATCTGGAACTGCTTTCACCCCTATAAACCTTATCCTACTTGGATTGAGCTTGTCTTTCCCTGATTTCTTCAGCCAACCTCTCTTTTACAGCTGCAGCCTCTCTTCCCTCTCTCTCTTTTCTGCCTCTTCCCGAGCCAATTGCTCTGCAGCCTTTCTTGCTCTCAATTTATCAGCTTCCTCCTTTTGCTTAGCTGTTGCCTCCCTTTCCCTAACCTCTGCAGCCTCTCTTTCTGCCTTATCCCAAGCTCCCTTTTCAGTTTTCTCAATAGCCTCTTTTTCTCTCTGTTCAATTGCCTCAAGCTTTTTCTTTAGAGCAGCTGTAGCAGAGGCAGGCCAAGGCCTTTTAACACAGTGCTTAACTCTTTTAGGTTTTGTAGAGGGTCCCCCAAAGTTACCCTTATGCCCCTCTGCTTCACTTGTTTTCCTACTTTGTCCCATTTTTTCTTGGTCTGCAGTTTCTTGTGACCCCAACACATTTGTGACAATATCAGATAGCCCTTCAAAAGTGTCTTCGCTTGGCCCAACCCCCACATTTACTCCACCTTCTTTAAAGGCTTCACCAACCTCCCTTTCACCCTCATTACCATTTGAATCACCTCCATCTGTGAGATCAGTTATATCTGGAGAACTGGTCCCCACATGAAATCTGCTTGGAGAGCTGTTGTACTGACTAGCTTGCAAGTTTGCTGCCTCAAACATTTTCTCCTTCTCTGCTGCACTACATTTATTCAAAGGATTTTCCTAGTCAGGGTCATCTGGCTTCAGATCATCTAATTCAGTCTCTCTCTTCCTCCTACGACCACCCCCTGTTATATACACACTAATTTGCCTCTTACTCGAAGGTATCACCTTCACCATTTCTAGAGCATCTGCATCATTCTTGATTGGAATGAATCCTTCATTGCTTGAATTCCGAGGCAGCTTGAAATGGTAGGAGATGGGCTTCTCTCTGTACCCCAATGCGTAAGCTATATTGTTTATCTCCACCCATGACATCAACTCAGGATCTAACCTATCTAAATAGATCTTCCCCCCCATCTTGTTGAACCTAGCCACCTTATACTTCTTCGTCCCATCCAGTTGCTTGTCAAAATACCCACCATGGAAGATTTCCATTGTGTACAGATGGTCGAGAACTGCAAAATCAACAACATATGAACATCTCTTTGAACAATCAATATCAATTTCAATAAGAGACAGCAACTTCTCTAACGATTATGCATCCAAACCAAAATCCTCATGCTCATTTAGATGTAAAATACTCGATATTGAATCGTATTCAAACTTTCCCCAAATCCTTTTTTTTCTGGATTCTGACTCCTACATCATTTAAACACCCTAATATTCGAAGTCAACCATCACAGTCCAAGAACAAAAATAATATAAAACCCAGCACGCACATATCGATTACCATAATACTCTTTCTTTATTCAAGCACTAAAAGATATATTTTCATAGCTGAAACCCTGGAAAGATTCCCCTTTTGCCCATATTTTTTTAAAACTGTTGTTCAAAAGTATGCTTCTGTCGGTCGGATTCTCATTTCACTCCATTACAAAAGAATAGGAGATAAAGAAGTAGATTCGAAAAGAGACTTACTTTGGGGGGGTGGTCCAGACTCCCTAAAAATCCTCCACATTTTGGCCATCTCTTTACTGTCTGAGATTCGATTCCAGTTCTGTGCTCTGTTGCGCGCAGACTGTCAATCTCAGACTTTCAAATCTTTTGGATTGAAAAAGGTCAAAGCTTTGAGGGATAAGAGTTTGGGTCTGACTTCATCCTGATTTGTCGAAGATGAGGTATGCGAATGGAGGGAAAGTGAAGGGTTTAATCGATTAGGGCTTAATTTTGAGCAAAAAGACATGTTTACCCTTTTTTTGGGGCCCACGTGCTTGGCACGTGACTTTTTTAACGTTCCCGTCTGAGCATTTTGACGGAAGGATGTCACTGATAGCGAAATCATTGTTCAGGTATCACATTGATAGCATTGAGAGTTTGGGTATCAACTTGGCCGGTGCACAAGAGTTGAGGCACTGATGATACATTTTTCTCAAAAGCAAATGAAGAGAAGAAAAAAAAAATCATTTAGAACTACCACGAATTAGTTGCCAAAAAACTACCGCAAACTTGCTTCACGATTTGTGGTCAAGAGTCCAGACGGATAATGCATCAACAAGTGGTCAATTGAAAGCAAGTACTAGCCACGTGACACGTCTGACATACTTATTTTCAAGAGACAGTTTTTGACTACAGGTTTCAATGTACTAGGCCGGGCCCATTTTCAGAGATATGGGCCTCTCTGTGTCTGGACTCTCAAAGGGGAAAGTAACATACGACGTCGGAAATGGTGTCGTTGATCCTCACCTTGTTCGTTTCGGTTTCGGTTTCGGTGACCTCCTCACCAAGCCAACCACCGCAAATATAAACACAACCCGGCTCGGTCATCATCCAATTCTCAATTGGAATTGAATCTTTCTTCTTCATCATCAAAATTCAAAACCAGTCATTCACACAGAGAAGCCAGTCCAACCTAAACACGACGATGGATTTCGAAGATGAACAATACCTGAAGCAAAGACTAGACGAATTGCAGAGAGACGTCTCCAAGAAGCAAAAGTTCGAACCCGCCGTCGCCGCCCTCGTCTCTCTCCTCCGCGACCGCTACTCCTCCGCCTCCCCACCGCTTCGCAAGTCCTACTACACCGTCATCTCCCGCGTCGCCACCGTCTTAAAGACCCGCTACACCTCCCCCGGTTTCTGGGCCGCCGGGTTGGCCCTCTTCCGCCTCGCCCTAACCCTAGTTTCCGACCCGGCTGAGAAGAATCAATTACTCAATTACATTTCCGAGGCCGAGAAGGTCGTTCGTCAAGAAGACGAGCCTCCCAATCTCTCGCCGCCGAATCAAGGTTTTAGATCTCTCCGAATTTCAGAGCTCGATTCCGATTTGGTATTTTTCTAATCGAAACTTTTGAATTTGTGGAAAAAATTAGGGTTTCTTTTCGAGGGGCATCTGACGGTGGATCGGGAGCCGCCGCAACCGCAGTGGCTGGTCCAGTCGAATTTCATGGCCTCCGCCGAGTCTTCACGTTCGGGTCGACCCGAACCCGAGACCGGCGACAACAACGACGACTCCGAGAGCGCGGCGAATCTGCTGCAGTCGCTAATCGACAACCTTGACAGCGTTTTGCCGCCGAGGGTGCCGCCGGCGAGTAAGAAAGTGGTGGCGAATCTTCCGGTGATTACGATTACGGAGGAGAATCTGAAGAGTCTGGAAGCAGACTGCTGCATTTGTAAAGAGATTTTGGTTGTGAATGACAAGATGCAGGAGTTGCCTTGCAAGCACACTTTTCACCCACCATGTTTAAAACCTTGGCTGGTAATTATTGTTTGTTGTAAATGTTATTATGTAGATCATAATATGATTTGCTTTGTGTCTTGTTTCGATTCAAGTACGTGAAAGAGTGTGATTGATTTTGGTTGTGCAGGATGAGCACAATTCGTGTCCAATATGCCGGCATGAGTTGGAGACTGATGATCATGCATATGAGAGCTGGAAGGAGAGGGAGAGGGAGGCTGAAGAAGACAGAAAAGGCGCTGCCAATGCGGTTCGGGGTGGTGAATACATGTATGTTTAATGTTTGGAAGAGGATTTTGTTTATGGGAATAATTTGTCCAATTTGCAGCTTCAATTATAAGTAATATTCATTCCATCACCTTCTACTGCATGTGTTGTATCTCTGGTATAGTAAGTTGTAATTTAGACATTGCATAGAGTACATGTTGCCAGTTTCTCTTCTTTATAAGTGATATCCTGGAAACCGCACAGTTTATGTTCATATCTGCCTGAGAATGATGTTTGTGATGCAATGGCTTCTTATAACTGATGGAATCAGATTACGGGGTTCATTTGTACCTCCTGCTTATGACTTGAATGGTATAATTACACCGGGTACCTGAAATGTAATGGGATTTGGCAAGGTTTGGTTCCATTTCCAAACTTTTTGTTGCCACTTTAGTCACAGGGGATACAGATTTGAGAGCAACCATTTCTTTAAATTTCAGAGCTTAGGGTCTAGGGTTTTAGACTGCTAGGTACAAGGGTGCTTAAACCTTTAACATGCTAAAATTCTGGTTATTCGGATCGACATGATAAAGGTCAAAGGTGCAGCTTTAGTTCAATGATATATTGTTAAAAAGCTTTTGAAGTACTAGAGCCATTGGAGCTGAACAATCTGTTGTTCATATTTTGGTTACTCGGGTCCAACTAAATATGCTTAAAAGGCATCTCCAACAATGGAGTCAAAAGCCAAAATGACTAAGGGGTTTTTTTTTTCATCATCTCCAACCCAAATCAAAAGGGTGTCGAAATGACTTTTGAGCCATACCTTGAGTCAAAATGACTAAGGAATGAACGTAGAAAACCAAATTGGCTTAGGGGAAGAAGGCTGGCCCCACCTTCCATTATTCAAAATGAGCGGCTCTGATTCACTCCTTATGAATTCAATTTAAAATGGAAGGCCAAGATTAATTGATATCAAAAATTAAAAAATAAATATATAATTACTTAATTTCTAATATGACAGTCAGAAAAATGCAAAAAATTAAATTCAACGGCTAATAATAGAGTAATGTAGTTTTAAACGAGAAAAACTTGAAAAAATAAAATAAAAATTTCTAAAAAAAAGTTAAACGACGATATATTATATAAGATTATTATGTATGATATATAAATTCATATTGTAGTTAAATAATTATCTAAAATAATTAAAATTATTAAATTGCTATGACTATTGACTAAAAGGGGTTGGAGATGCAAAATGTGAATGAATAGTAATGACACTAGGGGTGTCAAATTTTCCAAATGACTTTGGCTTTTTACTAAAGGGTTGGAGATGCCCTTAACATTCAGCCTCGCTTAACAAAGTTTCTGGTACATCTGGACAATCTGTATGTTTTCTTTACTGCATTATGCATGAGTTCGGAAGATATACAACAGAATTGGACACAAATTCTGATTGAAATGGACGGCTAGATAACATGAAGTGCACTTTTTAATTATTAAAATATTATTAACTAAAAATATTAAACACTGAGATCATCAAATAATTACTTATTGCCAAACTTGCATAGAAAAATTTTCACTGAAATGAGATCGATTGTTATTGTTCATCGGCTAAATAGGGCTACTAGACTAAACGAGCCCATTTCAAAAGGTGGGCCCGAGTCTGAAAGAGACGTAATATGACCACGATTCTTGACATCACAGAAAATGAGAATGATACGGCTTTGTAATTAACGTGAAATCTAGTGGCTGTCGAAAATTTGCCATTTGAGGCAAACGGTTGTTGCAACCGTGGCACAACCGTAAAACAGAAACCCAAATCACTCTTCTGCTTATCTCACTCTGAAGTCTGAACTCTATCTTGGTTTAGTACACCAAACCCATCCATCTTATAATGGAAGTTACCACTTCGTCTTCCTCCGCCAAATTTGGATGCGCATACGACTTCCCTCAATTCCAAATCAACCGTCATGGCCATAGTTGCTTCTTCCGATTTCCATGGAAGAGCAGAGCAGTTGTTGCAGTGAGCTCAACTTCATCCACTACCAACACCACCACCACTAGTGTCAGTAATGGGTATGTGGGCCCAGGCATCCGAAACTACACCCGGAGCGGTTCTTGCGTGCTGATCCCTCCGCCGGCCGGCAAGAAGCCCCGGGCTATCATCAAGTTTCTGGGCGGTGCCTTCATCGGAGCTGTTCCTGAAGTCACTTACAGGTCCCAACTCCACCAAAAAAATTTTTTTTTCTTTTTTTTTTTTCCCTCCCATTGTTCATTTTGTTATTGAGGGATGGAAGTTTATGTGGAATTTGATTCTTGCAGCTACTTGACTGAACTATTGGCCAAGGAGGGGTTTCTGGTTATTTCAGTGCCGTATAATGTGACCTTTGATCATGTCCAAGCTGCTCACCAAGTCTATGAGAGGTTCAACTCTTGCTTGGACACCATCTTAGCCTCTGGATTGCCCAATGTTGATCTATCACCTGCCCAACTAGCTGAGTTGCCAGTGTTTTCTGTTGGCCATAGGTAATTAGAATTGAGTGGTTTCGAAGTTTTTATCATTGCAGTATTGGTTTGATGACTTGTTTTTCCGTTTTTGTAGCAATGGTGCACTACTCCAAGTGCTCGCTGGGAGCTATTTCTCCCATAAAATACCAAAGGTAGGGTTTGTTTTACAAGATTTTTTGGTGCGTAGGTTATGGAGTGTTGTTTGTTGAGTTTGACGAGCAATATTGTGTCCTGTGGTAGTAAGGCTAATGCCATAATCGCATACAACAATAGACCAGCAACAGAGGCTGTCCCTTACTTTGAGCAGGTGATTAAAATTAATACCTGATTCTACAATATGTTGGAATTTTGGATATAGGTTGCTAAAATCTGATAATGCTATTGTGCAGCTTGGACCGTTAGTTAATCAGATGGTCCCTATTGTAGAAGCATCTCCCGTTCCTTCCATGGCTAGGACTGCGTCAGGTAGCTTCCTGATCGACATGTGCATACCATTACAATATTTATTTTTGTTTCTTCTTCTTTTTTTCTGTTCTAGTTATGGGTTGCACATTGGCTTACTTATAGGAGTAGATCCATGCCTTGCTTTCTTTTTACTGAGCTAGTCAGAGTGCCCTCTTGGTTACCTATCATGCCACAAGAATGATTTACTTTGCCTGGAAGAACATTTACTGGTTATATTCCTCGTAATCCATGTAGTTATCATTGATGTTGTGTGTACAGATATAAACTATTTAGATATACTTTCATTTATCAAGTCAGTCCGGAAAGGAGTGTTGATCAATACTATGTTCTGTATTTATTTGTATTGGTTCATGAGAGTAAGTTCAGAATCTTTTTATCCCATGATGTTATTTCTTCTGGTAAGGCACATTTTCACCTGCCTGCCTCCACATTTACTATCCATCTTCTTCTTCCAATCCTTTGACCCTTTAACTGAGCTATTGAATTTGACTGGCATGTTGTGTCATAAAATGTGGGATTTTTCAAGACAGTGTAATAGATATGTATTTGATGCTCCCTCGTTTCACAACTTCCCATATCTAGGAGATGCATGGAAGGCTCTAGTTGATGCAGCTGGAGCAGTTCTACCAGACAATGAAAAGGAAACTCTAAATTCACTCACTAAGTTTGTTGATCAGTTGCCGTTGGTGCTGAATGAGGTATCTTAATATCTTTATGGTTCAGAAGATAATCCAGTTGCCTGTAGGAATCATTGGTCTGCTTCATTCAACTAGTAATGGTCCTTGAAATAATCTCTTAATTCATAGTAAAATTGTCGTGCTTATAGAAGAGTTACTCATTGCACCAGTGCAAACCCTGTTTTGTTTTTGTTTTTGGTGGTCTTGGAAGAATTCGTTCACTTATACTTAAACAGATAATATCAGAGTTTAGTTCTGTGGATTTCAGCCTTGCTTATTCTATAAAAAGTGAATCTTTCTGTCAGGTAACCCAAGGGACATCAGAGTTTAAGCCAACACCCTCTGAAAATCGTGAATGTTTTAAGAGCTCATACAATGTGAAACACACTCTACTGGTATGGATGATGTCCCACTATTACTATTCTGAATCATAATCAAATTCGATGGCAATAATCTATACTCTGGTTTCAATATACTGCTTTTGCTATAGGTGAAGTTCAAATTTGACGGAATTGATGAGACAGATACTCTCGAGGACACATTGAAGCCTCGTGTGGAAGCTATTGGCGGGACACTAGAAAAGGTCGAGATAAGTGGTAACCATATCACACCATGCGTCCAGGTGAACTTGATTCTTGTTTGCTCAATATATTTCTTTTTTATCCAAAATTTTGAGTGAGCTTTGGTAGTTTAGGTGTCATTCATAACAAGTTCAACCAAATACTAGCCACATCCAAAACAGGTGCAGAAATTAGATTGTAGGATTGTACTTATAGATGATATTTTTGTCTCTGAAGTTAATTGAGAATTGCGTCGTAATACTTGAACAATCTCAATCTCGTAGAATGTAGTCTTCACATCTAACTGCATTATCAGCTTCATTGCTGCTTTCTCTTAATTAGAAGCTATCAAATTTGCCATCCATTATCCTTATGTATCCTCATTTATGGTATTTTCAGGAGCCCAAGTGGCAAGTAGGTACCTTGTACACTCCTGCAGATGCTATTGCTCAGAGTCTTAAAACTCTTTCGCTAAATGATGTTAGAGTCCTATCAAGAACGATAATCGACTGGTTTCGAGGTTTCGAATATTGAGGCAGCTATTTTGAAAGAAAGATATACACATTTTGACTCCCCTAAACCCTTGAAGGAATTACAATTAGTATAATTGTCATCCCAATAGCTGGTTTGCTTGTATATTATAGCTGACTAAGCTTGTTCAGTGGTGCTGGTCGGTATGTTGCATATTATGCCTATCGGTATCACAATGGGTTGGGCTTTTATTACCTCTGCGTTTTCTCAATGTTGGGCCTGCTATCTAAGATCAATTTCTTCACTTTCTCTTGGTCAAATTTACCAGGGTGTAATTCCTCTACGGTAAAATCCCATTTTGCGATGAGAGGTAAAACTAGTAATGAAAAACCTCTTGTGCATGTTCATGTTTTTCAATCAATATAACTTAATGCTCCATAGGACCTATAGATCTATTATGAACAAAGCCCTGGGTCAACAATAGGAGGCCATGGCCTTTTTTTTTTTTTTTTTTTTTTTCAATAATTTTCTTAAATTATTATTACATGGCTTCAAGAATAGGTAAAATCAAACGACATCACATGGCTTCAAGAATCGCTCTACCAATGAACTACAAATAGATACACAATTTTGTTGTTATTATTACTGAAATTTTTACTAAATGATTCAACAATTTGTAATTTTGCAAATTTGTATGCGTAAATCTTTTACATAGACATTAAACTTTGAACGGTACTTTGACCACGTACGTATCAAGTGTGATAGCGATTCGATCCCACCCAGAACGTACCTATCTGTATATAATACCATTTTCCGTCAGTTCAGATATTCATCCAGAATCATGCTATACAGTACGGATTGCAAATGAACGGGACGGGGTTTGTGATTGAGGAGCAAGTAGCCCCATTATTATTTGTGAGTTATTAATTATATGCATGCACCATTCTGTTGCTTTTGCATGCATGTCACCCGGCCAGCGGCCCTTATCATGTTGCCGCATTTAATTTAATTGATAAGAAAAATCAAAACCAAAAACCCTAGCTAGCGGCTATGAGATCATTATATTCATCTCAATCCTGTAAGAAATATATCATCAATAATATTATGCTGATGGATAAGACGATAAATATGAAAATATAGCAGTTAGAGAGGAGGAAGAATGGAGAGTATCTGGCTGTTTGTGACCACCGCAATGATTCATATAGGTAGTTTGGGCCATAGCCATAGGTTGGTAGCGTGATATAGATGAGAAATATATATACGGGTAGAAATTATATATAAGGATTGGTTTTGCTTAGTTTCTATTGGTTGCAACTTGTTAATTACAAGCCAAGTAGTTAAGGCAGAGGCATAGCGCCTCTGAATTGTGATGCTTTTTCTGGCCGGTGATGGATGATCGATCAGTTTCTTTCTAGAAAACACTGTAGCGACTATCCTGCGTCGAAAGGGCGGGCTCGATCAGGGAGAGAGAGAGAGAGAGAGATGGTAATGGTCGACTTATGGTTATGGTCCACCGCCACCGCCACCCCCACTTATAGCGGATAGTGACTTTACATTTAGGGGGTTAAATGATCGATCTAGTGGGAACATCATCACCATTCACCAGAGGCTCGATATATTGATCTCTTCTGTGTGTGAACTGTGAACAGTTGACGACCTAATTAACCTAGCTAGCTAGCTACTACTTGCATGAATCCTCTGCTACCTCTCTCAGAGGTCCCTAGCTAGCTAGCTAATTCCACTTTCAACATTTAACACACCAACAACAACATATGTTTACATGATTCGAATCTCATGTGCTATTGCTCTACTTTGCTTAACGCCCATACTTGTACTATTACACTGCTAATAAAGCTAGCAGTTACACTTGACTGTTACACAGTTATATTGTATTGTGCTTACACTTTAAACTGTTCAAAATAATTATGAAATTAGAATTTCATCTTTAAACTAATCAAATGCATATCGCTACCCTCCTCCTCTACGTACATTGCCCAAATCAAAAGCGTCAATGGAGATGGATTGACTGACATGACACCGATTTCTTGAACGTAGATGGCGGAGGAGAAAGTCTCAGAGCCGTTCTTAAACCGTCTACTTTTAGCTTGTGTGGTTTGTGACATTAGTCGTAAAAATTGACATAATAAGAAGATAGTAAGGGAAAAACTCCTAGAAAATAAATAAAAAATACAAAAAAATTACTGAGGTGCAGGTCGAAGATAGTAAAGTTTGGGGTATTGATGGAAGGCGCAGGCTTTTTGGGCTTGGGTAGGGCAGGGTCACATCTGCTGCTGCCTATTCTCTGTTCCTTTGGCCATATCCCACGTGGCAGCTTCGTTCTGATTGGAGCTTAAAAATCAGCCCACGTGGCAGCCTCAGTGTCAGCATCTTCGGTGGCAATTTGCCGTTGATTATGACGCGTCACATCTCCCACCTACCCTTCTTTTTAACTAATTATTTCTACAAATAAATGTCACCACCATCCTTCCCTCCCCCAAAAGGAAAAGGTCAAATCTATTGCAAAATGGGTAAATTTCTCCTTTTATTTCTCTTTTGAGAAAATTATACAAAATTAAGGTCGACTCCTGACTTCAGTACCTGATTATGCAAAAGTATCACTTTGGTACCTCAAATTTAAAGTCCGACCCAACAATCGTACACGCCGTTATTAACGATGTTAAGTCTTTTGCCACTTAGCAAATTTTGAGAGATATTTTAGTCACTCCATGTCTTAATCCAGATATTTTTATATTTTTAATTCATTGCTGTTCAAGTAAACCCTAATTTGTGTTTGGCCCAAACTCTAGGTTACTTAACCTAGTGGTAATAGGGTTAAATTAGAAGGATCTAGATTTCTATTCAATGTACGATTACTTTCCTTGTATGATTAAGATTCTATGCATTGTAATCCTCTATATAAAGAGCCCCCTATTATCAATGAGAATACACAACGATTTCCTCTCAATTTCAGTTCTCTACAACACGTTATCAGCACGAAGCCCTAACCCTGAAACAAATAGTCAAACCCTGATTCAAGAAGCTAAAAACCTTGAATCCGAATACAAAACCTTGAAGCCTTTTCTGCCTCCACCTCAAACATTGAAGAACTCGATTCCAGGAATCCAGAACAGGCGGCGGCACCCCAAGAACAGGCCACCGGAAGCTTCATACAACTCGCAGCAAATATTCCATCGGTTCACCATCTTCCGGACCTCTAATTTTCACCAAATTTTAATAGCAGAAGCCCACTGATCTGAAGTTTCAGGAATCGGAAGAAAAAGTTCAAAAAACAGGCCTAAAAATACATGAACCGACCATCTGAGCATCTGCGTCTTGAACAGGTAGAAAAGAAGAAGAGAAGAAAGAAAGAAAGAAAAAAAAAAGGGAAAGGAAAAGAAGCCCAGAAGCCCAAGCCAGAGACCCACTGACGCAGGCCTACTGCCACGTCAGCAGGAGGACCCACATCCATGTCAACACAGGGACTCACTGCCACATTAGAACTGCCACGTCAGCCCTCCGGTCAACTCCAGGTCAACGACGGTCAACCCCCAGTCAACTACTTTTCCGGCCACTTTCCGACCACTTTTTCCAGTCAAATTTCCGGCGACCTATTCCGAGGTATTTTTTACTAAACGTTTCCGTTTTTTTAGAGTTTTTAAATTTAATTTCTCTTATTTTTCGGGGACTTGCAAACTCCCTTCTTCTACCCCCCTTTCTTTATCATAGAGGAGACCAAATTAAGCCGAACTGTGGGGGTTCGTGCTCACTACAAGCTTGGAGCTTGTAGAGTTCTCCAAACTTAGAGTTTGTTGAGATAAAACGATCGACATCAAACATCATTGTTTTGATCTAATCTAACCCCTCTTGGAATCGAATTTCACAGAAGTAGGGCTGGGTTCGGATCGGTTCGGTCCGAAAAGTTTGAAAACCGAGTCCGAAACCGACACTGTCAGTTCGGTCCGGATCGGTTTTTCCATAATGAAGAGACCGATGATAAACCGACCCAGAAACAGTCGGTTCGGTCTATCGGTTTTCCGGGCCAAAAAATCTGTTTGTCCAGAATCTCCAGATTGACTCATTAATGATATCCGCCAGCATCTCAAGGCCGATAGAATCTTGGATACGATTCTCAAACCTAGCCAGGGCGTGCTAACTCTTGAGCAAGCTCAAGCTTTGAAAGCAAATAGAGCAGCCTTAAAGGCAAATAAGGCCAAAACCATCATCCTAATGACTCGTCATATGGATGATTCGTTCTAGTACGAGTGTATGAATGAAGAAGACCTCAGAAGTCTATGGGATGGCTGTGGGACGTCCATGACTCCCTGCTTCCTGACCTAGAAGTGAGATGGCATAGCCTCTGCTTCTGTGATTTCAAGTCAGTTCTTGACTACAACTCGGAAGCACTTCGCATTAAATTCTTAATGGAATTCTGTGGTAAAGAGATCACAAATGCGATGTTGATTGAGAAGACTCTCTCTACTTTCCCCGTCTCTGCATTGATGGTTGCTAAGAAATATCGAATCGATGTTACTGCAAGACGAATCACAAGGTTTCATGAGCTCATTGGAGCTATGAATGTCGCCGAAAAGCATGACAACATCCTTGTGAAGAACTATAATTCAAGATCCGTGGAATAGAGCATATTCCTGAATCCAATTATAGTCGCGCCCCTAAGAGAAGGCGCCAAGAGCGAAACCCTAACCTTAGGGATACTTCTTGACTTTCTGGTCCATATAATCGCTCTACTTTGGAAGATAATAGCCAAAATAGGTGAACACGGAACCGAAAAGATCAACGTGGAAAGAGAGAATGAGGCAACGCCTCTGGCCATGTTGGTGGCGCCACCAACACTAAGAGCCATCTGAATGACGCTTTCAAAGCGTCTCAATCAATAGAGTTTGAGCAAAGAGATGTATGTTCTCGATGTGGAGTGTCTGATCATTAGGCACACATTTGTAGAGCTCGTGAAGAAGTCGTCACCGCCTACAAAGCATATTGTGAAGCAAGAGAAGCTCACTATATGGAACAAGAAGATCAAGAAGATGATCTAGAGTGAAGGGTTGAAGACTACAAATCTGGCTGCGATCAATAGATCGCCAATTCTGTTTAAGTCTTTATTTTTCCAAGAGATGTAATAAGCAATTGCCATATATTTTTGTAGTAAATGCCAATGGTTTAGTTTTTCTTCAAAGTAGGCTCACTCAAAGTAAGTGTGATGTCTGGGAAGGTTATGAGATTAGTGGTACTTCAGCGAGCCTTGCTCCACCGACATCTCTCTACTCACGTGGTCACATTTATTTTGGAATTACCGAAAGAAGTTAGACGACTACCATTGCTTTGCATTAGCTATCATTTTGGATTATATTTTATTTAGTCAAAGAGACAATGATGTAACTCCGTTGGCTTATGAATAAAATTTCGAGTTCTTTATGACTCAATTTTGATTCAGAGCATATGACTTTTGCGACTACGATGGCTGGGCCATCAGTATTAATTCAAGGACATGGAATAGCCCAAGTTCCACTTGCTAAATGGCACCTTATTTATTGTCACAGAAACTCTCTACGCTCCTAAGGCCAATCGCACCTATGAATAGCCAACGGATTCCATGCGAAAACGCATGTAGAGAACGGAAATGAGTTCCTTTGCAATACCTCTAATGATTGAGAACAAAGGCGCATCTTAGAGAAGTTTATGTGTAACTCTAGTGGATTCGATGTCACTATTAAAGCTATTAATCCAATAAAGTTATGAGAGAAGATCTCTTGGATTTAGACACATATTGGGTTTGTCACGACAGGATAGGTCATCCTGGTCATGATATGATGATCCGTCTACTAAAGACTTCACATGGACATCATTTCTTTCGAGCGAAACAAAGCATGAATCAAAAGTTGATTTATGGACTAAGTGTGACTGACGCAGCTGCATAGGGCACCGCCTCAGTCCACCACCAGCCTAGGACTAGCGCAGTCCCTATCCATAACACCATGGATAGCGTCCATCATGGTGATGGCGCCCCAGGTGATGCTGCAATCACCAACTTGCTTCAAATAGCGTTTCAGACGCTCAGGCCTAACCAAAATATTCATTGGTTGCTTCTAAAGCATCTCGCTCGTTTTACAAAGCCCGTTCCTTAGAGAAATTAGGACTAAGACCGTCCTATGCAAAGGAAATGAACATACTCATTCTGTTCTTACATAGAATCCATGGGGATTTTGTGGATTGATTCAACCAACTTGCGGACGCTTAAATATTTCATGATGTTGGTTGACACTCAAAATGTGTGACTACATCTCCCATCATGGCGTGGGAGCCATGGAAATTAGCATGTATGGCGTCATGGCCACTAGGAGGAACAACCATGGCGTTATGCCCATGGTTGGCGCCATTTATGGCGGCATCTTGCTTCATGTTGCTCAAAAGAAATGATGCCCATGTGAAGTCTTTTGTAGACGGATCATCATATCATGACTAGGATGATCTATCCTGTCGTGACAAAGCCAATATGTGTCTAAATCCAAGAGATCTTCTCTCATAACTTTATTGGATTTAATAGCTCGAATAGTGACATAAAGTCCACTAGAGAGACACATAAACTTCTCTAAGATGCGTCATTGTTCGCAATCATTAGAGGTACTGCAAAGGAACTCATTTCCGTTCTCTACATGCATTTTCGCATGGAATTCGTTGGCTATTCACAGGGTACTATTTGCCCTAAGAGCGTAGAGAGTTTCTGTGACAACTGTAATCAAGGTGCCATTTGGCAAGTGGAACTTGGGCTATTCCATGTCCTTAAATTAATACTTATGGTCTAGCTATCGTAGTCACAAAGTCATATGCTCAGAATCAAAATTGAGCCATAATGAAAAGAACTTGAAATTTTATTCATAAGCCAACGAAATACATCATTGTTTCTATGATCAAAGAAAATCTAATCCAATAAAAAGGAATATGGCAATCGCCTACATCTCTTGAAAATAAAATGACTTAATCAAAATCGCCAGTTTCTGGGTCTTGATCCTTGTAGTCTTCCACCCTTAGATCTAGATCACCATCTTGATCTTCTTGTGCCATGTAATTTGCTTCCCTTGCTTCACGATACGTCTTGTATGCGTTTGCAATATTCTGGGGTGCGGTACATGTTTTGGCCCAATGTTCAGTTGATCCACATCGAAAACAAACATCATTATGGTCAGGCTCCCTTGATCGAGGCGCCACTGGGGCGCGATTTGAACGACCTATCCTTTTGGTGGCGTTACCACCATGGTCGGAGGCTCCGCCTCTCTCTCTCTTCACACGTTGACCTCCACGGTTCCGTGCACGCCTCTCTTGGCGATTTCCTTCCTCTTTAGGGCGAATATATGGACCAGAACGTCCAGAATATTCCCTATCCTTAGGGTTTCGCTCCTTGCGTCCTCCATTGGGGGCGCGACTATAGTTAGACTCCGGAATAGGCTTAGTTCCCACGGGTCTAGCATTATAGTTCTTCACAAGGATATTATCGTGCTTTTCAGCTACGTTCATGGCGCCAATGAGCTCATGAAACCTTGTGATACGTCCTGCATTTACATCAATCCGATAATTCTTTGAAATCATCAGTGCAGAGACGGGGAAGGTAGAGAGAGTCTTCTCGATCAACATCGTATCAGTTATGGCTTGGCCACAATACTCTATCAGAGACTTGATACGAAGAGCTTCCGAGTTATAATCAAGCACAGACTTGAAATCACAAAAGCGGAGGCTATGCCATCGCACTTCTAAATCAGGAAGCAGGGAGTCACGAACGTTGCCAAATCGCTGCTCTAGTTCTACCCATAGCTTTCTTGGGTCTTCCTCATTGAGGTATTCATTTTGGAGCGCGTCATTCATGTGCCTTGTCATGAGAATTATGGCCTTAGCTTGTTTTGCTTCAAAAGCAGTAGCTTGCTCGATTGAGAGCACGTTCTGACCAGGCTCTTGGATGGTTTCCAGAATTCCATCAGCCTTAAGATGTTGGCGCACATCTCGGACCCACCTATGGTATCCTGCGCCAGTTGTCTCGAGTGGGACAAAGCTCAATTTGTTCAGGTAACTCATCCTGAAAAACAACACAAGATTAGGGTTAGTTTCGGAGCGAAAAAGGCTACCACGAAAAACTATTAAATTTATGAGCGTAGTCGCTTCCAAGAAATTAGGAATTTTCTGAGCGTAGTCGCTTCCTAGAAAATCCGATTCCAAGAGGGATTTTGGATTAGATCGAAATAACGATGTATGTGGTCGATCGTTTTCTTCTCAACAAACTCTAAGTTTGGAGGACTCTACAAGCTCCAAGGTTGGAGTGAGCGCGAACCCC
Organism: Rosa lucieae; assembly: GCA_024704745.1. Taxonomy (NCBI): domain Eukaryota; kingdom Viridiplantae; phylum Streptophyta; class Magnoliopsida; order Rosales; family Rosaceae; genus Rosa; species Rosa lucieae. The sequence goes on from CM045497.1 coordinate 62,907,048, forward strand.
CACAGTTCGGCTTTTGGTCTCCCTATGTAGAGAAAGGGGGGTAGAAGAAGGGATTTTGGAAGTCCCCGAGAAAAGAAGAAGAAATTGAAAAACTTCACAAAAACGGGAACTTTTAGAAAAAATTACCTTAAAAGATGGTCGGAAAAATCGTCGCCGGAAGTACTGTAGCTACCAGAAAGCACTGTAGTTGTCGGAGTTACTGTAGCTGACCGGAAAAAGTGCCGGAAAAATCGCCGGAAGTTGGCCGGAAAAGTGGCGGGAAGTCGGCTGGAAAAGTCGCCGGCGGTGGTTGACCGGCGTTGACCGGATGTGTTGACGTGGCAGATCGGTTGGCGGCTTGGCAGTTTGGGTTGGGGCCTGCTGCACGTGGGCTCAACCTATGGTTTTGGGCCTGCAGCAGGTGGGCTGCACATGTCCTTTTTTTTTTTTTTTTCTTCTTTTTCTTCTTCTGCCGGTTCAAGTGAGGAGGATTCCGGTGGCCGGTTCGGTGGAATTTTGGCCGGTTCCGGTGATGAATTTTCGTCTCCGGTGATCTGGGGTCCGGCTACAGCTGCTGGTGAAGTTTGGTAGCAGTTGGCTGGGAGGAAAGTATCGAACCGGGCAGAGGGACTTTCGATACTTCCGGTGGCCGGTTCGGTGGTTTTCCGGCCAGTTCTGGGGGTGGGGCCACCGGTTCTGGACTCCTGGAGTTGAGATCTTCAAGGTGGTCGGCGGTGGTTTCTGGGATTTGAAGGCTACGAATTTAGGGCTTCAGGGTTAGGGTTTCGTGCTGATAACGTGTTGTAGAGAAACTGAATTTGAGAGGAATTTGCTGTGTCTTCTCATTGATAATAGGGGCCTCTTTATATAGAGGATTACAATGCATAGAATCTCAATCATACAAGGAAAGTAATTCTACATTGATTAGGATTGTAGATCCTTCTAATTAAATCCTATTACCACTAGGTCAAGTAACCTAGAGTTTGGGCTAAACACAAATTAGGTTTTCCTTCAACAGTCAATAATTTTTTTTTTTTGAAAACTTGACCAAGCGAGTGAAATAAATTAAAGAAAATAATGTTACAAAGAGAAAAGAGGTAAATTATGTCAATAATCTTAAATTAATCTTCTTAGTAAATGATTGATAAAATTATACTAGAGGATTCTTGAATGTAAATTTAATGATAGAAAGTTGAGTGGTTTTATTTTTCATCGATAGATCATCTAACGTTGGTTGAACATAATTTTTTTCATCAGTTACCTACCATGCGAACACTATTGATAATCAGATAGTTTAAATCTTTTGTTGTGTTTTTTGTAAGTTTCATTTTATCAATCTCAATTCTTTTCTACACTAAATAAAATAGACTCAAATTTAATAAGATGGGTTTCAAACCCCTTTAACCACCCTAGGTGGTCGAGTTATCAAGAGCCTCTAGGTATGGAAATCCCACACTCGGGTTTGAATCCGACCGATGATGATTGAAGTTAAATCTCAATCTATTTTTAGTGACCAGAGGGATGACGCATTTTAATGTGATTCCCCGACACAGATTAGTCTCTGGACCTGTGAGATCTCAATAATTTTTTATAAAATAAAAACTTTGAAATCATTTCACAAATGAACTCTTAACATGACCGTGAGTCTTCCTTTTACTATTTCCCATATACAGTGTCACCGTGCGTCCTCTGCCTAATTCAGATTTCGGGGGTAATGACACATTATTATTGCTTGCTTTAAAGGCTAATAACGCCAGAGAAAGAGGGAGAAGGGCAGGAGCTGCAGGGTCTGCCTGCAAGCAGTGACTCTCAGAGGCACAAACCTCAGTGGGCGCCGAGCGACTCTTCTTTTCTTCTTCTAGTGAGACGAGACCCCAAAAACCAAAAACTAATAAAAAGGCGCTTAATTTTTTCGCAGAGCGGTGAGTGTGAATAGAATCCAATAGAAAGAGATCTGAGAGAGAAAGAAGGTGTGGGAAGGGGCGGTTGGATTTTGGTGGGTGATATGTGATTCGTCAAAACCCATCTGTTTGTTTTTGGGTTTATCATATATTTTATCTTCATATTTAAGGAAGGCAGTTGCTGCTAAGCAACCCCATTGGTGGAAGCTGGCTGCTTCGCTTTGGTTTTTATCACAAACAAAAACTCATCCATCCATCCATCTAAGCTTTTTTGATGTTATCCACAGACACACCGCAGAAACAAAGGCCAGTTTTTCTCTCTCTCTCCTTCTCTCATACGCTCTCTTATTATTGCAATTTGCTTATTATTTATTTTATTCAACACAGTTATGAGTTATGGTTATCCCATTTTTCCCATTTGCATTGTCCATTCTAAAGATTCAAACTTTGCCCTCAAGTTTTCTGCTTGGTTGCATTGTGTGATTTATTAGGCGTGTTAAAACCTTCCCGGTTTATTGGAATAAGAAATGGCATTGCTTGACTAGGGGGTAACTTTTTCAGTTGTGCTATATAAAACATCAATGTTAAACTTCTAAAGACTAGAACTTTGGTAATCATTGGTCCAATTTAGGTTAGTTTGTATGAGTAGCTAGCTTCTGTTGCGTTTCTAGAGAGCTAGTCTGTGAAAGTTGAGGTCTTGTTGTTCAACTCAACTCATTTGGAGGTTTTACTTGTTCCAATACTGAGTTAAGGAGTTGCCCTTTCTTTAGGAAAATGGTAACCAAATGGCTACTTTCTCAACTCAATGACGTGAGTGCTTGCGTAGCTTGTCATATTTTTTTCACTCTCATCCCCATTCTGCTATATGTTTGTTAGATGTTTTAGACTGTTGGGCGGCAAGACAAGTCAGCATCTTATCTAATACGTTTTATCCACTTGGTTTTCATGTTTTTCTGAGAACTGAACTCTCCAATTGTATGAGGAGGTCAGAGATTGCATACGTTAGAACTAAGAAATCACATTGAAATAGCTCCCAATCCCTAAAATTTCTCTCCAAGGCAAATGCAAATGAGTTGGGCTTCGACTCTGAAAAATCTAGTTATATATAAGAATAGATTTTGAGTTTAATGGAAACCCAAGAGGGCTCATAGCATTGGATTTTCTTGCTCAAGTATTACATAGACTTCATATGATGATGTTATAGTTAATGTTCACCATTTCTTTTTGTGAACTTGGAAGTTATTTCTAGTGTTTTCTTTCATACTTAAAGACAAAATAAGAAAGCGGATAAAAGTGAAAGAGATAATGTTGTTGCGATTAACTTTTTTCTACCCGTAGATAGAAATGTCTTTACTTAAAAGACTCTTATCACATATATGTTTGATCCACTGGAAATTTCAGTTTTTTCTGAGAACTGAAATATCCATATAAATGAGGGGGTTAGTGACAGCTTGCCTAGGCAATAATTTGTTTTTGTGAGATTATAAATACTTGTAGTTTGATGTTCTAATTTATGCAATCACTAAAGAGACAATGGTCTGGATTGCAGCTGTTAGTTTTCACTTTTCACACTTGGATATAACTTTCTGTACCAATCCCCTGTTTACATTGTTACATACTTGCATAGCATTCTGCATAAAGTCTATGCAGACATTTCTGACAGAGTCAAATAGGACGTGGAACTATTTGAACAGATATAGATGATCTCCCTCCTCTTTGGGGATATTTGATTTAACTGTTATAAATTCTAGTGCTTAAAAAATTGCTTCCAATCTACCCCAAAAAAAAAATTTGCTCACTTTTATTAATCCTGAGATGTATAGCATGATTAGCAGAAGAAAATTATTTTCTCTAGACTTGAGTAGTTGATTTTAACTGTAAGTGAGGCCTTTAAACTCTGCTGTTGAGGCACAGAAGCCATGCCTCTGTCACCATTACAGTAAAGAATATGGCAGTGAAAAGTTGATTTAGAAAAGGCGGTAACAAAGAAGAGCTAATAATTTGAGGAAAGGGTTAGGGAGGAAGGTATGGAGCATTTCTGTCCTGTAATATGGTGTGGAAATGCCTTTGCAAATAGGTCCAAGTTCTGTGTCTCATGAACAGACTCAAATCATGTTGAACAACTTGTATAAAACAGAAAATTTGGATGGTTTCCTTTTTCTCACTATAAAAGAAATTATAATAGAAGTTACAACAGTAATGGAGATTCTTCTGTCAGTCTATTGTAGGCTTTTGCTGACGTTTCCAGAGTCTGGTCCCCATTTTACTCATAGACAACGCACTAGACTACCCGTCAATTCTTTTATGCCTAAAATGTCCTCTCTGTCTTGAGCAACCTGTAAACCAGATACTTACAGTCCCAAAGATCATCCAGTAATACCTAGGATCATAGGATACACAAACTTATATTAAGGAAAATAACTGCTATCGCTGAAATTTGTGTTTTTCTTTCCATTTTCTCAGTTTGTTTGGTATTTTCTCTACAAATGGAGAGGGCAGTTCTTATTTTTTTGTTGTACATATTTATTGGAACACGTTGTTGGGGAGGTTTCTATGGGCTGTGGCTTGAATATTTAGTGAATTCAAGTCCTGATATTGCATGCATGCCAAGTCTACTCCATCTATTATCATTTTTATGATCAATCATAAAAATCTTTTTGAGGAAAATAAATATTTTCATTGAGTAGTCAATGTAGAATAATGTCCTAATTGTACACGGCAAAGCTTCTGCACAAGATATGGTTGAAAGTTATGTGGCAACAGTTCACACTAGAATTTGTTCTGTTAGGCTTCAGTTGACTGTAGTTTAGTACTGGACTACTGGTTTTTGGTGAGAGTGTACATGCTTAAGAGTCTTAACAGCATTGCTATAGTTTCTGAGTTTCCTTTTACAGAATGAGTTTTCTACATATGGTGATGCCATTCTTTTTTGATAAGTATATGGTAAATTGGTAATACTTGATGTGCATAGTTCGTCATTTTCTTTGTTGAGATGATGATTTGAACTTGAGATCTCTACTTTCATAAGTCTATCATTTAAGTCGAGATTCATAAGTTACTTACTCCACAATAATATTTCACAGTCATTTATGAACACTTTATTAACATTAGACCTTGGACTGTCAGAAGTCTCCTGCAAAAACTCTCTTAATCAAAATGTAGCCAACATACATCTCTCTAGTGTTTATTAAGGCCAAACTTCCTAACTGCCCATTTAAAGCAGGTAATAAAACAGTAACAAATGAGGTTTGCCAAATCAGGGAAAAATCCAAAGAAATTAAAAAACCCTAGACTGTCCCCAGCTATTTATAACATCCATGAGGACCTCCGGACTTCTTCAGATCAACCTGTGCTTATCTGCTGCATAGTGTACTTTGTTCTTCAGAATATAGGAAGAAACCCATGATTCTCCTCCCAACCTACCCACCCTTTCTTCCTTCCATTCACAGCTAAACTGAGAGAGATATGAGGCAGAGTCGTTCCTCAAAGCAAGAGACTGATCAATTAATGGAAATAGATGACCTTAGTAAGCTCAAAGAGGAACCTCATCATCTATCTGGTGCTTATATCCGTAGCCTAGTGAAACAACTCACCTCTTCAAGAACCAAAGACACCATGAACCCCAAAGACCTCCTGGACTGTGGCACCAAATTCAGGGAAGGATTTAGTGAAACCCAAAATGCACAGCAATCCCAACAACCTCAACAGCACAAAAAACAAGTAAGGAGGAGACTCCACACCAGTAGACCTTACCAAGAAAGGCTCTTAAACATGGCTGAGGCTAGGAGGGAGATTGTCACTGCTCTAAAGTTTCATAGAGCGGCTATGAAACAAGCCAGTGAACAACAGCAACAACATCAAGAACAAGAACAACAGCCACAATCGCAACAATTGCTGCCTCAACCCCACCCATGCTCTGAGCCAGAAGGAAGGATTAAATCTAGGAGAAATCCTAGAATTTACCCATCAAATTCAACCAATTATCTTGAAACCCTGCCTTACTCATCCAATTTTTCTCATCAATATCCCTCTGTTCCTAATCAATTTTCCTGGAGTTCTACTTCCAGAATTCCTCCTCCGCCTGTTTATGAAAACTTCGATTTCACAGCTCTTCCAAGCCAGACCCTCGGCCTGAACCTCAACTTTCAAGATTTCAACAATATAAACACTACCCTTTACCACAACAGCAACAGTCCCCCGTTTTACTCAACCTCAGGCTCAGTCTCATTCTCAGCCTCGGCCTCATCTCCATCATCATCTTCTTCCCCTAGTCTTTCTATTGCCACTGATCATGAACTTCCTGGTTCATCAGCCGCAATATCACACATGGAAATGGAGGCCCCTGCTGTTGCTGATGTTGACGACTCTGGCATCGCTACTAGCGGTGGAGATGGCTTGCATGCAGCAATGGATGATGAGGAGATGGCGGAGATCAGATCAATCGGAGAGCAGCATCAGATGGAATGGAATGACACCATGAATTTGGTAGCTTCAGCATGGTGGTTCAAGATCTTAAAGGCTGAAGATGATGATGGATGCCACCTTCCATTTGATGAAGTCCTGGAGTTTCCAGCCTGGCTGAATGCAAATGAGGGCAGTTTTCAACAACATTTGAATGATTACTACTCAGCAGATTATTTTCAAGATCCTGCCTTGCCTTGGTAAGAAACCAAACAAATTTCAGGAAAAAACGGCTTTTGTTCCATAGCTTTCTTTGTAGCATAAGGTTCCAGTCTCTTGTTTCTATAAAGTGGAAATATTTTTAGTAATTGCGTCATTAGAATCTGTTTCGTTTTGTCTTTTTTTCTCAACTTAGTAATTGTATATTTGAATCTCACCAATTGCCATAGTGTTATGTTGTCATTAGTGTGATGTTACCTGGACCCATTAGCTAGCCGTTAAAATAGGTGGAAGGCCATGAGAAATTGTTACCAGCTTGATCAGCTTCTCTGTTTCTTGGTTTTTTCTTTGATCAGCTTGATCAATAAGAGCTGAGAGCTCTGTGGGTTTAATATGATGAGGAGAAGAGGCTGAGAGGCATTTAGTGCCTCAAGTTTGAGTCCCAAGGCCCAAAGATGAAAATTGTTGAAGTTGGTAAACAAAAAAGTGTAGGTCTCTACATGCCCAAGTCAGATATTATGGCATTTCTATAAAGGCTGCCTTAGTTTGAGTACTTGACCAACTCACAGGATTTTTTTTTTCCAACTGTTAATTCTCTGTTCTTTTTCTCTGCATTAGGCTTTAGCCTTTGTAGAAGGAAATTTATTTTGTTGCATGTCTCAATTAAGGCATTTGATAAGTTTGCTAACTCATTTCTTGCTTTGTTTTCACCTTGTGATTTTTGTGACAAACAGCATGGACATTGGAGAATTTGAAGGTTTTGATGGTGAATGGCTAGCTTGAGAATGACAAGGATTGATGTTTTTTAGTTAATCAAATCTTTGGCCTTTTTTTTTTTAATTCTTTGAATACTTTTAATTGTTTCCTTTCATGTTGAGGATACAATAAAGGCTTTGCAATATATATTAAAGTAGGCAAGAGCCAAGACCATGGAGGAAATACTGAAGGAAGAGGAGAGGAGAGTGTCTGCTTTTTGTCTTTTCGCAGCTTGATATTATAATATATTGAATATTTGATGGAGTTATGTAAATCTCAATATTTTTAAGTTTCAGGCCTGTGCTTCTTCCTGTACATTTGATTTCCATACCTGTTATTGCCAAATGCCAACTACCTATAAATTACAGCAATTTTTTCTTTCTTTCTAAATAATGAAATCAGGAAACAGTTGGCTTTTCAAGTGGTGTTTCTATCCTTAAGTCAAGGGGAAAAAAAAGGGTATTTCGATCCTTTAAGCAGAGATTGTTCTGAGTTCTGACCTTATATGATCACAAAAGGGGAAAATTTACATGTCCAGTTCTGTCTTGTGCATCAAATTAGGTTTATCCAAGCAGCCAGAAAGTTCATCCCAAAAGATCAGTCATTCCTTGTTTGACTAAAGATAAAGTTTGACATTTTCGACTACAAAAGACAGCTTCTTAAACACGGCAGGATAAATTGAACCCAAAAAAAAAAAAAACAGCAGGGATAAAAAGAAAGAAAAGAAACCAACTGTATAAACCATACTTTCACTCTTTTATTGATCAAACAGCTCATGAACAATATAATTATAGGAAAATAAATGCACATCTAGGGCGCTTAAGAGCCTAATGCCCTTTAAACATAGGTGATAGTCTGATAGATGCATAGATGATATGTTAATTTTGGGATGCATAGATGATAGATCAGTATCTATAGCATCTATATGTTAATTTTGGGGTGCAAGAAAATTTAATCCTCTTTCTCTTCATTATAGTCTCGGCTGTTATAAGGGCTAAAAGCCTCTGAAAACCAGTTGCTCTTCCTCCAAGACTTCCAGCCCATTTCTTCACAAATCTCATCACTGTGGTTGATGCTGAAAGTGGAAATGCAGTGTCTCTTGTAAAATCTCGTCGTCCTCTTCATCACTTCCATCTCTCTGCTTATCTGATCAAGCATTTCTTTCACAGTCGGAAGCTTGAACTCCTTGTCAACAACTCTTGATAGCCATTTGCATCTCAACTCTGCTGTGTGCAGATTCGAAACACTCTCTATGAAACCCACAAATGCCATGTTGGGAATCAGTGGATGGATTGTACCCCTGCAATTAAGCAATTATTCAAAAAATCAATAATGGGAATCAATATATGTACACTACTACTTGTAATTTTACTAGTCAAGAATCAAGATCGAACATAACATAAGCCAATCAGATGTTTATGTTCTAAGGGAATAATTTTGACTTCAATAGTCAACAATCGAACAACATAACATATCAACTTCAAATTGATATTAGTTTTGTTGGGTACCTGTATAAGGGCATAGTGCCAGAAGAGTCAAGCATGAGGCTGCGGAAAGGCTCAGGCAATACAGACAGGAGCTTCTTTTTTCCCTCATAACCAGTAGCAAGAAGAACAACATCAGCCTCCAGTCTGGTGTTGTCTTCAAATTCAATTCCACCATTCCAAAACCACCACTTTGATGCCCTTTTAAACTGTATGTTACCCTTTTCTGCCTCAGGGAAAAAGTTCTCAGGCAAAATAGCCATCTGGCAAGAAGCATAGTCCTCCAAAAATGGGTGCTCAGGTTTTAGGCCGTACTTCACTAGAGGAAGCTTCCACAGCAAGTATGACTCTATGAACTTGGAAACCGCCTTCCTCTGTTTAATGAACAAGTACCAAATTAGTAACACCGAGTTTTGTTACTTTTTGATCTAATGAATTTACCGTAAGTTTGAGATACATAAATCATTAATGTAAGGGAAACCATGAATTTACCATTGGGGATGAAAAAAGGCAGAAGAGGGCTTTCAGGAAGCTCTGGTTTGGTCTTTCATGAAGGAATTGAGAAGACCTTGTTGAATAAAACAGGAAAAATGGAAGTCCCCAAATCCAATATGATGGAACAGTCCAATGCAAAGTCCTTACCACCATTGTGCATGGTTGCCCATCTGGTCCTATAAAATCCACCAACACAAAAACTTTAAAATCAAGCACACCAGAAAATGTTGCTTTTAACGCAAGATTTGAATCCACTTGATTATTTGTTAATTATCTTTTTGGCTAAACTGTCACATGGTGTGCTACACTTGATGCTATTTTAGGCTAATTTAGGTTGTTGCGTGGCATGATTAGAACTGATCATGCTACAATAACACTAGATCAAAGCGTGTGGTCAACTGAGTTTTATATGTTGCTTTTGTCACTTTTCACACTCTGACAGTTCCACCATTTTGACCATCCTGTCCACCTAGTCGTTACAACTTACAGATTCGATATCATGAATATGGTTCTATTCTCTCTTCCAGATTATCAATTTACGTCAGTTTTACGTGTGATTTAAAATAATTAAAATATTAACTTGACATATATATCGTTCGATATGTACCTTGGTTAGCCTCTGCACACTCGAGTGCCAGATCGATGGCGGACTTCTTGTAGCCCATGACTGCAACCTTCTTGCCCTTGACGAGCTCACGCGCAGCTTCTTGGTCTAGCTTAGAGTAGTCCATGGAGTGCATGACTTTTCCTTTAAACACTTCTTGACCTTTGTTGCGAGGGAAGCTTGGTATTCTCGGTATGTCTCCATATTTCCCGATGCACACCACAATGAACTCGAATCCATACCACTGCTTGCTCCAAAAGTATATATAAACTTTAATTAGTATTCGATCACTTTTGTATAAGGGTTAATTACCATTTTTACGAATTACATTTATGGACAAAATCAAAATTCAACAGAAATTAACACAGAGATCAAGCATGAGTATTACCCAAGTTACATGATATCTACCATATTGCTAATTATATGTCTTAATATAAACGAATCCCTAGAAGATATGATAAGTAAATATGGTATAAATAGCGTTGTGCTCTGTGTTTAATAGGTTTCCCAATCAGTAGAAGATCATGAAGATCGATCAATTATGCAAAATTTAGATAAAACGCAAGCAGCATGCATGAAAATGATGTAAAAACTGGTGCAACTTAAAACCCAAGTTTCAGAATAACAACCTCAATGGTACTGTCTGGGTGGTTGGAACTTTGAACTCCGACCTCCCAAACTGGGTGGCCGGCCAAAAGATTCCCATACTCCCCGGATTTCGAATTTTCAGATGATTGGGTACTGGTACTATCATCACCTACATAGCGTATTTCCACAACCCTTGAACCGAACTTGACAAGTTTCAAGAGGTCAAAGTGTGTGGCATAGCCATGCAAGTAATCCAAGACCTCAACATGAGAAGGGAAGTTTGCATTGTCTCTCTCAGACCAAGGGTAGTCGGAGAACTCAAAGTCACAACGAGGGGTTTGGAGTTTGGTGGAATTGTAAGAGCAGTGTTTCCAAACTCCCCCGATCGAGTCAGTGGCCTCAAAGACCACTGGACTGTGACCCGAAAGCTGTTTAGCGGCTGCGATTCCACTAATACCAGCTCCTATGATGCCTATTTTGGAGACTGAGTGAAGGTGGGTTTGGTTCAGATGTTGCGCAGCCATGTTTTTGGTGATTAGCAAAAGGCTAGCTAGAAAGGGTTGGAGAATATTAAGCTGGATATGGCGGCAAATTAAAGCTATGAGCTTGTAATGAACATTTGCATGTGTTGGAGTAACGAGGAGCTTTATGGTATTTATAGGATAGAAGTATTGACATTTTCTTCAACTAACCTCAATCAGTTGTATACTACAAAAAATGGTATTATTATAATTGTTGTTGACTTGGTGCATGGATTCAGTGCTAGTCCATTTGCAATCTATATTATTTAAGTATCTTCCTAACCTAGTTGGTAAAATCTAATTTCTGCTTCATTCTACCTTTGTTTTCAAGTTACTATATAGTCTATGTTTAGTAGTACTTTTTCTCTCCTATAGTTCACATTTTTGTGCATTTGAAACCACAATGCACATGGAGAATTCTAGTTTTGCTCCTTATAATTTGTCTTTTTCATTTGTGTCTTAATTTGTAGTTTCAATCTCTGCAATCGATCGGCTTGTTCATCCTTCTAACTAGTTAATCTTGACTATTGATGACACGTTAATTGTTCATTATACAGTTTGGTTTTCCAGCATTAAAACTAGGCACTAATCACCACTTCCACTAGAGTACGTACGTGACTAGCTTTTATTTCAAAGTTTGAAGGTAAAAGACTTATAGTTTAGTAGTTTATAACATCTACTGATTACTGCATTTAAATTCTTCATTACAAATATTCACTTTTGGTCACTTATATGATAATGATAAATAATATAAAAAAGAGACTTTTACAATTAATTGGATATGACGAAAGTGCAATTGGTTTAAACATGTATATAGGGATGAAAAGTTTTTATATTTTTTTTACAAGAATTTGAACCCAAGATTCCTCATACTTGAGTTAGGATTTGATCATTACAAGCAAAATTCATCTTAGACATATTATATCCCACATTATATACTTACGTAGCTCATGACCAATCAGAAAACATGTTAGTACCTGCCTCTTGTACCATTCATTTTTCTTTCAAAAGGAAAATTAATCATTGAAAAACTGGGAGACATGGAGCTAATTAATAGTTATATGTGGATTAGTTAGAGATAAGACGTCCAAGACTGGTTTGAATTGGATCGCGTTCCCATGAAAATTACTATTAGTTGAAGTTGACCGTGCATGTGTTGGTGTTTAGTGATTGATGAGTTAACCAAATTAAGGTCAATGCACATGTACGTATATATATACTTTGAGATCTTCGAGTCCACTAAATTCAATTAAAATTGTGAGGTAGTTCCACTTAGCACAGTGATCGGGCATATATGTGTCCTAATGCATGCACTAATTAAAATGAGAAGGGTTTATGTGTCCTAATCATGGCTGTTATACTACTAACTATACGCGCTGCGTTTGATTAGTACTAATTAATTTGTATAATGTCAAATTATTCGTAGGACTTAATTAGTTTAAAGTTTAAACCGAAGTACTCGTTCTCTGAGATTGAGTAGTAGTAGAAGCGAGTATGATTTTGCCGCGGCGAAGACCAGATGCCAATATACAACGCGGTGTGTAGCACGTTGCCTTCCCCCACAGTGCTTTAAACTAACTAAATCCGATTTAGTTCAATAATAAATCTAATAATCTAATTTGCTTTGTTTGTCCGGTTGTCTTTGTAATTTTTTCGTTGAGGCAATTTGTGTACTCTGTGTTGAGAATATATACACATCCCACATGGGAAAAATGAGACATTGCCTATGGGTTTATAAGGGTTTAGGCCACTCCATCCATTGTCAATTGGTTTTGGATGTGAACCCCAGATTACTTTATCATGGTATCAGAGCGGGTTATCCACGTGTGCATGCCAAACGGTCACATGGGCTCCACGTCACCCAAAAGTTGTCCGCTTGTATGGCTTGAAAATTCCCCACACGTGCGGGGGCGTGTTGAGAATATATACTCATCCCACATGGGAAAAATGGGACCTTGCCTATGGGTTTATAAGGGTTTGGGCCACACTCCATCCATTGCCAATTGATTTTGGATGTGAACCCCTGATTACTTTATCATTCTATTCATGCGCCTTATTACTCTCTCATTAGTAATTAGCTATGTCTAAATGCTTAAATATAATTTGAGTTGTAGTGATTGTTTTCATTACTTCCACCGAGATATATTACCAATTGACTGTTGTAGACAACATATCACATATAAAAATTTGAGAAAAAAATAAAAAAAAAACATTTCTCTTTCCCTATGAACTTCTAAGTCCATAATTTCTTCTCTAAAGATTCTAATTCAACTAAAGCATATCACATTTATTTATAATAGGAAATGTGTTTTAGGGAAACGATATATTTGGGAGAGAATTGATGTGTGTTCTCATTAATAATAGGGGCATGTTTGAACCTATATTTGGCAAGGCTCACGTGGCAGATAGGTGGGCCCGACCCACAAAGCATAATGAATAGCAGCGGCTAATCATTGAATGTTTATTGTCACGTGGCAGATAGGTGGGCCCGACCCACAAAGCGTAATGAATATCCGCAGCTAATTAGCCGCGGCACATTAAATGTTTATTGTCAAATTGATGACTAAAAATAACGTGTGCAGAAAGCCATTATTAAATCGGAAGAAATCAAGTAAATCACAAAGTTTAATGAATGACAGCCACAAGTCATAATGAATGACGCACGTCAAAGAGGTTGATTGTCAGGAGAAACGTTACCGAAGTTTGGGGCAATTAACTTGTATGAGTATCAGGAGGTGTTATTGCCCATCATCAGTTACAAGACCTGATTGATTGTTCATGATAGAATTAATCATTGATAACGATATCACAAACATGAATACTATTCTATTTGTAATCAATGCGGTCTTAACTGTAAAGGCTGAAATTGTTTCTTTTCCTTCATTCAGTAGTTTAGCTTCACTATAAAAAGGACCATAGGATTCATTGTTAGTGGTCCTCGACCAAACGCTCTACGAGATTACACAAATTTTATCTCAATACATTTCAACATTTCAACAACACTTATCAATCTTTACGTGTTTATCTTATCGTTTTCTTTACTGGTATTTATCTTATCGTTTACTTTACGTTATTTACTTTATATAAAATACAAAATGACAAAAAGAATCATCATCACTTCACTTTCACCTCAATCATCGAGCTACACAGCACTGCGGCCAGGTAAGGCCGATCTGTGCTAAACTCCTTGCATTTAAGGCAGAGAGAACCCCGCGGCCGAGATCGATCCTTCCTCGGCCCAGAATCAACTGATCAGAAGTCAGATCAGCGCACAATCTACAATCTAGAACAAAACCTCGCTTGGCCTACGTATCGGCCGAGAGTTGGCACACCCGCGCACACGTCACCACTCCAGAAGGACACGTGTAAGCCAAAGAAGACCTCGGCCCAGTGACACGCGGCCGAGATGATTTTTGAGCGAACATCTTTTGGCACGCCCAGTGGGACACTAATGTATTAGGTGTTTTCACAAATGAGTTTTTGTGAGCCGAATCTAAACGGCTCAAGTTCAATATATGGTGTTAATGGGAGATACAGCTATGGTGCGTACAAAAGTTTTGTTGACTTCAATAGCCACGCAGCATGGAATTTACAAACACCCAAAACACAACCCCAATATGGTTACAGTTTTGACAAGGAGGTTGATTGGTAAGCCCAAATTTGAACCAAGCATTGAGCCTATTGATGATATGTATGAACAATGGCGGAGCTAGGATTTTAAAATAGGGTGGGCTAAAAAAAAATATTTTCTTAAAAGTTTACTAATGTTTTCAGATTATTTTTTTTTCTTAAGTTTTACAAGTAATATGTTTTATTCTTTTCTTAAATTAAACTACATTATATATTAAATACATATTAAATAATCAAATAGCTAAATGACCCAAAAAATCAACATCATAACGTGTGATAGAAATTTGATAACATAAGTTTAAGATAAAAGAACACACCTACTCAAATTGTACCTCGCGCCCTTGAATAGAAGCAAAAATCTTTAATTATTGAATATGTATTATAATTCTCAGTTGGCTCTTTTTTAGACCTAATTTACCAAAAAAAAAAACCACAAATTTTTTATGCTACTATGCCTCTTAAAGCATAATACAAAATCAAATCAAATCAAATACTTCAAGCAAATAAATAACATATCTATCTATACTATTATTAAGAGAAGAGACTTTGTAAAATTGAAAATTAACAGATTTAACTCTGAAAGATTAAAAAACTTTGAGAATAAATTAAATCAGAAGGATAAATAAGACAATTATAAAATAGATTTTTATTAAGAAAATTAAACAGAAATGATTCTACAACCCCCACTTTTCTTTCCCACTATTTTCTCTCTGCAATAACTACCCACCTTTAAAAAAAAAAAAACAAACAAACAAAAAAATTTCGTACACATGCAGAGCATGTGATTGCAGACTAGTGTATGACTAAAACAAGAAAAGAAATAACGTATGGGCTAAGTTTAGAAATTTGAGGTGGGGTAATTTTTAATATTTAATCTGTTAAACCATAATTAAGCTACAAATTTATGTTTTTTCAAAATCTGGGGTGGGCTGTAGCCCAACGGAGCCCGTGTGTAGCTACGCCTTTGTGTATGAAGAAGACGAGCCAATTCATGGCTTTGATCTACTCAGAGGGCTAAAGCACCATCAAGAGGTTGATTATTTAAGTGAGGAAGTTGTACACTTTGACATGGTTGTCAGTAATAAAGCCTACTTCGAAAAATCACAATCGGCTAAATTTGAAGTAGAAGCCGAAGTTGGTAATTCAAGTACATATGCAGAGCTTGAAAATTCGGCCTACATAATAGCCAGAGAACAAGAACCTACTACATGGGGTTTGAGTTTAACGCTTCACAGCCTCCAAAGGTTTGAACCAAAGGCCGAAAACAAAGAAGTTTCCAAGTTTGCAATAAAGCATCGTTGGCCACCTCCATAACGGCACACAAGATTTTTACATTTTGTTTTCTTGCTTTAGTTTCTGCAAAAAAATTAAATAAAATAAATGAAAAGTTGTGTTTTTAGGAGCCGTGTAATTGATCGGTAGGCATGACACTGTAAGGCCGAAATATTTCTGTGATCACGGCTGGAAAAAAATTTGAACGTCATTCGACAATGAGGCCAACTTTGTTTACTAGTTCCTTCACCACTCGGCTCGAGCCGAGGCTCAAGGAATTAGGGAGGGGCTACATCTCATGAATTCAATGAATAACCGTAGCCGGTAAAGGACCACATTTGAATAATTGTTTAGTGGGTACGTGAATGGCTAGTTGGTATCACGAGCACCGCGGTTGTTGAAGAGCCGCACTTGAACGGACACAGTAAATAAAGGTCCACGGTTAACTAATTGTCTACTGGGCATATAGAACTTATAAACCGCAGCCGGCAAAGGACCACGTTTGAATAATTGTTTAGTGGGTACGTGAACGGCTAGTTGGTATCACGAGTACCGCTGTTGTTGAAGAGCCGCACTTGAATGGACGCAGTAAATAAAGGTCCATGGTTAACTAATTGTCTACTGGGCATATAGAACGTATAATCTATCATCCTTAACTCTTTGGGTGGTACTGGCGAGTTTTTCTAGCTTTTGGCAGTAACAAACGGTTGAATAGCTGCTGCTAGCAAAGGACAGCGGCTAAATGTCCATATATAATTTAATGAATCATGGTTAAATGGCCGTGAAGGAGTAAGCTTTTGGCAGTAACTAACGGTTGAATAGCCGCGGCTACCAAATGATCGTGGCTATCAAATGATCGTGGCTAGTAAAGGACCGTAGCTAAATGTCCATAATTGATAGAACGTGGTTAAATGGCCGTGAAAGAGTAAGTTTGAAATCAATGGTTGAATAGCCGCGACTATCAAATGATCGCGGCTAGCAAAGGACCGCAGTTGAATGTCCATAATTGAAAGCAAAGTTTGCATGAGCAAGTGTAATGCTCAACAACCAGGGGCAGTTGTGACTAAGAGGCATGAATCAAGAGTTTATTGAATGTTGCTCAAAACACAGGAGGCTAAAGAGCTTATTGGTTTATCGATGTGAGCTACATGGCAGATGAATATTCTTATTGATGTAAGTCCCAGATTCAACATAGGGCCGCACTTGAAAGGTTGAATAGCCGCAGCATAACGAAGAGCCACGGTGAGTGATTGCTGCATGAGGAATGTCACCACGCCTATAATGCGTGAACCTTGCCAAGAGAATTTTCTAAAAATAATCTTTTAGTCCCTTAACCACTTGGCATCTATGCCGAAGCTCAAGGGACTAGGGGGGCTCTGTTTGAACCTATATTTGGCAAGGCTCACGTGGCAGATAGGTGGGCCCGACCCACAAAGCGTAATGAATATCAGCGGCTAATCATTAAATGTTTATTGTCACGTGGCAGATAGGTGGGCCCGACCCACAAAGCGTAATGAATATCCGCAGCTAATTAGCCGCGGCACATTAAATGTTTATTATCAAATTGATGACTAAAAATAACGTGTGTAGAAAGCCATTATTAAATCGGAAGAAATCAAGTAAATCACAAAGTTTAATGAATGACAGCCACAAGTCATAATGAATGACGCACGTCAAAGAGGTTGATTGTCAGGAGAAACGTTACCGAAGTTTGGGGCAATTAACTTGTATGAGTATCAAGCGGTGTTATTGCCCATCATCAGTTACAAGACCTGATTGATTGTTCATGATAGAATTAATCATTGATAACGATATCACAAACATGAATAATGTTCTATTTGTAATCAATGCGGTCTTAACTGTAAAGGCTGAAATTGTTTCTTTTCCTTCATTCAGTAGTTTAGCTTCACTATAAAAAGGACCATAGGATTCATTGTTAGTGGTCCTCGACCAAACGCTCTACGCGATTACACAAATTTTATCTCAATACATTTCAACATTTCAGCAACACTTATCAATCTTTACGTGTTTATCTTATTGTTTTCTTTACTGGTATTTATCTTATCGTTTTCTGTCATTTATTTTACGTTATTTACTTTATACAAAATACAAAGTCACAAAAAGAATCAGCATCACTTCACTTTCACCTCAATCACCGAGTTACACAGCACTGCGGCCAGATAAGGTCGATCTGTGCTAAACTCCTTGCATTTAAGGCAGTGAGAACCCCGCGGCCGAGATCGATCCTTCCTCAGCCCAGAATCAACTGATCAGAAGTCAGATCAGCGCACGATCTACAATCTAGAACAAAACCTCGCTTGGCCTACGTATCAGCCGCGAGTTGGCACGCCCGCGCATACGTCACCACTCCAAAGGACACGTGTAAGCCAAAGAAGACCTCGGCCCAGTGGCACGCGGCCGAGACAATTGTTGAGCGAACAGGGCCTCTTTATATAGAGGATTACAATGCATAGAATCTGAATTGTATAAGGAAAGGTAATCATACAATGAATGGATATCTCTAAGATATTCTCCGAGGTTCTCTCTAATTAAAACCCTATTCCCACTAGGTCAAGTAACCTAGAGTTTGGGCCAGACACACAAATAGAGATTTACTAGCTTGAACACTCCCCCTTATGTGGCCCAAATGTGGTGCTCCTCTTGTTGTCTCATTAAAAACCTTGCCGAGTAACAAAAACTCAGTGGGACAAAAATAACCTTGGTCGAAGTGAAAAAGAGCACAACACACCCTCCACGTTTCGAGACCATACATGCAGACACCTCCCCCTGATGTCTGCATCTCCCCCTGACGACTACAGTCATTGGAGTTCGGATAACTTCCGCAAACGATGCTACCAACATGTTTCTCGAAAGTGGAATTTAGGCAATGACTTAGTGAGCAAGTCTGCCATATTGTCCTCAGATCGAACCTAGTTCACTTTGATCTTGAGGAGAGTTTTTTATTGCGGATTATACTTGGTGTGGTCGCTTTTGATGTAACCTTGCTTCAAAATAAATAGCATTATCCTATATGCTCGTAGGCTCATCTGTGGTAGACTTCAAACCACAATTGTTCGAACATGCGTGACTATGGATCCAATCCATATACATTCACGAATCACTTCGTGAAGAGCAATAATTTCTGCATTATTCGAAGATATAGCGACTAAGGCCTGTTCTGTAGACCTATAAGATATCACTGTTTTTTCCCAGGGTGAACACTTAACCAGTTTGGGAATGACCTTTCTATGGGTCTAGAGAGATACCCAACATCAGCAAAACCTTCCAAAACACTTATGTCGTTTTGGGATGGGGATAGTGGACGCATGCCAGTGTTGGCGGCATTCCTAGTGTGTGATGGGTCTGAATCCATCCTGATGTAGGGATAGAACGAGTCCACATCAATCGTACATCTCAAGTACCGAAAGATATCTTTTACACCAATCAAACGGAGTCACGTTGGTGCAAAGCTATACCTTAGCTAACAAGTTCACTGCAAATGAGATGTCCGGTCTTGTGCATTGAGCTAAGTACAATAATGCGCCTATTGTACTCAAGTAGGGCACTTCTGCCTCTAGCACATCTTTGTCATCATCCTTTAGACGAATAGGATCATTTTCAGGATCAAGACTAAGGATGATCATGGGGGTGCTTGAAGGTTTGACCTTGTCAAAATGCCTAAGCATCTATCGACACGATGCTTAAGTTCCAAACTGAGACATAATTGTATTCTCCCATAATCCTTTATCAAAATCGGATTTCAAGTGTTCAACGGTTTTCCTTAACTCTTTGAGGGCTTCTAATGAAGATCATGTCCAACATGAACCGCGATGGAATCCGAAACTTGTTATGGAAACGCGTGGGTATATCCTTTCCCAATCAAGTAGTCATTTTAGCGAGCGTTTCAACCTTTTTTGTAAACGAACTCCGTGGTCTAGAGCCACTTGACTTGGGTAAATGAAGTCCACCATAAACCTTCATGTATATTCCGTATCTAGACCCCCATAGAGATACGTAGTGACCACATTTGTAAGCTGCATGATCAGTTATTCGGAAACTACCAAACTGACAAGGTAGTGGAGTGCAATGACATCCATTACGAGAGAATATATCTCATCCTAGTCGATTCCAGGGCGTTTTATGAGAATCCTTGCCCCATAAGGCAAGATTACCATATCTTTTTCTCACTACCCTTTCTAACGAAAACCCATTAGTCAACAGGTTTTATGTTAGGAGGTATTGGCATTACTGGCTTAAAACCTTCCTTTTCATTAGAGAATCCAACTTAACCTGGATCGCATCTTTCCATTTAGACCAAATCTCTCTACGTTGGCATTCATTCATCAACGGAGCATGGTTTGATGTCATCGGACTCAAACAAAATCAAGCACAACGAAATGAGTAACTACATCATCTATAATGGAGTTTCTATCCCACGTCTCATGTACACTAGTGTAAGTTTCATAGAGCTCTATATTCTCAGGAATATGTTCTGATGTTGAGGCGTCCCCCAACGGTAACTTTAATCTTGAAGATACTCATGAGATGAATTTTGAGTGTCGATGATCAAAGGATTGAAATGTGCCAAAGTATCATTCGAACCCACGGGCATCCCACGCATCCTAGCTCGGGCCATGTCCTATAACGCCAGAGTGTCACTCTCTTTGGCGTTGGCTCCATACCTATCTCCGTAGGGACGTCCT
This sequence comes from Rosa lucieae, assembly GCA_024704745.1. Taxonomy (NCBI): domain Eukaryota; kingdom Viridiplantae; phylum Streptophyta; class Magnoliopsida; order Rosales; family Rosaceae; genus Rosa; species Rosa lucieae. The sequence goes on from CM045497.1 coordinate 62,927,601, forward strand.
CTTGTAGGGACGTCCTTCCTTGCAGGCTTGTTTGCAGCATATTTGTGTGATCTCGTCACTTTAACAAGGATCAAGATAAGACATAGTGAGGGCAGACTATGACAATTTATGTCGTTCCTGCTGAACATCGGTGTTCTTATTTCCCCCTAACGACGGGAAGACTGTCTCATCAAAGTGACAACCCACAAATCTAGCGATAAGAAGATCGCCTTGCAAAGGCATTAAGTTGCGGACGATTGTTGGAGTCTCAAATCTAACGTTGTTGCCCATTCGTCTGTAAGGACCCATCATAGAGAGTTGTGGCAACGCAACTAGCACATAAATGACATACTCAAATATGCGTAACTAAAATGCTTGTACCCAGTCACTATCTATAACGTAGAGGTAGATTGAGTGAAGGTTGGTCGTAGACGAATTAGCATATCTGCATGCTATATTGCATCACCCCAAGCGGATATAAGGAGATTGGTGCGCATTACCAATGTCCGGGTTACCATCGTAGTCGTTTCCGCAAGACCATTTAGGTGTGTACATGGGAATATGATGTCCAACATCAGTCCCTAAGCAATAATCATCGAAAGTTTTTCGATGAAACTCTCTAGTAATGTCAAATCCAATTGACTGAATAGGATGATCCGGGGAGTGAGCCCGTTGTCATATGGAATGTTCTATGAGTGTAGCATAAGCAACATTACAAGTGGATAATGGCACAACACGCGAACAGTGTGTTTGCGTGTCAACCAACATCATGAAATATTTAAGCGTCTGCAAGTTGGTTGAATCAATCCACAGAATCCCCATGGATTCTTTGTAAGAATAGATTGAGTATGTTCATTTCCTTTACGTAGGACGGTCTTAGTCCTAATTTCCCTAAGGAACGGGCTTTGTAAAACAAGAGAGAGGCTTTAGAAGCAACCAATGAGAATTTTGGTTAGGCCTGAGCGTCTGAAACGCTATTTGAAGCAAGTTGGTGATTGCAGCATCACCTGGGGCGCCATCACCTTGATGGACACCATCCATGGCGTTATGGATATGGACTTTGCCAGCCCTAGGCTGGTGGTGGACAGAGGCGGTGCCCTAGGCAGCAGCGTCGGTCACACTTAGTCCGGGAATCAACTTTTGATTTATGCTTCATGTCGCTCGAGAGAAAGGATGTCCATGTGAAGTCTTTAGTAGATGGATCATCATATCATGACTAGGATGACCTATCCTGTCTTGACAAAGCCAATGTGTGTCTGAATCCAAGAGATCTTCTCTCCTAACTTTATTGGATTTAATAACTTGAATAGTGACATAGAGTCCACTAGAGAGACACATAAACTTCTCTAAGATGCGCATTTGTTCGCAATCATTAGAGGTATTGCAAAGGAACTCATTTTCATTATCTACATGCATTTTCGCATGGAATCCGTTGACAATTCATAGGTGCGATTTGCCCTAGGAGCGTAGAGAGATTTTGCGACAGTAATCAATGTGCCTTTTGGTAAGGGGAACTTGGGCTATTCCATGTCTTTGAATTAATATGGATGACCCAGCCATCGTAGTCACAAAAGTAATATGCTCAAAATCAAAATTAAGTCATAATGAAAAGAAATCGAAATGTTATTCATAAGCCAACGGAGTTACATCATTGTCTCTTTAACCAAAGAAAATATAATCCAAAATGCTAGCTAATGCAAAACAATGGTAGTCGTCTAACTTATTTCGGTAATTCCAAAATAAATGTGACCAGGTGAGTAAAGAGATGTCGGTGGAGCAAGGCTCGCTTAAGTACCACTAATCTTAGAACCTTCCTAGACATCACACTTTCTTTGGGTGAGCCTACTTTAAAGAAAGACTAAGCCATTGGAATTTACTACAAAGTATATGGCAATTGCCTATTACATCTCTTGAAAAAATAAAGACTTAAACAAAATTGGCGATATATTGATTCCAGCCAGATTTGTAGTCTTCAACCCTTCACTCTAGATCATCTTCTTGATCTTCTTGTTCCACATAGTGAGCTTCTCTTGCTTCACAATATGCTTTGTAGGTGGTGACAAGTTCTTCACGAGCTCTAAAAATGTGTGCCCAATGATCAGACACTCCACATCGAGAACATACATCTCTTTGCTCAGACTCCATCGATTGAGGCACTTTGAAAGCATCATTTAGATGGCTCTTAGTGTTGGCGGCGTCACCAATATGACCAGGGGCGTTGCCTCCCTCTCTCTTTCCACCTTAACCTCTTCGGTTCCGTGTTCGCCTATGTTGGTGATTACCTTCCCAAGTAGAGCGATTATATGGACTAGAACGTCCAGAAGTATCCCTAAGATTAGGGTTTCGCTCTTGGCGCCCTCTCTTTGGGGCGCGACTATAATTGGATTCCTGAATATGCTCTGTTTCCACGGATCTCGAATTATAGTTCTTCACAAGGATGTTGTCATGCTTTTCAGCAACATTCATAGCTCCAATGAGCTCATGAAACCTTGTGATCCGTCCTGCAGTAACCTCGATTCGATAGTTCTTAGCAACCATCAATGCAAAGATGGGGAAGGTAGAGAGAGTCTTCTCAATCAACATCGCATCTGTGATCTCTTTACCACATAATTCCATTAATGATTTAATGCTAAGTGCTTCCGAGTTGTAGTCAAGAACTGACTTGAAATCACAGAAGCAGAGGCTATGCCATCTCACTTGTAGGTCAGGAAGTAGGGAGTCACGGACGTTGCCAAATCTTTCTTCGAGTGAGACCCATAGCCTTCTGGGGTCTTCTTCATTCATACACTCATACTGGAGTGAATCATCCATATGACAAGTCATTAGGATGATGACTTTCTCCTTATTTTCCTCTAAGGCTGCTCTATTTACTTCCAAAACTTGAGCTTGCTCAACAGTTAGCACCTCCTGGCTAGGCTCAAGAATCGTATCTAGGATTCCATCGGCCTTGAGATGCTGGTGGCACTACAACAATGATAGTCATTTTCAAGGGTGCGATTTGGTCAGAAAAGCCACTTTCCCCGTCAGAAAAAGCTATTTTTGACAGCTAGATGCCCTCGGTGGTCCTCGGAAAAAATATCATCAAAAATAGTCTTTTTCCAACTAACCCTCATAAAAAGATATATTTCCGACAGCCAAATGTGGTCGTAAATAATTTTTCGGTGGTTGGAAATTGTTACTCCTCAACTACGACAAATAGTATTTTCGACAAAAATGTTTGTTGGAAATAATTCGTTGCTTGTAGGAAAAAATTGGTTGCTAGCCAATCCATTTTTTTCCAAGTACTTATTTCCGACGAATAGTAGTGGTCGGAAAAAACTATTTCCGATAAGAATATTTAATTCCAACGACTATTTGGCATCGAAAATGAATAAGCTTCGAGGGTCATATTTTCCTCAAAAATTGATATTTTATGTCGGAAAAGTATAATCTAATATTTCCGAGAATGATATTGTGGTCGGAAAAAGTGGTCGGAAATGTTTTTTCACGAGATTTATTCATTGAAATTTGTCAGCAATTTTTTTTTTCCTCCCACTCAATTTAATTGTCAATTAACCTGGTTGGAAGCGGTAGATGAATCAAGATAATTTTTTTATTAAACATACAAGGAGACAATTAAATCTTCACAAAAAAAATTGCATTAGAAGAAACATGGTTAATCATTCATATATGTTCAAACAAAGATAAATATTCAAAATTTGGTCTTTATAATATAATCATTTCTTAAGCAGGGAAGCTAACAATATATCCAATAAAAGTCCTCATTAGAGTTTGCATCATATTCATCTGCAACATCTTCATCACCATCTTCATCAGTATCATCTTCATCATGGTGTGCACTTGAATCTGTTGCAATATTGTCCTATTGTAAAAGAAAAACAAAGAAGTTAGAATGCAAAATAAGTAAGAGCTAAAACATGCAGTAAAGAACGTATTCCATGACAAATAGGAAAATTAATATTGAATGTCACGAGGAGTTGTAGTATTAAAGAACATTTTTAAAGGAATATATTCTGCAACTCTAAAGAAAAAAATATAAGGAAAAAAAAAAAAAAATACTGGTCTGTTGTCTTTCATTATCAGTGATCGATGTAGTAATATCTTCTGTGCGACCTGTTGCAACTTTTTTTCTGCACAAAACAATGCGGAAGCACATAGGTAAGGTCTTTAAACTGATAACAGTAATAACCATAATGTTAAAAACTCTTTTATCACAGAAATTAGTATGCCATAAACAAAGGAAGAACTGCAGGACCACGAAACAGACACCAACAAAGACTTTCAGCTCTCTTTTGTATTTTGCAGACATAAGATGGTAAATTAATTCTTACATCAGTCCCATAGCAAACCAGTAGCACATGCCAAATTTAAGAGGGATATGAACTCTACCAAAAAAACTGAGAAATTGGGACTAAAATGCATTCAGTAACTCATGATTAACCAATAGTAATTTGACTTCTTCCATAGGAGCAAACTTATGTGCGACACTAAAGTGAGCTAACATAATAATCAGAATTTGATATAATTGGTACCACATGTTTAAAGGATAGTTATGATGATCATCCTAGGCCACTAGAACTTCAATGCAAGGAAAAAGCAATCTGCACATAGACAGACCCTAAATGCAATCACCTAATGCATAGTGTAATCAGTAAATATAGTACATGCTTTTGTCAAAATAGTTGTAGTGTTCATTTTCGTTCAATAAGTGAGCAACCTTGAGACAAAAATAAATAAATAAAATACAAAAAAAAAACACTAGAGAGCAATCTAACAAATAAGAAAGGATAGGAACAGCAAAAGAAGATACTTTGGCATTTGTGAAAGCGCACACAGAAACATGCAGCTCCAAGCATGCCATGTTCATTCAAGAAAGAGCTTAACCCCATCTCCTCCACATGCTTAACGCGTGGGTCCTCAAGGTCACCCATCACTAGAGACCTTTGTAAATTCTTTGAAATCATCTTGATAATAGTTGCAGGACACAGATTTTCAACAATGAAGCCTTCCACAACTGTCCTGAACAACCTTAATCCTATATATGAGATCCCCACAGCGGCAATAGTATCTTCCTATTCAACCATAAGCAAATTAAACATCACAAATTCTATAATCTCACTTAGACTGGAGGGGGATGAGAAAATGAAATGTACATATAATCATGATAAGTGCAAAGAAACTGAATCCCTTACGTTAAGAAAGATATTACAAAGTATCAGTTCCGTAAGTTCCTGCATCCAAAAAGGAAGATATCATACATCAAACATCGTGCCTATTAAGATTTGTCTAATGTGCTAATTTCAGCCTTTATCTTAGAAATTTCAAAACTAAAAGTTGCAAGGAGTATACCTTCAAGGAAGCACCACCAACTAGAAATTTCACGGATATGCAAACCTACATCCAAAGTATAGCAACACATAATCCAATTACACACAAAGTCAAGCCATTACTCATCAAGAATCACACTCATAACAAGAATGTGATACCTGAAGATCAAGAAAAGAAGCAGCAGCTAGAACACGAAAGGCATTGGTATCACTGAGCTTGGGGTGGTGGCCATACAAGTATGCCAAAGCAGTTGCAATTGCCTCTGCATTTATATTCTTATCATCTACATGTAATGTCACAATGGGAGTATGCCAAAGCAGTTGAAATTACCAATGCTTTGCCTTCTTACCAATTCTCACTGTTCAAAACGTAAACATTGAATAATCAATCCAATAACTCAGTTAAGTAATACACTAAATTAATATACTAAATAAACAAAAAAATTACAGATAAACAAAGATCACAAAAGGTTCCAACATCTTCTCGAACAACTCTAGTGCACTTGATTACTCATCTTATTCAGCAAACTATAAATTTTACCCCAGATATCAGCAACCCAACCTATACTAAACAAACAAAACATTCAATTGAGAACCCAGTACTAATCGAAACAAACCCCAGAACAGTCGAATTGAAATTTCCAGAACCAATTATTTGGGTTAGGGTTAGGGATTCAAAAAATTGAACTTTCAATTAGAAATAGAAGCGCACCTCTGAATTGAACTCGATCCGCTAGGCCTCGAGTTGATTGAGATTGTGGGTCTTCTGGCGGAACTGGAGTTGGAGCTCATGAATGTATACCAATCCAAGGCCTTCTTCTCCAGCTTGTCATAATCAATGACCCAGTGGAGGAACTCACCTTATAGAGCAGACTCTCAAAGTAGATCGAGGTGGCCGAGAACTTCTTCCCGTCGGAGGTGTAGTAACTATGGTTCAAGTGACCGCCGGAGGGGAACCCATGATGCGGTCGTGGGGCTGGAACACGGCAGTGTAGTAGCGGCTGCTGGACATGCCCTCAGATCGACGGAGGGGATGACGACCGCTTGGATTATGGCCGGTGATGGCCTTGAGGGACTGGTACCGGAGATGGTGAGGGAGAACAGCCTCTGTGATGACGATATCAAGCCATCAATTGGTTAGAGAGACTGGTTTTGGTTTGAAGGTAAGGCGCGAGCAAGGAGTGAGGGTTTGGGAGAGTGAAGTTTTGGTTTTGGGGAGACGATGTCTAGAGAGTGAGGCGTTGTCGAGACTTTTGAGTATTTTGTTAGTTTTTTTTTTTTTTTTCACACAACAGAATTTTATAAAAATGTGGTCTGAATGCAGCTCTTTTAAATTTGAATTTGTCTCCTATCAATTTGATTTCCCTCTTATGGGGAGTTAGAGAAAAATGATGGTGGGAAATCTCCCTCCTTTCTACCAAACATATTAATCAGACCACAGTTTATTTATTGTTTCTCGTCGTATAAATACATGTTGGGGGAAAATTTGGGGTTTAGCACCACAAACATTGTGGGAAATTTTTCGCTCAATTTTTTTAGGGTCATACAACGTTTTGTCCTTAAACATCTTCTGAACTAGTTCATAATTCCATATCAGATGACAAATTTTATAAAAACGACTTCTAAAAAAAAAAAATCAATCAGACGGCGGAAAAATATGATGCGTCGTCTGATTCAATTTTTGTAGTAGTGATAAAATCGACCAATGAAAAATATTTCATAACATTCGTGATAAATAAATGTACTTGCTAGCCTTTTCAAAAAAAAAATGTACTCGCTAGTATTCTATTTTTTCTCGTCTAGCTATTCTATTAATTGTATATGATCAATCAATGTCTACTGTATACGAATGCATATATGTGTGGAGGGACAGTCGAACTATATATGTAGTATGTATGTGATCGATAATGAATAGTACTATGTAACAGTATAGTGTATGTGTGGACAAGCACACATGATCGATCGACAATGAATTGTGTGTGTGTGTGTAGGAGTCTTTCACTAACGAATATTTTTTTTTGGCCATTTTAAGAGATCTCTTGTGAGACCCAATTTTCGATTACATATATCGACATCTCCACTATTCAATTTTAGGTCTTCATGAGTATATCATATACAAGTTTCCATCACAATTGATGATTGTTAATGTAGTCATAATCATGATTTACTATTAAGGTTTAGGGTTTTAGGGCGGAATCTCCCAGTTAACATGATCTCTTATTTAAATAGAGCGGAATCTCCTAGTTAGCATCCCAGTTAGTGCGGAATCTCTCAATTAGCATAATCGTGACTTACCATAGATGATCTCTTATCTACTTCCACAACTAATAATATATTGGGTTAGGGCGGAACCTCCCAATTAGCATGATCGATCGATCAAGTCTTATATAAATCCAAAACACATATGTATTATGTATATATAACTTTGAGACTTATAATACACACACATATATATAGAGGGCCCTTCCGCTAAGGGATCCCTTTTTTGGTCTTTTATAGGGATAGGGCATTAGACTAACTTTTCGACCACATTTCGGTATCTCAACCGTTCAGTTTTTAGGTCCTAATGTGTAGATCATTTCTACAATTTTTCAGCCAAATCGGTGATTGTTAAGGTATCAAACTAGAATAAATCAATGAACGAACCAAATCTGTCAAACTTGAACCATTCATACTTATAATCTTAAGTCACCATTTTGAATGTCTTAACGATAATCAATTCGGCTGAAAATTTTCAGAAGTGATCTACACATTTGGACCTAAAATCTGAACGGTTAAGATGCTAAAATATGATCAAAAAGTTAGTCTAATGCCCTATCCCTAGAAAAGACCCAAAAAATGGATCCCTCATATATATATATAAATATATATATATATATATATTATGAGATTTATCCGATCTTACCTTATAACCAATATATAATAAAATTATTTTGTCTTTAACATATAATGCATCAATTTTAATAAACTAATAATATGTCATCAAGTGACCTGTGGAAAAATGGTAAAATTAATTTTGAAAAGTTAGAGATCCTATGCTCAATTCTCCTCGTTGACATAATATTTTTATAAAAATAATACAATTTAGAGAAATATTTCCAAGGGTCACTGCCGTCGGAAATATTTTGTTCATTACCAAGGGTACTTTGTTGCCCTCGAAATTAAGAAATCATTTCAGACAAAGTCAACAGCCTCTCAGAAATAGGTCTATCATTATCGACAAAACAAAATTTTGTCGAAAAATAATACTGGTGCCAAAAGGTCCGGCCAATTTTTTTGTTTTTCCGACGAAATTGGAACTCTTTTCCTACAGCATATTGTCCCTCGGAAATAAAATATATTTTGACAGAACATTTTCGACCACCATTTTTTGGGGTCAAAAGAGGAGTTTTTTTGCCAGGGCAATTATGTGCTGTCAGAAATTTTCTTCAGAAATGAGGATTTTTGTTGTAGTGCGGATATCACGAACCCACCTGTGATATTCAAAGCCAGTTGTTCCCAATGGAGCAAAGTCCAATTTGTTCAGGTTACTCATCCTGAAAGAGAACAAGAAATTATGGTTAGTTTCGGAGATAAAAAAGCTACCACGAAAACAAATAAAATTTCTGAGCATAGTCTCTTCCAAGAAATTAGGATTTTCCGAGTGTAGTCGCTTCCAAGAAATTCGATTCCAAGAGGGGTTGGATTAGATCGAAACAATGATATTTGCGGTCGATCGTTTTATCTTAACAAACTCTAAGTTTGGAGGACTCTACAAGCTCCAAGCTTGGAGTGAGTACGAATCTCCACAGTTCGGCTTAATTTGGTCTCTCCTATGATGAAGAAAGGGGGGGAGACGAAGAGATGTTGCAAATCCCCGAGAAAGGAAGAAAAAGAATGAAAAACTTCAAAAACAGGAACTTTTAGAAAAGTTTACCTTGAAAAGTTGTCGGAATCTGGTGGCCAAAGGTGGTGGCTGGGCTATGCAGGGATGCTCTGGGTCGTTGCAGGGGCTGCTGCGGGATCCCTGCAGGGATGTCGCGGGGATGCTGAGAAGATGCCGCGAGGTCGTGAGGATGTTGCGGAGATGTCGTGTGGCCACGAGGATGCTGCGGGGATGCCGCGGGGCCGCGAGGATCCTGCGGAGGCAACGAGTGAGCGTTGGCCTACAAGGACAGCAGATGCAGGGCACGCTCGCTGGGAGCAGCGATCGAGCGTGGGGCTACGGGGGCAGCAGATGCAATTCGTGCTCGCGGGGTCTATGTGTCACGGGGTCGCTTGGTCAAAGTATCGAGGTGTCGCGAGGTCGCGGGGTAGCGCGCATGAGAACAGGCGAGCGTTCGCAGGAGCTGCAGGGGCAGCGAGGCTAACCAGGTAGGGTTAGTGATGAGTTGTGACGCGGGGGCTGCTGCGGGGTTTTTAGGGTTTCAGGGTTAGAGCTTCGTGCTGATAACGTGTTTTAGGGAAACGATATTTGAGAGAGAATTGCCGTGTGTTCTCATTAATAATAGGGGTCTTTTTATATAGAGAATTACAATGTATAGAATCTGAATTGTATAAGGAAATATAATCATATAATAAATGGATATCTCTAAGATATTCTCCGAGATTCTCTCTAATTAAAACTCTATTACTAATAGGTCAAGTAACCTAGAATTTGGGACAGACACATAAATAGGAATTTACTTGAACAAAATGAAGCTTCTAAGAAATTTATAACTCTATGCACTTTAATAATTGATTCATCGTTAATTTGCTGGTATGGCATCAATATGACCATGAACTCAACGTGATGAAATCTTTACCTACAATTAGTAGACTTCTCTGATTACACTAGCATATTAGCACAGATTTCATGGTCTTGATTTTAGACAAATGTGGATTTAGAGAAGGCATATGTACGTCCATGTCTTGGGTAAATTTTTAATGGTTATTGAATGGAAGTCTGCTGTTGTTAATTTTGACAATTTGTAGAATATACCAACAAACTAATTAACAATTTTAGAGCAATTCATGGGTAATTTTCATAAAGAATCGACAATACCATAAACTAATTAAAGCGGCCTTTTATTGAATTTTCAAACAGAAATTTATATTAGTCAATTAACGTACCAATCCACTAGCGCAGGACTGTGTGGTCAAGAACAATTTTCTTCATGTACATGGGCATGATGGAAAGGTTTAGGTTTTCATTTCTAAGAAAAAAATCAAATCTAAACAAGTATTTGACTTGAAAATACTTGGAAGTTCTTGGGTGTAGTTTATGGCCCTTACGAGTCAGTTGACTCGGTAATTGTTGAGAAATTATACTATACTGAAGTCCACGAAAATAGCCTGTTTAATCTTAACCACTTGCCAAATATACATTTCGAAAGTCCATAGTTTTTCTCTGTTTATTTTCAAAACAAGGGACCTAGCTTTTGGTCTTTGTTTGCATATTTTCCAGATTCAAGGTCAAGAATGTGCATGAAACACAACGTTCCCCAGAGGCCCAGAGGATGCATGTCTTGACAATTATTTACTGGTCAAACACAACATGTATTAATCAATCAGAAAAAGAAAAGGACTTAGCCTGGATCTTATTCATAAACAAGTAAAATTGCACATAATAATTCAACCAAAAAGACCATGATAAATAAAATTTACTATGTAAACAATTTCACATTCAAGTACAGTTTTACAACTAGAAATACGAAAAATACGTCTTGAAACCAAAAAAAGATCTTAACTGCCTCTAAATTCGACAACTTGTCTCAATCATCCAATCCGAACCGATGTATTAATAAAACTAAATATTCTTTGAATTTTCTTATTCCTTATTCGGGATAAAAAAACTGTTTTACCATGCACTGTTTCCACGACCATGATGGCTGTATGGACTTGGTAATGAGTAGTCAATACGTTTGTTAACGAAGCCAAATAACTCATTTGTTTACGTTTATTGGTTCTTGAAGTGTAATATTTCGTATTTGAATTGATAACAAGGTTAAGCTAGCTTAGATCAGATGCTTCGTCATACAGTGTTCAATGGGAATACTAGCTGGCAAGACATCTAATCAAACTGCCGTCTCAGCAAAACCATCTCTAATTAACAGCCTAACTAGCTCTTGCAATAATTAAAACCATGCATGTCTTAATCAGTCAACCATTTAGTTCCTCCATCTCTTATGCTTTGCTTGATCTCGATCATGTGGCTGTGACTCATCCGGTATTTATTATTAGCGAGCAATAACCTAGCCTCTACATATTGAAGCCCTGGCCAGAAAGGTGTTTTTTTTTTTGGATAAACCCTAGCTATAACCTTTACGTTCATCATAAGATTATAGAAGCTCGTACTACAGATAATTACAAGATGCATGTTCCTTTCATTCATTTATTTTAATTTTCCGGAATTATTTGAATTCATTATTATAAACATTACAAGAAAACACATTCATAAATCTTTCATACTAACTAACTATTATTTTACTTGTTAAAAAAAAAATACTATTAATTTAGTGGTATTTCTCAATTATTTTTCATTTAAAATGTTTGATGAAGTTTAATGTTTGAATTAAATCTTAAATCTATTCTCCAAAAAAAAAAAAAAAAACGATGTTCGTATACTTAGACTTACGCGAGACTCTTGTACAATATATATATATATATATATATATGAAAATGTTTTGAAGAGGACGTCCGCAACCCAGAAAAAGTGCGGACGTCCCTCCTTTCTCCGTGATCAAGCTCTGACGGCAGCGCGCCTCTTGGCGGACGGAGGCTACATGCATCCCAGACCAGTTTGCAGTGAAGACGAAGGCCAAAGAGATTGAGGTCGGAGGTCTGGGCAGCGTGGTCGACTGGAAAGTGGTAGTCCGATCAAGGTCGACTGGAAAGTGGTTACCGGCGAGTCCACCCCACTGCAAACTGGTCTGGGATGTTCAGAGGGTTCGTCCGGCAACCGCAATGCAGCCATCGCCGCCTTCTCGACTCCGGAGGAGGGACATCCACACTTTTTCTGGGTTGCGGACGTCCTCTTCAGAACGGTCCCCTATATATATAAGTTTTTGTATATGATTTTTCTAAATGTAAATTAAAAAAGCAATGAAGTTGTCACGTACTGCATTTTATGTGATCATCCTTTTTATGGAAGTCATTCTAATGAGGACCACTAAAATGAGGCCTACTTGAGGACTTTCTAATCAATGGTTTGGGGAAACCCACTTTTCGATTATATTACGGCGAATCAACCATTAGATGTTTATATATGCATGAATAGATCACTTCTTAAAATTTTCTTCTAAATTGCTAATCATTAAAGTACCGAACTAGATCAAATCAATGGACGAACCAAATCTGTCAAACATGAACCATTCACATTCATAACTGATATGTCATGATTATGAATGTCTTAACGATTTTCAGTTTAGTTGAAAAATTGCATAAATGATCTACACATAGATATCTAAACATCCAATGGTTGATTTGCCAAAATGTGATCGAAAAGTAGTCTAACATAAAAGTCATCAACTAGTCCTCATTAGAAGAGCTCCCTCCCTTTTATGTTGTTGTAGAAAAGTGTTCACCACTACTCAACTATTTAGTAACTAGCTACCTATATATTAGTCTAGACGTACCGTCCAGATTTAAATTTTAGACTGATTCATTTCTGATTTAAAACAGAATTAAAATTGAAAACTTGATAGTTCAAAGCGAAAGGGGAGCAAACTCTAAACATTTCTCTTCTCGCAATTATGTCAATTAGCTATCAAGGTCTAATTAATTAATAATTGAAATGAAACTCTCAACCAACATTGAAAACTTTAAATGCTGATAATAGTTCAACACCAAACTTCAGAGTCACTTTCGATCCACTTTCTCTTCTGGCAAATTATGTTATTAGCGATCAAGGTCTAATTAATTAACAACTGAAACGCATGTACGTGCAATTAAAACTCTCAACCAACGTTTAAAACTTTAAATGCTGAAAAAAGTTCAACACTAAATTAACTTCAGGGTCACTTTCGATCCACTTAAGAGGCATCCTTTTGTTGAACAAACATGTGCCTTCGGCCTCAGGCACTTATCACTTACGTACATTCATCATATCTATCCTGAATTCTTGATTAGTTGCTCAGTACGTTTGATTTCAGAGACATGATTAATCACATTATTAGATAGCATCATGATGTCCTCTAGTTTTCGATTCAGCATCAACACGATGGTCTTATCGACATCCTTCAGCCCGACTTGGCACACGTTGTTGAAGCTCGCAATGCGACTCACCACAGCGCTCATCAAGGCATCGACATCTGAGTCAATGAAGGGTAACGTTGCCTTGTTAAGATGTCGCATCCTCTGAAGCACACTATGCGCATTGCTCAAGCTGTCGATCAAACCCACCACGCAACTACCAAGCGCCGCTTCATTGGGCCTTGCCGTCTCGACCGTCTTGAGCCTTGGGATAGTGTTGATGAACTTTTGAGTGTTGCTAACCTCGCTGACGGCCAAGGTTATGGCGTCACGAGCTGCCAATCTCATACTATTGGTGTCTTTTTGTGCGCTTACTACACCAATTGTTAAGATGGTGCTAATAACTAGAACCAAGATCATGATCATATTCTTAGTTTCCATGGTTGTAACGTACTGTTTAATTTAAGCTTTAGGTTTAGTCTCAGATGGGAATAATTGATGATTTAGGGTAGATCAGGAAGATCATTTTATAATGTACAAGATATATACGGGGGCTTCGGTCAGCTACTGAAGATTAAGTTCATGCTTTTGGCATGGTCTATGAATTTTGTTAGTATGTGGGAAATTAACAAGAAAGAGGTGGCAACCAAAATTGCGTGACCTAATTTTATGGTCATACAAACTGAGAGGCACAGTGTTTTCGTGCCAAAATTAAAACGGTTCTATCAGAAAAGATCAGTGTATCCAGGTTTTGGATCTATGCGTTGGATCAACTCTCACGTTTAATTTATTACCTACCCTAATCAAGTCGAAATTAAAGCATCAACTACCATATGTACGTGGTAGCAAGCTAGCTATGTCATGCTTTTATTTGCAATTGAAAGCATATAAGGTAGACATGATACCGAAAAATTAGGGTGTGGCTATTGCGGCCCTAATATCCTACTAATTACTTTGTTCACGAGATTCTCACTCTACACATATTTTTGTTAATTATATATTTACTTTGTTCACCCATTTGCAGTACCCAAAGTACCCTTTTTCAATATAGGGTTTAACTTAAATTCTTTTTCTATTTAGTTTCTTTCGCGTCTCTCTCAATTATTCAATTAGGACTAAAGTTTAAGTACGTATTCTGTATAGGTAATATAAAAAATTATAATTTTTATTAAGATATTGTCTTTTATTGTAATTTTATATTAAGATATCTTAGTATTTTAATAAATAAAAAATTTATGAGGTATTTTATTCGTAGGCCCAAAAATGATTACAATAAGTCAGGGTTTGCGTGCCGCAAATTGAGCTAGCATTATGTGGTTGGAGTGCTAACTTATTACTTACTTTAATTCATATAGTAATAAGTAGTTACGTACTTTACAACATCTATACGCATAAGAATTCTCTAATGCCATATGCATGTGAGATAATGATTCAAAATAGTTACTTTTCAAAGCCCTTATTATTCATAAATAGTTACTTTTCAAAACCCTAATTCGTAGATAGTTACTTTTCAGAACCCTAATGCTATAGTGTGAGATGAGACGATGATTCGAAATAATTACTTTGAATTCTTATAATTTCAATAATATATTTACCTTACAACATTGATCTTATATATACAAGAATTCATCAATATTGCGGGATGTGATGTCGACCTAACTAGCTAGCTAGTTCGCTCGCTCATGCTTTTGTTTTGAATTCAAAGCATCAATAAATATCACACTATTAGAAGGTAAACATCACAAGTATTATTTCAATCGCTCAAGGTTTGCATTCATGCTAGAATACTATTGACACCTCCTTTTTGAAGTGCAAATAACATTAACACAAACGTACAAAGCCCTAATTCAAATACTTTGAAAACGTACAATTGATTTACAACATCTATATGCCCAAGAATTCTCTAATGCTGGATGTGAGGCAACCACTCCGCTGCTGTTTCACATTCCGATCTGATCCCGCATTGAAGAAAGCCCTTTTTTTATGCTGGACTTATCGATGTCTTAAGTTCAAAGAGAATTGCGGAGAATATTATTGAAGAGAATAAAAAGAAGACTGAATGAGTTTTTAGTCATCAGTACGTATCATCCACATTAATATTGATTAACTAGGCCTCTTCATCTTCAGTATATCTTCATAACCCTAGCTTAGCTAGAGCTCAATTTCAATTCATGACTGGGTATCTTTCAATGCAGTCAAGCCATGGATTCCTTGAAGGCTTCCTAACCCGGCGCATGGACCGCCAAACAATGCTGTTGCACTTGAATCCAGACCCGAACGCCAACTGCCAAACTCGGTCTCCTCTCTTCACTCTCTCTTTTGCTTCCATGTAAGCCAGCTCATACCATATGCTACTGCTCGAAGTGTTACCAAATCGATGCAGTGTCATCCTCGATGCCTCCATGTTCTCGTCGCTGAGCTCGAGGTTTCTCTGCAGCTCATCCAGCACAGTCTTGCTCGCGGAGTGCACGCAGAAGCACTCAAATGCCAGCTTGAAATCGGGAATGTAGGGTCTCTTGCCTGACGATAAAGAGGGCTGTGAAGCTCCGTTGTTGAACAAGTGCCTCGAGACCAATGTAGCGAAAAAGAGGAGCTGCTCTGAGAAGGGCAGGACTAGTGGTCCGAGAGTGGTGATGTTGGTTTTCAGTGCGTCACCACCAATTTCCACTAGCTCTTTGCTGATCTTTAGCCCCTTGAGTCTTTGCTCATCTTCTTCTTGGTACACACACCTGTATAAATTTAAACTTAACAGTTAGGTCCAAGATTCACTAATCTAATAAATCGCATCACGTAAGAGAAAATAATTGGATTCAGATTTCAGAGTTTAGTTTTTGGTTCCCTAATTTTTAATTAAGCCCCCTACAAAAAAAGGGAAACTTCTCGTACTTAATTAGGGTTGGTCCTATTATGACTGCAATTATATAAGTTCCACAATAAGGTACTAGAAAGTAGAAAACGTCATCATATCCTACTGACTGTTTTGAAAGAACTTGATTAGATTTATGGCCACCTAAATAAATCTGTATGATTAAGTTAGAATATATAGTGAAATATTCGAAAACCCATAATTTTCAATGGTAAAGTTCATTATATAGTACTTTCAGAGTGCATATTGTCATGGGATATAATCATAATATGCATTTAATGTTGTAACTGTGGTTGAAATCTAACCTGAAACTACGGTCGTCAGCGCCTTTATGTGTTCGAACGATGTGTTCGAGGCGATACTTGGCACGGTGGTAGTCACGGCGGCGATTGGAGAGAAGCACGGCTGAGCAACCCATGCGGAAGAAACTGTTGGGAATGAGCATAGACCTGTCACTGCCCGGGTACCAATTATATCCCACCATCTCAGTGCTCACCACCACAGCATAGTTGTTGGGGTTTGCCTGAAGCATGTCCCTAGCCAAATCAACGGCTATGATCCCAGCGCTGCATCCCATGCCGCCCAGATTGTAGCTCAAAATGTTGCCCCTCATCTTGTAGTGGTTTATGATCATGGCGGACAAGGAGGGTGTGGGATTGAATACGCTGCAATTCACCACAAGAACACCTACGTCCTTGGGACGGACCTTGGTCTTTTCGAAGAGCTCGTCCAGTGCTCCGAACATCACCATTGAGGCCTCGGCTCGACCTTCTTTCATGGTTGCAGTGTTCTCGGTGGAGGTGATCACTGACTTTGGGATGTAGGTTTCGTCTCCTAAACCTGATGAGTTGAGAATTCGAGTCTGGAATTCGAGGCTCGGTTCATCAAACTTGCCTGATTTTCTTGCTAGCTCTATGAATTGCTCCTTTGACACCTGAAACACATATCACCAATATAAGCTACCATATCCATCAATCTGTCACAGACAGAAGACAACAACGAAGTAGGAAAAATACAGGTAGATACTATATTTGTTTGAGATTTCCGCTAGTTTCAATTGAAAATTCCACATTTCCATTTTAGAATCCCATGAACACATCCACATATAGCTAGAAAATTGTTAATAAATCGTTTTCAGCGCCAACTATTTGATGAGGAACTTACCATTTTCCAAGTACAGGAAACCAAAAACAAGCGATATGATATATATATATATATATATATATCCATAAATCTAGCATACAATTCAACAACCATTTTAAATAAAATCCAAGCTACTGAAATGACAATTCAGATTACCTATCTAGCAACATAATACATCAGACTGTTGTAACGAAAAGTACCTTTAGGTCGTCGCTTGGGCGAAAGCAAGCAAAATCAATGAGGTAGATGGAGCGAGGGCGTGACATGAAGTATACAGACAAGGTGAACACAAAGACCCCAAAGAAACCAAGCACGGTTGCAAGATCATAACGCGCATCAAACCAGAGCTTCTTCCACAGCTCCTCCCGACTGAGACTCCCAACCTCAGCACTGAAAACCACGACCAGAAAGGGTATGGTGGCCAGGTATATAGCATTGTTGATGAGGTGGTGGTAGCCCAACTTGACGTACTTAAGGTTCACCGATTGGAGAAAGTCCGGCAGCCGCCTCCGGACCCTGACGGAGAACGTGAGCGAGCCGGCATTGGGGCCGGAGGACTCGATCCCACGGTTGACGATCTCAGTGGACAAGAGATCTCTCTCACTGGCCATGTCTGATGGGATAACTGACATTGTTAGTGTCTGTTAAGTTTGAAGAGAGAGGCTAGGAGGGGTTATATGCATGAAGAAGACATGGCGGTGGGTGGAAGATAGTTAATGCAAACGCCAACTAGAACCAACTAGATCAGGATGATTAGTTGGGAGGCTTTGAAGAGTCTTAAATTCTTCATTTATTGAGTTTCATTGTCAAGTCCAAAAAGGGAGTACGTCGTCTTCTCGCCTTGGTCGTCTCACATGCACCTTGTGAGTATTGGGGGGGGGAGTCCCAAAACCACTGGCGACTTAAGGAGGGTGGTTGAACAGAGTACTACGTACTGTTTACAAAGTCTCATTAGCTGTCTTCACCTTCACCGTGCTTTGTTACAACTTCAGCTACCATTACCATTCAACTGTACGTACTTACCCAGGTGTAGGATCAGGGAATGAAAAGTCCTGTCCTTGTTGGATCGAATTGGACTATATTCAGGCCCAAAAATCTACACCAACACAGAGAATGAACCAACAATATTAGCTGATGCATATAACGAATTACTGTTGACATGAGACCAGTGTCTTACAGTTTTCTTTTTTAGTATTTTTTATATTCGTGTGTGCGTACTAAACCTTAAATCACGCTTTCGCAACATTGCTTCTTGTCGAGCAACGATGCACGATGAGCATTCATAGCGAGGACCCGATGGTATTGATTTAGACATACGAATAATACTTGAATATGGTTGCAGGTCAACATGATCGTATATTCTAACAACAAAGCCGGCCTCAACGACAAAGTCAGCTAGCCACTCTGCATGCATACTTACATAGTTAGCAATTCCATCATTAATTTCTAGTTTATCCTTAGAATAGCATCATTTTTGCAAATTGCTGGGTCATTATCAGAGAAAGAATCCAAGTGCACTGGCGAATTCAGTGTGAAGCTACTAATGTCAGCCAACCAGATATGAGAACGCCCTCTTTATTTGGTGGAATGCAACTTTCATTACAGAACAGTAACACAAGTAGTATTACATTTCGCATATGTGACACAAGTAGTTTGCAATGGTACAGCTGTAATCTTTTGGACAAAGAATTAAGAAGAGAGAAGAGAAATCATGGAATTCGCTGAATCTGGGCCATGGTTGTTCACACTTGGTATTATTTGTACAGGGGACACCAGCTTCACAAACTGTCTGAGTTCTGTAAAGCTTGAATGCTCACTATATGGCACCTCATACCTGGAGGATAAAACAAAGGAAACATCATCTCTAATTAGTCGTATCCTTCATTGTTTCAGTCCCTACTTGAAACATGCATTCCATATTTCAATTCATGGTGTTTCACTGTTCAAGCCATAATATCGCACACAACAGCTACATGACTAGAACATGTTTGATGTGAAAATGGAAAATTTGACTGCAGGGTAAATGTTTATTACATGAATGTTTATCAGTATCTTTGAGTAATCAATAGAATTTGAGGTCATTCACTTATACTATTGGGGCTCCAGATCAAGAATGACTTGGTGTAAGTTAATCCTTGCAAGTGTTTTACCATTACTAGTTGAACATTTAAGAAACTGATAATGACATGGATAATCATCAAGGAGAAGAAATGTTACCTTATAATGGTACCCTGCTGCCACCTTCTTCCAGGAGACTTCTTCTTTCCTTTACCAAAAGTCCAACCAGTTGGAGAGAAAGCAACAATAAGACTGTATCGACTCTGATTGGTAAGCAGGTACCAAAGAAGTAGTCAACAGTGATCACTTTCAAACTTCAGTTCACAAATTATTTTAGGACATAGAAATCAAAAAGTGAACTTTAATGTAGTCAAGAAAATCATGATCTGATGATAATTTGACATCACATCAGAGTAAAGTATTTTATCCTAATCGTCCAAAGAGTTTGACCAAAGAGATTGTGCAGACTAAGTTGAAACTTTGATGGTACATAATTGTCAGGACATACATGTACATAACCATGGTCATAAAATATGACTGAAAAAGGATAAACCCTCACCGCATATTGATTTGATACATGCTTCAGTCGCTTGAAGCTTGCCAGTGTCCACATCGGCACCACATGAATTTGGCTTTCATGTTCGTTTAATGTAAACCACTGCATATCCTCCTCAGGAAAATCCAAACATTTTAAAATATGCAGCTTTCCAGCAGTGACATAAATCTTTTTCCGGAGCACACGAGCAACCTCCAAGTAAAGGCGTTCCTTTCCTTTTGCAAAATGATAATACAACACACGGATGGGGAAGGAGATATGAGTAAACTAGGTCAAAGAGATAGTGGAAAGCAACTTGATCACCACTTGGAGTGGTGATCTGATAATACAGAGCCAGACAATAGAACAAAGGCATTTAGAGGAATTTATAATCCGAACAATAATATGCTCGCCAACCAGGAAGATTTAAGGGCAAGAAGGTAGGAAAGAAAAGAGAGAAGTACTGAGCTTACCAATTGTGTAGCTGCCAATCAGAAATAGAGTTTTAGGATTGAAAGTTTCAGCTTGAATTGCATCAACGACAAACTGAATTACAGCCTCCTGCTTTGGAAAGTCATACTGCAATAAATCATGAAAAAGGAGTAAACTTCACTTCGGTTCAAGATCCATATAATGTATGATATTTTCCAATGCTTAGAAACAAACGGAGTTTGTTCAGGGTAAAAGGAAAAGAGTAAATTTGGAGTATTAACTTGTCTCGGAAGAACAATAGTTTCCTGCCTAAAGTTACTGTCATCATATAAACTAGCTCATATATTGACATTGTTGCAATTCTGAACCAATTGCTTTTGACATAATGTGATAATTCATGTGCCAGGGTTACCTGTGGGTTACAATAAGTGGTATCAAGGATGAGCGTATGAATAGAAGATGTTCGCAAAACAGTCATGCTTGCTGCGTCCTCACTAAAGCGAAAGTCCCCTGTATGTAGAACAGCCTAGATACACAAGGAATCAGGATCATTATCCAGAAAGAAGATAGGGAAAAGAAAAAAGACTATTAGTCTTTCTATTAAGGAAAGAACAGATGAGTATGACAGAGGACGTCAGAAAGTATTTGGACCACACCTTACTGTTAGGCGGTTCAAAAAGTATAATTATGGAACCAGGGCAGTGGTTTGCATCCAAGCAGGTGACATCAATACCTGCAATATTGATCTTTCGGTTGAGGGGTACGACTTGTATACTGTCCCATGGAATGCCAAGCTTCATGTTTACAAGCTTAGCTGTAATGGAGGAGCAATAGATCTTTCCATGACAAAAGGACTTTGTTAAACCTTGATAATCTGCAGAACAAATGGAATCCTATCAAACCAGAGAACCTTGACTTACAGATAATGCAATTAGTCAGCCTAGTTAGTCAACAAAGAAAGAACAAGATTCTTACGGTCCATATGAAAGTGAGTGAGAAACCAATGAGAGCAATCCCGTCTAAGATATTTAAAAGCATCCTGCCCGATAATAAGATGCATGAAGTTAGCAATACTACCTGCATCACGAGAATATATGAAGGAGGCAAAGAAACCACAACTTATTCTAAAGCTCAAGAACAATACATAGGAGAAAAATGCCCAATATGTCTTTGAACAATCTAATAAAACAGTAACATTTAGAATTGTTTGCAAAGCCACTTACTACTCGAAATGGTGTTCCTGGTACACAACACCATGAGGGAACATCCCTTAGTTTCCTATTTGTGGCATGATTTTTCACGACAACACGTTTATGACCAGCACCTGACTGACGCTTTTCTACCCTTTGCTGTTCTGTGGAGGTGGTGCAGACACGCTTCCTAGCACCACCAAATCCGGAAAGTAATCCGTAATCAACTTGTTTGAAGCTGATTTACTACTATCACCAGCTGTTCCTTCCAATGCATCATCGAGAACCTCGACCCCATTGGCACTCCTTTTTCTTGGTTGTGCAGTTTGTGCTTCAATTCCATTGCTAGTCCCTTGTCTAAGTTGAGCGAGTGCATGCACAATCTTCTTACGCGGACCAAGTGCGGTAATGCCAATGTTAAACAAATCCTATAACACCACAGTTAAAACAAATCCATCAAAAAGATAAATTCAACCAAACAACAAAGCAAGCATATGAGTACATGTTAGGTTCACTACCTCTTCTGTGAGCCACTGTAGAGCATCCCAATCAATCTCTTCCCTTAAAAAAACTTCCTCATACTTGTCTAAACCAAGACCACGTAGCCACTCAACAACTCGAGGCCTCATCGGATCATCAGCAATTCCAGACCCCTCTTGTTCCTATTGGAAATGAAATACCCTACAGTGAATAGCAGCACTCCGCAACCAAAAAAAGAAAAGAGAAATCTTTAGCATCTAAAACACTTCAAACTTACGTCTAGAGGTCGAACTTGTTGTTTGTCAAGACAATCATTAGTGTGGAGCTGTCTTTCTTCATTGCTCAGCTCAGAAATGTCAATTTCACATAGAGGGCACTGAACCACCAAACCCCCATTTTCATCCTCAACAATTCCTTCCCCTTCTTCCTCAATCCCATTCGGCCTCAGCAGCACATCAATCTCCTCGCCATTTCCAGAACCAAAACCCCAATCGGCTCCGGGCTTAATCAACCTAGACTCTATCGAATTCCGAAAATACCCCCCATTTTCCTCACCCACGCACGCAGAAGCAGCGGCGCCGTGGGTGGCCCAGTCGAGGCTTTCAGGCAGCGAATCCAAGCTGCAATCTTCGATTGGCGTGGATTTGGAGACCTGGGTTTGGTTCAAAATGGAGTCTTTCGGGGTGAAGCAAAGCGGAGGAGGAACGTTTTCTTTGCCGGAGGCGATGGGCTTTTTGAAGGGCGTGCGAGCTGTGGCGGTTTGGGTCAGAGGGGTTTGGAAGTCGTCGTCGTCGTCGTCTATGAGGTTGAATCTGGATTTTGAAGCCATGATTGGCGAAAACAACGTGAGGTATTTGAATTTTGTTGAGAGAAACGGAGGGAATTGCAGAGCCCGCCTGAAAGCGGATCCTAGATCCTAAATGGGTGCGGGTGGCTCTCGGTCCATTCAAATAATCCAACGGCTTAGAATAAACCACACGTCCACACCCATCAGCTATAGACGTTAACCTAACTTTGTTGGTGTGCTCCTCCGCCGTTTACGCGATGGGAATGACATAAATAATAGGAAATGATAAATCCAACTTGCTTTCAAGTTTCTTCTTCTCATCTTCAGGTCCGTTTCCTTCTTCAATTTTTACTCATGTATGTTATGCTTTACTTAGATGTGCATCTGCGATTGAGTGCCAGCATTGGGTTGGGTGGGCTCAACCTTTGATTTAATTCTCGATTCCTGATTTGAAGATTTTGTTTCTGTTTGGTGGGTGTTGTGAATTGGAATACCCTTTTGGATTTTGCTGGTTTTGTAACCTTTGAGTTTCTCTAATTCATGCTTGTGGAGTGTTGTTGAGCTTTGTTTCAAGTACGAGCTATCAAAATCAAGTTTGTTGTGTTCAATGAAGCACATAAACTTATTACTACCACTGCACAAGAATTTAAAGATTGTAACAACACTGATACATTATTCAACTTGATTATTGCTATTTTATTTCATGAAGACATTAAAAGATTGATATTTTTTTTTTATGCAGATTAAAAGATTGATTTTCTGATCGAGCCTTTTGAATTCTACTGAAATTTTTTTTTTTTTTTACAATACAGTCTTGGAGCTCTACTTAGGATTATTAATTAATTTCCATTTTTGTTTTAGGCATATCGTCTAGATTCTTTACAATATTTTTTTTTTTTTTTTTTTTTTTTTTTTTTGGGTTAAGAATATCTAGGCCACCTAAGTTCTCATTCATAGATCCGCCATTAATCTCCAATAAGAAAAATAAAAGGATTTACTCTAAGAGCTATAGTTACTACACAGATATAAATGTCACTAACGGAAACTTAACGGCAGTGATGCTGTTAGTTGTCAGGATTTACCCGTTGGCAATGCGAATTGCACATTTGCTAAAAGCAGACGAAATCACGATCGTTTATTTTTGGGCCGAATTGGCGGGTTGGGTGGGTCACCCATGGTCCGTCGTCAACCCGACTTCTGTGATTTTCTTCTTCTTAGCTTTTGTCACCTTCGTCTCTTCAGTCCAACTCACTCTCTCTCTCTCTCTCTCTCAGTGCCTCAGATCTCTAATTCACCTGAAAGCTTCGTTATCTGTTTCACTTCACCGATGGCCGGCGATGAGAGATGGTGCGTCGTCACCGGAGGCCGAGGCTTCGCCGCTCGCCATTTGGTTCTCATGCTCATCCGCCAAAACGTCTTCCGCGTCCGAATCGCCGACCTCGGCCCCACCGTCGATCTCGAACCTTCCGAGTCCAACGGAGTCCTCGCCGATGCTTTGAACTCCGGCCGCGCCCAGTACATTTCCATCGACCTCCGCCGTAAGGATCAAGTTCTTCAAGGTCAGTATGGTTGTTAAATTTAGCTGTTGATTGTGTAAAATCGAACTTTAACAATTACCGATTGAGTAAATTTGCGGCCTTTGGATCAAATCTGTGTAGCATGTCAAGGTGCTGAGGCTGTGTTCCACATGGCGGCTCCCAATTCGTCGATCAACAATTACCAGCTCCACCATTCGGTCAATGTGGAAGGTACTGAATCAGAATTTGAATGTGCAATTTTTTTCTTCTGTTGGTTTTGATTTTCGACTGTTTGGTAATGTTGATGTTCAACTATGCAATGCAGGAACTAAGAATGTGATTGATGCTTGTGTTGAGCAGAAAGTGAAGAGGCTCATATACACTAGCTCTCCTAGTGTTGTGTTTGATGGGGTCCATGGCATTATTGATGGGGATGAGTCATTGCCATATCCACCTAAGGTAGGCACGAGCCTGATTTGAACCTACAATTATTGCTATTGAATTTCAATGATACAAGAATTTTGTGTCCCTACAGCTTTGATTTTGGATTGTCTGTATTGGTTTCAGCACAATGATACTTATTCGGCCACTAAAGCGCAAGGAGAAGAGTTGGTAATCAAGGCAAACGGTGTTAAAGGGCTTCTAACCTGCTGCATACGCCCTAGCAGCATTTTCGGACCCGGTGATAGGTTACTTGTTCCATCTTTAATTGTTGCCGCCAGGGCAGGGAAATCCAAGGTACTTTGGTTATCCGTGAGATCAATTTTAGTTTAGAACACACACATTAACATATTCACACACCATTGTAAAATGTGAAATGTAAAATATCTGATGCTCAATTTCTTCTGCTCTTAATGATCAGTTCATTATCGGAGATGGCAATAACATTTATGACTTCACGTATGTTGAAAACGTGGCCCATTCCCATATATGTGCAGAACGAGCTCTAGCGTCTGAAGGGACAGTTGCAGAGAAAGCTGCAGGACAGGTACAATTGCGTAACATAAATTTCTTAAAACTTGTGTCTGAAGGCATATAGATGTTGTCAAAATGGAATTCAATAATCTGAGTATAGATTTACAAATATCTTCTCTACTGAGCCATCTCTTCACATTCTGTTTCCTTACATTTTCATTAAAACGTGGCCGAATCATGCTTTACTTTGGATGTCTGTTTATGTCAAGATAAATTATATGAAGACAAGTTTTGGCATTTTTAGCTAAGGAGACCCCTTTTTTTTGCAGGCATATTTTATAACCAATATGGAACCTATCAAGTTTTGGGAGTTTATGTCACTTATTCTAGAAGGTCTTGGCTATGAAAGGTACATCCTCTTCTTATTCCTGTCAATTAAGCATACCTTTTATTTGATCACTATACTCTACATCCTCAGCCCCTTAACATGTAGTGTAGTCTATTGGTTATTTTTGATACTTTCTTTCTAAGATTAAAATATACCGGCAATCTCTATTTTCTGGTTTCAAATTCTCTCGCTCAATGCTCATTTTGCTTTATTTCCCCCTAAATGAATGTTGTTTGCAGACCAAGAATAAAAATCCCTGCAGCTGTTATGATGCCAATTGCACATGTGGTGGAGTGGACATTTAAGCTTTTTGGTCCATATGGGATGAAGGTTCCACAGTTGACGCCTTCAAGAATTAGACTTCTCTCTTGCACCAGATCTTTTAAATCTTCAAAAGCACAAGATCGAATTGGTTACACGCCCATCATTTCACTTCAGGTTCTATTCTGTTTTCATAATAAGAGTGATCAACTTCTTTGGTTATTTCAATGAAGTTGTACTTTGATAAAGAAAAAAAATTTAACCAATAAAATAAGAGCTAGTTGCTGGAGCTCCCAACCACATTCACTTTGATTGTGCACCTATTAACTTTTAAGAGGACAATTGATTCACACCCACACTTAGGCCTGAAAAACTAAAGTTTTGTCCCTAGTTTTGCATTACCAACAGGAAGTTTCCAATCCTTGTGTGTAGGAAGTATAGTTTTCTTACTTTCTCAGTATCATACTTTGTTTGGTGGATATAGCATATTCAGATGTCTTTTAAGATGGACAAGAAAAGCCATATAATATTTTCTAATATATGACTAGAGATGCAAATCTGTATGAAGTGGCTTTAAGCTTCTCTTTCTATTAAAGATGAACTGACTAATAAGGTAATAATTTTTTTTTTCTGTCATTAGACATTTGCATTTTCAAATTCTTATTTAGGTGCTTTACTTATGACAATGCGATATTTATTTTCTTCAGGAGGGTCTTAAGAGGACAATCGAGTCATACCCACACTTGAGGGCTGAACATCGACCCAAAAGAGAAGGGCCATCTAAAGCTTCTGTGTATCTTGGAAGTGGGAGGGGTATGATATTAATTTGTTTTCTTTTTTCTTTTTGGTTTGATATTTGTTATAATGTCACCAGAAACAATCATGCTGGCATCTTTATGATCGATTCAGCATAAATGAAATTGCGCTGATATATTGTTATAATGAAGCAATCCATTTACCCTGTTGCCCTTACAGTTGCTGATGCATTACTGTGGAAGGACAAAAAACAGACATTCAAGGCACTATTATTTTTTATTGCAATCTACTACAACTTCATTGCATCTCAAGCTACAGTTATTACCGTCATTTCAAAGAGTCTCATGTTCACATCAATTTTCGTGTTCATCTCTGGCAATTTACCAGAAAAGATGTATGCCCTATGCCCTTCTTGCATATGTTTCTTAATGCGAAATTGCTCTTTGAAGCAGCTTTCAATATGAACTGAAGCATGTACTGAGTTGCTTTTCATTACTCCAGATTAGGATATAAACTCGAGAAGCTTCAGTCATCACATTTTAACTTATCAGAAGAGATGTCACAACAAATTGCTGGGTCGGTGGCCTCATCATGGAATATATCAGTGAAAACTTTAAAGTCTCTTGGGAAAGGAAATGACTGGATATTGTTTCTTAAGGTATTGACCATTTTCTGCTGTTCTTAACTTCATTTCTGCGTCTGGTTATCTATTCCTTTGATAGGAGTTCAGTATTGCATTAATGCATACTTCTAATTTTTGTTGATCAGCACATAATATATGCTATTATAATGGAACTTTCTGACATTTACCTTAAAATATTGTTGCTTGTAGGTGGTTCTATCCTTACTGGTTCTTAGCTTCCTTGGAGCCATTTCACTTCAGCACTCATTTATTATAGGTTTCTCTTTCTTCTTCCTAACGTGAATTCAAACTCACAATGTTTTCCCGTTTACCAACAAAAATAAAGAAGGCATATGCATTTTATTCAAAGTTGAAGGCATATAAAACGTTTACACGTTCTGAAAATGTTGGCAATGTTATGTAGAATGTGAAGTGTTAATATGCAATTACAGATAAACAACTTTGGAATTGTATATCATTTTGGTCAATGGAGTAGGGGAGGACAGTGAGTTTGGAGAATTTGAATATCTGGGGACTGCCTGTAGATGAAATATGGGATTGTTTAAGCTGTTAGTGGACTGTTCTCAACTAGTTATATGATGATTCTTACTGTTGCTTCATTTCTCCTTGTATGGACCTGGTTGCAATGTTGTAGTGGAAACTTTTGTATCTCATTCTTTGTTTGTTGAAGGATCGAGAAGTTTCTTTCTTCCCTCCCTTAACTCTTAGTTTCTTTGTTCTCTTATCCTTCCAGGAGTTTCCACTGCCTTTCTAGCCTTCTATGTGTACGAAAAGCAGGAAGAAAAAATCGATGCCATGGTCCTAGAAGCTTTCTCTCGTGGATGCAAATTGAAGTCCAATATGCTCCGAAAATTCTGTACATCCAAAAAGATTGAGTGACTTGCTGATAGTGTTCATAGTCCTGCTGCCTGCATGTTGTCATTCTGGTATAATTGTGTGGGAATTCATAGAGAAATGTGTGCTGTGTCCCAGGAAAGAAAATGATTCCATTTTGTGTATTCCATTTTCTTTAATCTTCAACTAATTCTGTGTATGCCCATTTTATTGTGTAAGCCCCCTTAAGATCGTTGTGTCTTACTAAAGCAAAATCAGAATAATAGATGAATTGAAAACAGAAACAAAACACAGCAATTTTATAGTGAACCCAGCCAAAATTTTAGCCTACGTCCACTTCGTGATCTCTCTTGAGAGATTCACAGATCCCTCAAACCCCTCAGACTAGCTCTTATCTCTCTATCACCTTGACTCTCAGTTTTCTGCGCTCGCTGTCGTAATTTTCAGAAAACCCCCTACAGCTCCTATTTATAGGACATAGAAGCTGCTGATACAACATGAGATTAGGATTCCTAACCCTAATTGACTAAGCTTTTCCAAGCCTATAATACAAATCCTAATAGAACTTGAAAGACTAACCTTCTTAGAACTTATAGAAAAGCTGCATGCAAACCTCTTTCCTTTCTAGACTTGGATTTGAATTTTGCATCCTAAGTTTTTCAGATTGTATCAACGAGCCAAAAACACAACACATTTTGTGCATTGCTCCATCATCTTTTTTTTCCAATCGAGATGGGACCAGAAAATGCTTTTCATGGTTTTCTCTCCTTTTAATGTTAACTTTACCCACCTTTCATCATTAGTTGTTCTTTCTTCATTTGACATTCCCATTGTCTTCCTCTCATTGTTTTAGTGGATGCACTGGTTGGGAATTGCCTGAAAGACTAAAGAACAGTGCAGCATTTTTGCTTTGTAGTTTGTAGTTTCTGGGGAAGGTTGTTACTGTTATATTCCTACCTTTATATAAAAGCTTTTATGAAATTTATTATTTGTGAAGATATAGCCATCCATGACATTATGGCATGACTAATTGCTTATCATAATAGCTAATTTGAGTCAACCATAATGATTGTTTATGTGTTTGGAGTCACCACAGGTGGCGTTATTAGTTGCACGTTACATCTCTACATTTATTTCATATCACAAATTTGTGCTTCTCCCTATTAAGCATTCAGGTCAACTTTGTGCATCATGAAAACGACTGTAATCTGTAAAGTACAGCCATTCAACTTCCAAGAACACCCGCAAGAAATAAACAAGTACAAATTGCATCACCATTGCCAGAAATGTCGATGTTTCTTTTGTGAAACTAGAAAAATTGTTGAAAGAGATATGGACATTTTAGTATTGATATTAGGGTTTGTCATTCCGAAAAATGGGATTTGAATATGGTAGCTTAGTCATGCTCAAATGACATATATCTGGATACAAGCGCATTATTAATAATGCATAATCTGAATGATACATGTATGTTTTTTTTTTTTCTCGTATTAGACCAATTCTGTATTCTACTATGGTACAAGCACAGTGCTTATTTCGATTGTGACATTTAGGCAATTATCTAGTTAGTTTTCTTCAAAGCACTAATTTTGATTGTGACAGTCAGGCAATTATCTGGTCATGTTGATATAAATCTTGATGCTCCATCCACATGAATAATGAACACCAAGCTTAATCACCAAGCAAATCATACCCATCTTAGCATCGTTGTCCTTAGTGGGGACCCGACTCTTTTAACCCGCCCAACTCGTTAAAACAAACACAACCTTTTGACCAATTGCTCGTGCTTCTGCCTCTTCAAAAATTTGCCTGCATTGCAATTCCCGTTTCTCACTTTATTTTCTGGAAAACCGACTTTTTTTTTTAAAGTACTCAGACACATGGTTCAAAAAAACTTCGATTTTTTTTTCTGCCCCGAAACCATTACATTCAGTGGTTCACAAACCCAATGAATCCAAATTGACCAAACCCATCTCCCAAAATCCACTCTTTGTCCGACTCTGACCTCTCTGCTTTCTTATCTTCGCTTTCCAATAAAGACTCCCATTCCTGCAAACACTTCCCACTCTTCTTCTTCGTTTCTGGGTTCTTGTAATTCTTCCTCCCCTGATTGGGTTTCATCAGTTTTGCTTCAAAGTTCAAACCTTTTTTCCCGCCCAGTAATCCATCATTGTATGTTGTGAGTTCTGCTGTGGAGTTTGTAGTAATGGGTGGAGTGGAAGTGATAAAGAGCAAGGGTTGTTCTAGATTGTCTGGTGGTTTATCTTCTCCGTTGCCTTCGTTTAAGGTTCAGAAAACTTTTGGGCCAATGTCTCCGGCAGCCAACTCTATTGGGTCAGGGACGGTCGTCCGATCAAACGCACCGTTTTCCGGGCTTGTTATATGCGTTACTGGTTTGTCTAAAGGTAAAAAAAAGCAGCAAGCTTTGAATTGAAACTTGGTAAATTGTTGGGTATGTGGTAAATAGTTTGTGGTTATTGATTTGGCAGAAGCGAGGAAACAAGTGATGGAAGCAACTGAGAGATTGGGAGGGCAGTATAGCCCTCACTTGCATCCCCAATGTACACATTTGGTGGTCCAAATATCCTTTCTTTTCGAAATTACGTTACTTGCAGCTGTTTTATGGGTTTGTTAATATGTGATTGGGGAGAAATTTGTCCATGTTCTTTGGTAGGATTGAGGTTTATGATATATTGATGTGCATTGCAAGGCTTGTGTGGATTCTTTAACAAGTGTTACAGCTTTGGTGGTCGCAAATTTGAGCATGCTCTGAAGCATGGATCGAGAAATGGCCTCTCTATTGTTACGATTGGGTGGTTTGTGGATAGTGTTAGGAAGAATGGTAAGTATGGTTTATCTTATATACTTATGGCCTGCATTGATTTGATAAATACTTTTAGAGGCTGCACTCTGTTTTATGTACATTTCACGTAAGAAATCCAAAAGCTTAGTATAAATCCAGTTGCGTTTTAACGGTTTGCAGTGAGGCTGAGTGAATCACTCTATAGTATCAAGAGTTTGGGACAGAATGGTATTCGTTTGGATGAGTTGAATAGGCTTGTTGGGTTTTCTGGTACGGAAAATTCTTGTCTTCCTGTTGCTGCTCATGGAACCAAGCAGTTAAGCACGATTGAAGAACCACAATTTTCTGGAAGAGAGTCTAACTGTAACAGAAGTTCTGATTCTACTCTATCCGGTCACTCCATGTATGTCGACTTGGATATATCAGCTGAACTGAGGAACAAGGTTAAGTTGAATTTCTAGGCAAACTGTAGTTTAGTATTTTTAAGAAATGGTTAGGACCTTGTTCTCTTCTCTAGCTAAAAAGAAAGATTTACAAGTGATATTATTATCCAATGTCAGACTAGATAAAAGTGACACCTTTGTGTTTGTAAAGTTTCTTTTAGTGTCACAAAATCATTCCATCGTCCTTGCAGGTTATTCAGGCTGCTAGTAGAGAGGGTGCCACATTCCTGGATCAATGGTTTGTTGGTTGCCGAGCCAGTCATGTGGTGTGTGAAGGGTCTTCCAGCCGTAAATATCTTGGCCACTCTAGCAATATCGTTACAGTGAGACCTGCAAGCCATTCTTGTTTGTATTTTACTTTCAGTCAAAATTCTTGTGTTCGGCATATATTTGAATCAGGATCATGTGCAGTCTAGGTTTGTTGGGGGTATATGTTGAGACTCGAAATAAATTTACACTATCAACTTTTTGATGCCTTGTTATAATTTTGGCTGTCTTCATATTTTTTTTCCTAATGTCATGACCTGCAATCATAAAGTTGCCCTGTATATTTCTTTTATGACAATAAAACTAATTTTCTTTCTGATGTGTCAGCCACTGTGGGTTTTGAAAACAGTCAAGGAGAAGTATGTGCAAAGGCTTGTGTATATGTCTGCAGACTTGGCCCGGCAAGTTGGTATGATACTTGAAGATTTGCAAAATGGCAATGCAGATGAGGTATTTTTCTACAAATTATTGTGTAAATGTCATGTTGGACTTCTTTTTATCTCTCTTCTGCCTCAAACCCTTGGTTTTTGCTGGGATGCAATGCTGAAGTGCTCTAAATGATATAATTTTTGTTTGTGTAGTAATATGAGTTTGGTTTTTCCAAGTTGTGCTGCTGGTAATATTCTTTTTCTTATTCTACCAGGAAACAACTGAGCAAAATGTCCCTGAAGATGCTCAGACTTACAGAAATATAGCAAACCTTGAGAAGAGGCAAAAGATTGTGAATTCTGCTAAAACTGGGGTTAGAAATCGCCGTGGTCTTCGAATGCAGGTAATGGTTAATTGTGTTGGGTTTCTATGGGTTATCAATCCGTGCTTCTTATCTAGTTTAGTATGATAAGTACTTAAGTTTTTGTTGTTTTCTCTGCTTGGGAGCGAACCATAGTTTTGTACTTTTGTTCAAGTTACAGAATTAGTTTTTTTTTAAAGGAGTTACAGAATTACTTTATATCAGCTTAAATTTGAGTATAAGTGTAGAACACATAAATGAGAAAATACAAGTTACTTGGTAAACTCAGCTGCTGTCTACAGTAAAGATTTTTTCTATGTCAATAAAGACTTATGGGACCTAAATTTTCAGATTATAAAACTGAGTCAATTGACAATTGTCGCATGTTTTTAGCTCTTTGTTAGCTGACAAGTAGTTGAAGGAGGGATTTTGAATTTTGCTGTCACTTCCAGCTGGCATAGGTGACTTATTAAGCTCATAAAGAAAATAGGTGTCTATGGTAGGTGTTTGAACTGCTTCATACCAGTCATGTAAGGTGAACAAATACAAGAAGACGATCAGTTTCCTGCTATTTAGTACCTTTCTGCTGGTGCATTAGAAGGATTTTTTTATAGTGCCTGCTCAATGTTAACAGCATCATTGAATACGTATTTTTGCTAAATAATACTTCACAGTGCAGCATTTAAGTTACATTCTCTGTTGTTATGGCAGACCTGTCAAACCCCCATGCGTCCAATAACTCCTAGCAGCCTTCTGGATTCCATTTGTTGGTCAATTTCAGAGCCAACTTCGGCGGCATCCATCTACACCGAGACTTTCAGTTCTGAAGATGTTGGTGAACATCAAACATCTGTATTCTTTGATGCAAAAGGTGATGGCAAGGAATCAGAAGCTTCATTTGCAAACTTAACTAGACCACTCAAGGAAAGGTAGTTGATTAGTCTCTGTTTTCCTATGCGCCCACCTCCTTAAAGAAGACAATAATTCCCAAGATTTGTTTCACACGTATCTCACAGACCTCTTTTATGTAATTGTCCACAGTGAGAAATCGGAACTGATATTTAAAAACCATTTTCTTACCATCCTTTTCCCAATTGACCGATTTGCTGAGATGGGGCCATCCTCCAGAACGTTTTTCAGCAATGATGGGTTTACATGCTTGCAGGTGTTAGATCATATCTATGCATATTACCAGGTACAAATTGAGACACTCAGTTATTTCCTGTAAACTTTTGAGTCATTGGTTTAATGTAGGGTCTCATACTCTTTCATCTGTCTTTTATGTTGCAGGAGAGCATGTCAGTCCACGAAATAGAGGCTGCAATTCACACAGACTCGAAGCACGCGGATCGGCTTCGATCAGTGTATGCAAGTAAAGAAACAGCAGAACGCGGTTATGCAATTTTCAAACGGATCGACTTTCTAGGGAGTCGCAGAAGTTTTGAAATGTTGAAGCGTGTTAACGGAGACAACAACAGTAATGTATATGAGTTGTTAATTAGAGCCTAAGAAGTAAAATCATTTTACTATATCTCCATGGCAAATGCCTTCACCTGACATGATTTCAAAGGAAAAAACTACCACAGCTAGTACTCAAATTATTTATAGGAGTGCGTACTTTGTGTGCACAAGAAATTTTGAATGAGTTGGTACCCCTACAGTATTATGCTTTCTTATCAATCAAAACGTACAAAGTCGAATCATTTGTTGATACATTGTATATTGAAAACAGTAATTTGAATGGTTCAGAGAATGCAGTTTACAACCTAAACACTAATTGAGGAGAATATTGGTTGGATACGGTCATCATATGGAGGCAGTTATTATTAGGTTTTATTCACATAGTATTAACTAAACATGAGCCGTTCCTAGCTAGAGCATAAATATAGCTAATTACTGGATGCAGAAGCTAATCATACTATCATAGGAAGCACTGTAGCGCGCACATATGAGACCGTACACCCTCAAAGCTAATTAACTCAACATGACATTTAGATCATTCCCAAGCCAATCCTCATCAGACTCCAGAAATGAAGCCAAGGACCCAAAATCAGCAGCTTGAATATTCTTGTCCATCATCTGCTTAGGTAGTACTAAAACCGGACTACCTTGATGCTCATCATCTCCATCAATGGCATTGTTCAGATTTGCAAAGTCACAGTCCAGTATTTTGCAGAAGTCCTCGTGATCATCAGTGTTGAAATCCATCATAAAATTCGTTGGCGAACTTCCTAACTGATCATCACCATCGCTAGTAGTATTAGTAGTGGTTGTTGTAGATAGTGAAACATCTTCGCTGGAGATTCGTGAGTCGACAGAATTAACAGCCTTGATCAAGTTGTTGGTATTATTGATGGCCACATTATTACAGAAGTCATCAAGGGTTCTATGATGAAGTGGACTAGCTGCAGCAGTAGTACTAGTAGGTGGCCGCGGGGGAACGACAGTGCTGACCCTACTGCATTGCTGCTGCGGCTGCGGCTGCGGCTGGTCAGGGGTTTGCTGGACAATGACATTATTGCATTTGGACTGAGGTGAACTTTGAGCTTGTGCCATTTTCTTGGCTAAGTTGGAGTTCCAGTAATTCTTGATTTCATTGTCTGTTCGCCCGGGAAGTCTTCCTGCTATCAGAGACCATCTGCAAAATAACATGAAAGCAAATTCTGTTAATTATTTCTTCCTAAATTTCACCGTAACTACACTAATTACAGAGAAAATAAACTAACGAGTACCTGTTGCCTAGGAGCTTATGGAGTCTGATGATTAGTTCTTCTTCATCATCTGAAATGCTGCCTCTCTTAATATCTGGTCTCAGATAGTTCATCCACCGAAGCCGGCAGCTCTTCCCGCATCTCTTAAGACCTGCTTATATCACCATCCATCATCATCAGAAATCTGCATATATTGAAATATATACACACACACAAACGTAACATTGTTCTTAATTTTCATTAGTTTATGCTATATATTAGTTTGTTTACTAACTATTTGTATGTCTAGTTGATTAATTTATTACTAGCTCATCATATAACGTACAGTCAACCTACTCTGGCCTCTCTCATCCCCAGAATGAAGAAGCAGCAAATTTCCAGATCAAGTGGGGATGATGCAAACTTTGTTGTTAGATCTCTTTTTCCAAAAATTGTTGAAAACATAGCTTTCTTGGGATCATTTCCATTTACATATAAAAGAAAGTTTGCCATAAAAACTCTGAAAACCATTAAAAGATCTCTCTCTCTCTCTCTCTCTCTCTGAGATCACTTAAAACACAAGTAATGCCATAACAAGTAAGAAATAAAGAAGCTAATGGAAGCTGGGATTGTTTGTAACCTGTTTCTTTGGCAACATTGCTCCATTTGCCTTCACCGTGGTTCTTGATGTAATCCAAGAGCAATTTGTCTTCGGCTGCCATCCAAGCCCCTTTGTTGAGTCCATCCTTAGAACACCGAGGACCTCTACCCATCGTTCTTATTCCCTCTCTCTGATATTATTCTAAGCTAGTAGTAGTAATAGTAGTGAGCGATGAGTAATGAGGCAATTGGCACTAAAGCTAGTGTCTGGTTTTTATAGGTGAAGCCTCTCTGAATCTCCATTATTGTACGGTTATGGCCCTCCTTTTCCCATAAAAAATGTGCGTCACTATTTTCCCATGGAGATCTGAGCCGAGCATCCGACCTATTATAAACAAAGCGATTTATTTACGCACTCCCTCTTAAAGAAATTCTAAACGTGATGCATGGGCCCAAAAAATATTAGAAAGTAATCTGACCAAATCATAATGAAGAGTTATATTTCTCAACCACAATGTTACATACGTATCGATCTCATACTCTCATAGTCTCATTTAGTGAATGACAATTCCACTTTGTTTTTTGCCAAAGAGAAGGTGGTCTAGAGTTCGTATCTTACATTCACAAACCACTCCAGTCCACTTGTTTCATGATAACTTTAATTATTAAACATACTGGAGGCGAAATACACATGTATATGTGTGTATAATTACGTGGACAGTTATTTCATAGAACATGAAGAAAACTGCTCTTGTGAATTAGTGTTTTTGTTCTTCGAGCTGTCAATGGGCCGTGTTGGGTTGGGTCCGTGTCGGATTAAGGTATTTGTCGTGTCGCAAAATACAAATCAAAACTCAACCCATTTAATAATCATGTCAAAAATTTAAACTCAAACCGAACCTATTTATTAAACGGGTTATCCGTTTCCAACCCGCTTAACCCATTTAACAAATATGTCGTGTCGTGTTAGACAAAATACTCATTTAACTAAAAAAATATTATTTATATATATTCATAAATAATTAAAAATACATAAATTGATTAAATTCACTAAAAACTCCACGAGACGAAGAATATAAATAATTATATATATTCATAAATACTTAAATCCAATAATTATAAAACAAAATCTTTCAAATTGTCTAATCCTATGATCAAATACTCCCAACGTCCAAAATTTCAAGAAAAAGTATAGCATAATCGGGTTATACGGGTTCACTTTGTGTTGAAGGGTTGACCCGTGGCCGATCCATTTATTAAATAGGTCATGACGGGTTGACCCACGGCCGAACCGCTTTTTAATCGTGCGGTTCAACCCACTTTATTTCGTGTGGGTTTCGAGTCGTGTTATCGGGTCGTGTCGGAATTAACAGCCCTACTTAAAATTTCATTGATAAAACGATTTAGTACTTCTAATATCACGTAATAGAACACTTTAATAATTCAATTTTTTTTCAGACCGTGAGGTGACTTAACATTATTTTAGATAACCATTTTCTATAACAAGGCAACGAAAAGAGGTTTACAGCTGCAGCTGGTGTAAATTAGGGCGCGTAATTAGGGTTAATCTAGATCACGTGCTAGTACGTTTAAAATAATACTAGGTGAAATGAGAATTCAAAATGTGATTCTGATCTATCACCATCGTCGTCTGTACTTCGTAGTTTAACTTATGACGATTGTCATTCAACCAGGTCCAAAGTGGAGCAGAAAGTTTGTTCCGGCCATGTTGACTTTCTAAAAGACCAAGCCAACAAGCTTCTCCTTCATTAACTCTGGTTGAAAATTCGTTAGGTGCTGAAAGTTAGTGGGGGGCTGATAGCCTAAGACCGGCGACCACCCATCTTTTCGGGTATGTACTAGAAAAACTTTTAGTCTGTGTGTGCATTATTTGAATTTTGAAGGCAGTGAGAAATTGAGAGTTCCGTTTTTGTGTTTTAGGGATTTTTAGCTTGAAATTTAGGTGAACCAATGGTAGGGAAGATATCTTTGTTCTCAGATTTACCACGTTTCATGGCACCATGCGGGCTCGTTTTTAATGCAGGGAGCTACCTAGCCTCCTAGTTGCTTCCCGATTTGAGGACCACAGCTGATCACTCGCGCTTTTCGTTTTGTACTAATAAATCATGAAATGGACAGTAGTAGTTTGTGAATTCGAAATTATAACCATTTCGGGGGTCGAGTAAAATGTTTCAGTGATTCGGTCTACAAAAACAGTAAAACACTGAAGCAGCAAACTTTGGGAATCTGAACTAACAGAGTAACAGTTTTACAGAGAATGTTAAACGAGAAATATACACCCAACAGTCATATGAGCATTTTCCAACAGCGGCATACAGTTGGTTTCGTGAAGAAGACTGGCCATGTCTAACATTTCTTGAAGTGAGAATCATCGATTGTGGAATATACTAGGCCTTCATCATCAAGAGACTTGATACCAACCCTGTCACAGAAAAGTAAAATACAAGAATAAGCTACCTCACATGAATCATAGGTTTCTCTGTGTATAAACGGGCGTAAAGAGAGGGAGAGGAAGTGTACAAGATCTTGTCCATGGGGAGTTTTAGGCGCTGGGAAAGCTCTTCTGTCGATGTTCCGTTTGCACTCTCACTGCAATAAAAACCAGTAACAAGAGTCAACTTGGGGAGAAAACACATGTTACACAACACAAGGCCAAGTGAAATAGCAGGTCAAACTCGTAACACCAAACATGGGGAGACACCGTATCTTACACTACACAAGGCAACACTAGCAAAACCCAAAAAGGAAACACGGTAACTCACATGCTTGAAGGCTGCGACAAATATTCAAGGATCAATTCATGAGCGCTCATTCGTCCATCAATAGTAAACTGCCCCGAGAACTACAAAAATTGAACCATTAATTGCACATGCTGTGCAGGAATAGTTTGAAATGTAACTTGTCCTACTCATGTAACTGGTCCTACTCAGATAACGCACTTGGTTTGATGAG
This sequence comes from Rosa lucieae, assembly GCA_024704745.1. NCBI lineage: Eukaryota > Viridiplantae > Streptophyta > Magnoliopsida > Rosales > Rosaceae > Rosa > Rosa lucieae. Next base: position 62,966,369 of record CM045497.1, read on the forward strand.
GCTGTCTGATATCCACTTGGCTCACTCTTCACAGGAGTGTACACAGATGACCCCACAGGCTGAGGTTGATTAACAGCATTTCCTTGGAGCTTCTACAAATGTAATAACACCATAAATAAAAGAACACAAGAGATACATAATATTTAAATTCATAATCGAATGAATGAATGCATAAATCAAGGTAATTGTCTCACTACTTCAAATTAGTATAGATACCTGTAACAGTAAGTGGTTATATATGCACTCAATGTAGTGGAAGGCAACTTCATCAAAGTTCTTCACAGGCCTGCAACACAAACCAAATTTGAATCATATACTATTGACTAATTTAGTTATAGGAATGCAGTATTGACAAGCATGACACGGAACACACACATTTTCAATAAAAGTATCCAAAAGAAATACTAGTTTATCTCGTTCATGCAGTGAATCAAAAAGACTAATTTCTACATAGATAAAAACGTTCTCCAACATGCTGCATCACAAAAGGACATAAACTGAGTATATCTAAATTCAACATCTTTTTGCCACAAAATTTATCTAACATCCAACATATTTAACAGGACAATATTTTAAGATTTCTACAGAACTAAGGGAAAGGGGGAAAACCTGTCAACAAGTTAATAGAATTGTTAAGCCATATTGAAACCATTGAAACAAGTCTTCCCTTGACTTTCCACAATGAAACCATTGAAACAAACAAATCAGATACAATATTTTTGTTCATGTGTCTGTGCGAACCATGCCCCTGTGTCTACTATGTGCAGATACATAAATATGTGTGTGTGTGTGTGTGGCACCTATTTTAATGGCACAGTTCTACTTCCAATTGACAATTTGACATTAGTCATATGCATGGTGAAAGCTATTTGGCCCAGTACAATAAGAGGGGTGAAACATTAGATGTTAAATCCAATTGAAAACCTCCAGACATGAGCATTACTGAAAGAAATACAGGTTCTATATATTCATACCTCACAGAGAATGCAACTATCTGTCGAACACCTTGAAAGGCTTTCAGATGTCCATTGACACGAACATACATTCCATCTCTATAGCACAGTAGATTAGAATTGACATATAAGAACCTCATAATGTCTTTGGTGTTACATAACATCTACAAGAGTGCTCTCATAATTTCAATAGAAATTGAAACTTACTGTATTTCCTCCATTTCTTGTGAGTCAAAATTCTCATTGACCCTATTAAACAAATAACACACATGGAGTTCAACTGATTTTGCAGAAAAGCAGGAAGAATGCATGACTTAAAGAGTAAAACCTAGCCTACCCATTACCAAGATATCTATTCTCAAAATTGAAAAACGGTTCTAGCTTCTATTGGTGAATTGTGCATCACATTGTGCACTAAATATCTAAACAAACTCTTCAAAAGCTCTAGTATACTCATAAACTGTATGGAATAATAAAAATGCAAAAATTACCATCTTCGGCATTTGATTCGCCCCGTTCCATCATCAACAGTAAAGGAAACGTCAGTGGTCTTCTCGGTTTTCTCAAAGACCATCCCAACCACAGATACCTAAGCAACCACGTATCACAATTACTACTGAAAAATACTTTCAAATTAGAGAAAAATGAAAAAGGTTAATACATTGGCCACATCAGCACCGCCGATCACAAAGTTTGATTTCTCATCACCAGACTGATAAGCCTCGCTTATCTGCTTCACCGTCACAGGAACCAGTCCGTGACTTTCACGACTCTGCAACAAACCACGCGCCCAATTAAACCGAAACCCTAATTACAGAGAAATAGCCCTAAATCATAGCCGATCTGTAAATTCACTTTCGCTACAGTTACTCTAGGGCTTAATAGTTGCAGATGAGAGAGAAGGAAGAGATGAGATGTTTTACCCTAGCAGCGGAGGGATTGGAATCGCCGTGTTGAGTGGCCTGAGAAGACATGAACCCGCCGCCACCGAAGGCGGAGGTGGCGTCGAATTGGCTGCCTGAGAACATTTCTGAAACCCTTGGAGAGAGAAATCGATCTGATCTAGAGAGAGTGAAAGTGGCGGGGTATGAGGTCTGAGATTAACTGTGGTATTTATATGAGGTATATAGGGATTAAATTGTCTTCCCGCCAAGGTCGTTTCGATATTCCCGCTCAATCTTCATCTCTTTCCTTTCACGGTTTTATGCCTTTGTGGTCCGACTCCGGCCCCTCGGGTCGGATCCGAATGGAAGTCAAAGATCTGAATTTATTTGTTTATGACTCTTTTTTTTATCTTGAATACATGATGAAGTTTGCCTCAGAAATTTGAATTTTTTGGAGTTTTCCAACCAATGAGGCTTTGTTGGAGAAAAATGTCTCAATCGTTAGATTTTTTTTAAATAATTAATCTATGAATTTAGCTGAGAAAGAATAAAAAATTAAGGTGGTCAAATTTCATGTTAGTTTTATAAATCAAACAACTTATTCAACTTTTCAGCAAATTGAGTTGAATTATGACGTGAGATAATAATTTCAACTGAATCTCCCAGACTCAATGAACATGTGGGTGGAGTTGAATTATATTAATACTATGTGAAATTTTATTTTTTTTAAGGGAATTATGACAAGCTATATTAATTAAAACTGAGGAGTACATGGAGCCATGCAGACACATTGAAAGAAAAATAACAAAGCATAAGAGCAACTCCAACAAATTTTCTATATTTTGATTTTTCTCTACTTTAGAGAAAAATAAGTCTATTTTGCTCCAACAGATTCCCTATAATTATCCATATTTTAGGGAAAGTCAGGAAAAAAAAACCAAATTCCCTATATTTACAGCAAACTCTAAAATTTTAAGGAAGAATATGGAGATTTTAGAGATTGTTGTAAAATAGGAAATTTGTTAGAGTTAGATAAGAAAAAGAGGCTAAAGCTTTGACTTTTGCTTCCCTATAATACAAAAATTATGAGGAAGTTGTTGAAGTTGCTCTAACAAGATGCACAAACGCATCTATAATGAAGAAAAAACAATAAAATATAACAAGATGCGCAAACGCATCTAGAGTAAAGGGTAACCAGGACGTGACTTGATACCAAAAAGATTTGGTATCGCTGCACTGCATATGTCACGAGAGCAGTGTAAATGTACCGTAACCGTAACCGATGATAAAATCACCTTGGAGAGGTGATTCGCTCATCGAGAGTTCGAAAGTGATCGAGGGTGTCAAAAACTCGAATGTCAGCAGACAAACTCCCAAAAACTAGAACCAATACTAGCACAAAAGAAGCATCTGTCTCGGATTCAAGATCCGAATTTGGGTATGACTTGGGTCCCAAATTCATACCCAAATCCTTCCCAAATCCAAATCCCAAATTTAGGTAAGATTTAAATATAAAAATTTACCATTACTATATGTGGGGGTAGTCAACGATTTTGGCCTACCATTGTGATGGTTCACCTTCGCCATAAGTATGCGAGTAATGACGATCGTATATGCGGCGTTAACTACTGTTGTTAATACCAAAATGAAGAAGGCTATTAAAGGCGGTCATGATAACGTGGCATTATGGCGTTATTAAATAACGAGGAGTGATGACGTTATTTAATAACGTGGTTGGCATCATGGCGTTATTTAATAACGCGGTTGGCGTTATGACGTTATTTAATAACGCGGTTGGCGTTATGACGTTATTTAATAACGCGGTTGGCGTTATGACGTTATTTAATAACGCGGTTGGCGCCGTGTTATAGCGTTATTTAATAACACGGTTGGCGTTATGGCGTTATTAAATAACACGGAGTGATGACGTTATTAAATAACGAGGAGTGATGGCGTTCTTAAATAACACGGTTGGCGTTATGACATTATTTGATAACGCTATTGAATAACCCAGAGTGATGGCGTTATTAAATAACGCGAAATTATGGCGATAATAGGCACAGTTATCAAAACGATATTAAACGTCACTTATGGTGCAAGCTCTCCCTCACCTATAAATAGGGGGCATACTGACCAGGTAAGATATCTGATTCCGATTTGTTGACTCCACTACTAAGAAATGTACTGACTTAGGTATTGGAGGGTTTTATGCAGGTACCCCCCCCCCTCCCCCTCCTCCTCGAGCCTACAGTCAAACTTTGAGTCAACACTCAAAAGAAGTGTCTTGATCGTCCCGGTCAACTCCCGCTCCAGTCCGCATTCATTGGTGAGTCAAACTCCTCTACTGAATTTTTTTTCACCAACACCATACTTGAAAGTAATAGCATGTTCTTATACTTTTCACTCGTGTTTAGTTTTGGCCAGTTATAGCATATTCTTATAATTTTGTGGATGCATGTACTCATTGCGGCATATCCGCATATGTGTAATCGAGTTTTCAAAAAATGTTGGGAAGTTGGGGGTGGAGTGGGGTGGGCGGTGGCATCTGGACCCCTTTAATTATCACAGTAGTTATGTCACTATCTGTTCCATTTACTTTATACATTGATTACATTCCATGTGCTGATTTGCTATGAAAGAGGGCATACCTTGCCCTTGCCTCTTTGAAGATTAAGAAGCCAATAAAATTTTATCGATGATCTTGTTGTCGTTTATAGAGGGCATACCTTATCGATGATCACTTAGAATCACTAGTTACAAGATATCAGCTCTATAAAATTTTATCGATGATCTTGTTGTCGTTTATGCTCTCATCACTTAGAATCACTAGTTACAAGATATCAGCTCTGTCGACTCTGTCAATGGAAGGGTATATTACCTCGCTTTGACATTTTCTTTTTTAAATAAGGATCGGTGCAAATGCCAGTAAACTTTCATTTATAAAATTGTTGAATACAATTAGGAGCGACATAATGTTTAAATCTCAAGTTACAATAAGAGTAAATAATAGTAGAATTTTTCACTAAAAATATGTATTCAAACATGGACCACGTAGCAAAGCGCGGAGATGTAGCATTGTTGTTATGGCCAATGTTGAACTCTCTTCAGTTGAAGATGGAAAGTCAAAAAATTTATAGAGACTGATTTACTACTTATAGATGCCAAACTGCATGTCTCGACTCTCGAGTGATTAAATTATCTCATGGAACTGTTAAGTTCAATATTAATGGATCTTAGTAGTTGTCTTCCCTTGATATATAAATGAATGATTTGATATAGTTACTGAGGTAATGTAGTGTGCACATGTTTTCTCTCTATCTGAATGTGTTTTTTAAAGAAATCAGCGTTTTTGGAGGCATACAACACGGGGCACAAGTCCCACCCTTAACTATAAATGAGAGGGTTTTGTCACTAATTGAAAACATACTGCTCGTCTCCTAAAGTAACTACGTGATGTAAAGAGTAGGTCATCCTAACTCATTGGCATGGAGTTTCTATTTATACTTCTAAAATTTGTAATTAGATCTCCTTCAATTTATTTTTATAAATAACTAGTTAGCAATTTTGATAATTTTCACACAATGCCCATCGTCCAATAAAATCAATAAAAACCACTTCTTCTTTTTTTAATTCTATTCTTACCTCCAAATTTTAGTAGTTGGACCTTGTTTAATTTTTGAAGATTTCACAATTCTATTTTACCTTGATACAAATAAGCTATAAAAAATAAAAAAATAAAATAAAATTCTCTAGTTGGTAGTCCTCTCTCTCTCATTCGTAATTTTATAAAGGTTGTTTACGGCCTTGTATGTGTGAACTCTTTCTAGGAAATTTTCAACGTTTTATAATCTTATGGAGGTTAGATAACTATTGAATCAAAGAAACATAATGACTCTTCCCACCCTCGTCAAATCTTCTTTCCACCATCATTCCTACTAATAGTTCCATAATTTTTTGTTTCCTTATTTCTATCAGTTTCATGGTTGAAACTCTTTTTTCATAAGAAAACCTATTTCTATTGATAGTTGTTTTTTTAACCCAAAATGAGTATTGTGACCTGACAAGGCCTGTATTGGAGAAATTGAGCCAACGTCAGTGGCTCAAGCTATATATTGTCGACAAGTTGGAAATATATTATTTAGAGGCTAAATAAAGCCTACCTATAGAATTATGGAAGATTATGCAAGCTGCAAGAAAAGGCACTCCCATGCAAATATTCATACTTCATTCAATTAAGGAATACGACATGTAGGTGGGGAAGCATTCAACTACATTTCATAGTGGCCAATTGGAAAACCTATCATGATTCCATTAGTGCTTAATTGGAAAACCTATCATGATTCCATTAGTGCTCCATCATGATTTGTTTAAGGCCAACCACTTTGGCTTGGCAGCCTATATATAGAGGCTACGACGAAGTAACAAGACACACAATTCCTCAATTAATCTCTACGATTATCCAAGCCTCTCTAGAGCAACCCCTCTCCTTCTCTTACCGGTGACCACACTCCAATCCAAGAATCCTCAGGAGTTGACTGTTAGTGCCACCAAACCCTCTGTCAACGTGCTTCGGTCCTAGTCTCCTCCTGAGCCGACTGTAGTACCGCAACCACAACGATTACAGAACTAGCCAAGCAAGGGTAACGCCCTGGCAAACCAGCCAAGCTAAAGTCACGCTTTAGCAAGTTCTCCCCACTTTCCAGTGATTTTTGCTCTGCTCAATCTACGATGTCGAGTATCGATTGTGTGATTTTGAAAAAGCTTAGTAAAAGTCCTCACCACGAGGCACAAAGAATCCCACGATGAGGTTGGTGCTCTCCTCATCCACAATTGCTCGAAAGAAGTCAGGTCAAGGGACACCACCGACGACCGCACCCGAACGGTGCTGGCATGCCCGCGCAGAATAGAGACTGTTGACCAGCTGTAACAAAACTGGAGCCAAACATTTTGGCACGCCCGGTGGGACCTACTGCATAGCGTTTCTTCTCGATCGCAGCCATTGGGAAGTCAAGCGCAAACCCTTATCAAAAGGTTTACGTTAACTGCCTGAAACATAAGACCTCCAGTTACAGACGGCACTCGCGTGCAGACTGTCGTGGTTTTTCTGAAGAACAGGTAATCCAAAGATTTTCTCCCCACCCTCCATTGACAGAGATGTCAACTGAACAAGGAGGAAATCGACAACCTATTACTGAAGGCGAGAAAGTTCCTGCCGCCCAGCCTAATGAGGCTGGCAATGCATCTAGCATCACCCAGGTAGCCGCGAGCGCGATTACAACTATTGACTTTGTGCCTATTCCCGTTCCAGAGAATGTGACCATAGAAGAGCGGCTTAATATCCTTCAATAGAATTCTGCAGCATACTATGAGAAGATGGAAAAAACCCTTGCGGAGGACCGCCAACGACTTGATGAGTTCACGATATCGGTCAAGAGGCTTGAGCTAGGGGCACAACAAATAGAAGGGCAATTGGATGGCATGAACCAAAAAATGCAGAAGAACCACGAAGAGTTGTTGGCCGCAAGCAAAACATCGCCACAGACGTTGCGGCTATCAAAAATGAGGGATCCAATCTCGCGACCCAGGTTGCCATGCAGAGAGCTGACTTAGACCAGGCTAAAGAGATTCTGAATAAAGCTCTGGGAGATCCTAATGTCATCCTTGGTTCGCTTGGCCAACCTATAAGGTCAGGCAAGTACATACCGCCGACTGCTCAAGAAAAAGCTAGCTGCGGCAGTACGGCCACATCCGCTCTAACTACAACTGCCACATCAGTCAGAGGTAAATAGACTACTCTGGTAATGGGTGGAAAGAACAACGCCACGTCATCAGTCACGCAACGAACCAGGACTTTGAAAATCAATGAGGGGGCCCTTGTTGACCATTGCCCGTCTCCCCAATACGACAGCGATGAAGTTGAATACATGCACCAGGACCAGCCTTCAGCGAGCCAATAGGTTGGAAGTCTAGCAATGATCACCGCGGCAGCAAAGGGTCAGCTAGCAGAGGGTTTTACGTCGCAGACATCGACCAAACAGAAAAATGACCCATGGAGGCGGCGTATCTTTGGTTAATCAGGCTTCACTTGCGCCACCGTTGATCCTGCTAGTTGATGATATAGTGGTTCACCCACCTCCTCCTGATCTAAGATATGTAAGGAGAAAGGAGGTAGAAGCATTGATCAGGGCAGCGAACCAGAGGCCTAACCTGGATGAGGCTTACCAGGGGCCCTTCCCATAACATATTACACAAACACCTTATCCTAGGGGATATAAGAACATTACGTTCTCTACTTTCTCAGGAGAGGAAGTCGAAAGTGTCGCGGCCCATTTGGTCTGGTTTCGAGTACAGTGTGGCCAGTACCAGAACGATGACAATCTGAAGTGTAACATTTTCGCTACTTTTTGTCAGGGTCTGCCTTCACCTGGTTCACTAAGCTGTAATCGGGATCAGTTGCGAGTTGGCCCGCGATGGAGAAGTTGTTCAAGGAAACCTTCGGGACTATCGAGCCGGAAGTAGATATAGCTTCACTCACTCAGATGGCTCAGCAGCCAACTGAATCCGCTGTCATGTACCTTCAGCGCTTTCAGATTCAGAAAGGAAAGTGATTATGCCGGAGAAAGAACTGGTGAAGTTGGCAATCAAAGACTTAGAGCCCCTCCAATGCAAAAAAACAGCATGGAAGCATGTTCAATTCCATGGGGGAACTGATCACAGAAGTAGGAAGTTTCGAGCACTTGCTCAGGGAGATGGACGCTATGAAAAACTCCTCGAATGAGACATACATCCCAGGGAAACGCCGAACAGTGGCTGTGCTCAACCATCAATCCGTTCCTTTGATCCTTACTACAAGAGTAAGGAATCCAGCACACAGAGACTGACGAATCTGAAGAAGACAAGATAGCTGCGCTGGAACTCACCGGGAAAAAGGCTTCAATGCTAAAGCAACTGAAGTTGTGCAAAGAGCCAGTGAAGCTCAAGTCGGTGGTTTTCACCAAACCAGAGTTCGGAGTTATACTTACGACGCGAACAAAGCGCCTTAAATCTTGGATGAAATGATAGCCGCGAAGATGGTGAAAACCGACTTTGGCCCATTTCCCAAACCATAGCAGTTAAAGGGGAAGAATTATTGCAAACTCCATAATATGTGGAATCATAATATAGACGATTGTGTTAAGCTGAAGGATCATATCCAAATCTGGTTAAATAACGGTAGTTTGCAAGTAGAGGTGCCGACAATAGCAGTAGCATTGGTGGACCTAGATCCCTTCCTAGATACCGGCATCAATGTGGTGGACGTGGCATAAGGTGCAAAAGATAAGCAGAATCGAAGTCCAGACCAAGCGGCTAAGGATTTGAAAAGGGCTGGAGATAAAGCAGCAAAGCGGGAATCCAAGACTCATTTACCCATCGTCCTATGCTCGCGGTGCAAAGAAGAATGTGACACTTAAGCGCTGCATGAGGAAACATCCCAGACTATCCGCTTTGGATCTCTACCGCCAATAAGGTTAGTATCATCTTTTAGAAACTTCTAACCATACAGCCTAAGAGTGCACAGTGGTTCAGAAACTCCTTCTCCAAGGGACTCAAAATTATTCAAAAAGTTGAAAGCCTCGAGGGAAGAAGGGCAGGCGGATAAGTGGCAAGGGGTTTTAACCAAACCTTACATTCCGCCGGTGTCAACGTCCTCCATAAAAAAAGGGAGATGGTATACACAGAAGAAGGGCAAGGCGGTGGAGTTGAGCTCTTCAAGGAAGAGAAAACTCCAGCGGAGGTTTGGAGAAGCAAAGCAAATCTTGGAAGCATTAGATCAAGGACTGATCAAACCATCGTAATTACTGAAATCTCCAGAAGAGTATCAGAGACAATTGGAGGCACTGGCCTCCAAGAGATTCGTTTCCCGGTGAGTTCAGAAATAGTAGCCCAAAGTATCGCTCGAAGAGTGAAAGCCACGTGCCCCCAAGAGCAGCGTTCAAGAGAAGTCCCTAGTTCCCGCGAGGCGAGAACCGCCGCCAGCTCGTAAAGTCAATGTTTGGCGGAGAATATCTCGCGAAGGAAGAAATAGCGAGCCTTCAATCTTTGACAGGCTGGGGGGGCAAAGACAATCAATCTGGGACAATAGCATGAAACTCTTCGGGCCTACCGCACATCTAAGCGGAATCCCACCGCGACAACTCCTTATGCTTTGATGTTTGGCCATAATGCAGTCCTGCCTTTGGAAGTTGGACTGCATTATGGAAGTCAACGTCCAATCATTACGAGTTCAAGAGAAACATCATCTCATTGGAGAAGACTACGTTCAGGCTATGTGGCAGGAATATGAAGACCTTAGCGAAAAGTGCTTGGAGGTTTTAGATAGTTTGGTCATGGAAAAGCAACCAGTCGCTCGCGCCTATGAAAAACGGACGCTGGGAAAGAGTTACAGCGAATGAGAGTTGGTTTGGAAAGCAGTTCTCCCGCTTGGCGAAAAGTTAAATGGTCGCGGCAAATGGACTCCAAGATGGGAAGGCTCGTACATCATCTATAAAATCTTAGCGAAAAGAGCTTTTCATCTCAAGGACCTGGATGGAGATGTCCATCATAAGTCATAACCATATAAATGGCAGATACCTGAAGAAATACTTTCCCAACGTCTGGGACTCGGAGGAGTCGTTGACAGTTTCTTCACATAAGATATGGGGGGAAATTCTAGTGTTCCTACACTCGTGAAGCCCATTCATGAAGGCCTGTTTTTTAGGCCCATTATCGTTTCTTCGCTACACCTAGCAACACTACACTATACTAATCCGAGTTAGCGGTTTCGGAAATTTTTTTTAGCTTTGTCTCTTTTCTCGCAGAGAAAACACCTTCGCCGAAAATAGGGTCGAGGTGTGGATTTTCTCAAAACCTTCGCCGTGAGGCTCTTTTTGACGCGGAGCATATTTTAAAGTTCATATTATTTTCAAAGCTCATGAATATACAACTATGGGGGCCTATATTTGGGGCTTTGCGAAACACAATTATTGGCTCATCACGGATATTTGAATATCAGGATAAGAAAATAGTATTGTATTCATAAAGTGGCTTTGCGGCTAAAAGCAGTACATATACAACTATAGGGGCCTATATTTAGGGCCTTGCAAGACACAATTATTGGCTCCTCACGGATATTTGAATATCAGGATAAGAAAATAGTATTGTATTCATAAAGTGGTTTTACGGCAAAAAGCAGTACATTCATTACAAAGCCAAAAGTGGCTAGAATACGAAACAGGAATCTTCGAATATCTTCTGAATCTTTCTTCAAATGGAAGCAGTTGAGGAACCAAACATCGGTTTGAGCCACGCCATTATTCCAAGGAGGGGCAGACTTCAAGGAAGGAAAAAGAGGAGGAACGGAGCCCCCGCGCCCCCTTTACATGAAAGCGGCAGAGGAATCTAATATAGGCTTGGCCAACACCATTATCCATGAGAAGGGGAGACTCCAGTGAAAGAAAATGGAGCCTCCAAGCCCCCTAAAGTGGAAGAAGTTATGGAATCCAACGTCGGGTTGAGCCGCGCCATTATCTCCGGGAGGGGGAGAGAGTGAAGGAACCGAATATCGGCTCGAGTCTCTGCACCCCCTTTAGTCTTGGTAACCACCATTAGTTGGACGTGAAGTATGGAAACAGCCATTCTGTAGCTTGAACCCATTCCTTCAAAGAGTCCATCCCTCCGCATCCCTCCAAGATTTTGTCAAGAAGAGAGGGGGAGAATGAAGTGATAACCAAAGGCCCTTCCATCTGAATGGCACAACAAGGGCCAGGTCCAGAAGGAAGGAAGGAAACAGAGGAGGAAAGACGAACCACAAAGTGGCCTTCCTCCCTTTCCCTGTTTCACTCCTCGTGTGGGATTCTAACAAAGATGATCTCGCATGACCGAAGATCCCACACTTGGAGCCCCCTCGTGTTTCTAAAACAATCTAAAGCCTGACATTTTCTATCCAGACTTCCAGAAGGCCGAAACAAGGGGTTGCCTGAGATTAAGCCATGAGGCCCAGTCCAGGCTTGAGATTTCACCATGAGGCCTAAAGTCTAGAGGCTGAGAATGGTTTCATAGGGCGAAAGTTTGTGAAGAAGGAGAAAGAGAAGCAAAGATTGAAAGACTATTGTTGAGGATCTGAAACTAAGAGGAAGGTTTTTGGCGTGAACGTTCCCATCCCCATAATGCATCTATTTATAGGAACATGGCATGCAAATCTCCACCCTTGGATGGACAGTCGAAGAGTCAAACTAAGTGTCAGTAAATCTTAATTAAAGTTATCCTAAATCTCGAAAAAGAATGATTATTGGCGCGTGGGGGAACCGAACTATTTTCGAGGAGGTAACTGTTCCATTTTCAATATTATCTTCTCATGATGGAGTTTTCAACAGTTAGTTAATGCGAAGTTAAAGACTCATTAAGAAGATAAAACCAAGAGTTTTGAGTTAGGACCAGCAAGTGGATCCAAAAGATAAATATTAGTTATATTAGTTAAGAAATAAAGACGCCGACTGTACTACAAGAATATATATATATATATAATATTGTACTACAATTGGGCCTAAGGAAATCACTACTATAAGTCATAAGAGGCCTAAAGTGGCCGGCCTGCAAAATCAAGCTTCACACAAAGCACCTCAACCTGGAGGCCTGCAGCAAGGGCCCCGTTTTCAATCAACAAGGCCCGTTCTTCAGCTTGGGCCAAGCGGCGAGTCAATTCTTCGGACGCAGCCAAGGGAGCGTCCAGTTGGGCTTCCTCCACTCTGAGCTTGTTGTTCACATGGGCCAAACGAGCTTAGAGATGTCATATCTGGGCTTCTAAGTCTAACTTCTGGAGTCTTATCTCCCCGTGCGAGTGGCCCGATCATTCAAGGTGCCGCGAAGAGTCTTCATCTGACTAGCGAGGTTATTCTGTACCACGCGGACTTCACGAGCTCGTGGCTCCACAGCAGATTGGCGAGCGCGGGCCACATCAAGGTCTTTTAACAGCTTCTCTATATTGTCGAGCTGAGTTGGATTGACTGCATGCTCTCGGCGAAGGAACACAATGGCTTCCCAGATCCTGGGGAGTTCTTCAGGCCCCAGCCGCGGCTATCCCAAAAGGTTTCGAAGCTCTGTCCTCGCTAGTTCAGCGGCGGTAGGAGGAGTTTCCCAAAGGATTTGAGCTAGCTTTTCAAGCCTAGTAGGAGGAAGAGGAGGAGGATTCACAGCACGATCATAAGTCACCAATGCTAGAGGGTCGATTGGTTCCTCAATTCTTCATTTTCAGCATAATTTCCCTCAACGACCCCCTGAGATTGGTCCAACATCTCAGCCGCAGGAGATTCTGGAAATTCAATGCGAGGTTCATCAGTAGAGTGTCGGAAACGAGCAGCTCCGAGAGTAGAACCTTTGACCTCAACGCTCGCCTCGTCTATTTCCGAAATTAAGAGACCACTACTGCTCACCTCATCCCCCAAACCTAGGATGTATGTCTCGCTGGCCAGAGCTTCGGCGTCAAAGACCACCTCCTCGATACAAACAGAATCCTGGTCAGGTTCAAAAATGTTAGAGAGCAGGTTTGGATCTAAAGGGAAATGGAAAGCATTGGCCAACAGTGGCTTACCTCCCAAACTGTCGGGATGATATCTGGTACGTGGTCACTAAAGGAAAAGGCCCCGCTTCATTCACCTCTTGGACCTCTAGTGCCGTGGGAATCTCTGTCGTCATTAGTTCCTCATAAGTGGCAGAAGCCTCAGAATGGCTTTCCACGCTTTCATGCTCCGGGGAGTCATCATCGGAGATCGTTATTAGAATAGTAGGACCTTGCGGATGCTCTGTAGATGTGGGAGAGGGAAGAGGCGCCACGGGGCTAGTTGATGCTTGAACTAGCGAGAGAGTTGGCTCTTCTGCAGCGCTTGAGGATCCAGCCTAGCTCAGGCGAGAGGGATCAGTGGTCCTATGACGGACCTGTCAAAAGATACATAGTGAAGATCCTGGCCATATTCTAAAATTTAAATAGGATATGACGTAGGCGGAGTTTACTAATCGCATTCCCAGAGGTTCGTCATCTTCAAAACTCTCTTCGACGAATTGAGCTCGATCGCGTTTGCAAGTGAAGACAGTAGTGGCCTGTACAAGAAAAGAATCACAACTCAAAAAGGGGGGAAGCACCAAATATACAAGTTTAGGATCGTTCTTAACCAAATTACCTCAGCGGGATCTTTATCATGAGAAGACTCTCCTTCAGGAGTCTCCTCTACTATTACCTTTTGTTTCCCGGCCTGAACAGAGGATGTCCTGCTCTGGGTAGTTTGCTGCAAAACACACTTAGGAATAAGAGCGGGAAAATCAAGACAAGGAAAAGGAATGGTGAAGAAAGACAAAAACTTACTGTTGCCCCAGGCTTGTGAATTTATATCCCTGGACGCGATGAGCAAGAAGGTAGAATAGGTCGCGGGGGTTGTGCTGCAGGGTTGCAGAACCACTCAAGAATCTCGCGGTCTTCCGGACCAAAACTACTCATGCCACGAAAAATCAGGGCTAAGAGTTCGTCATATGGCATGTCACAACAGTTCACGAACACTTCTTTCCACCAATCAGCATAATCATCGTCGACATCGTTGCGGGTACATCTCTCTAACCCTAGGGGGCATCACTATCAAAGTAAATTGACTCTGAAAAGAGGCAGACTTAGGCGGGGCTAATCTTCGCCAAGTGGTGTAGTAATTGGCAGAATCAACCAGGGGCCAGGGTACCAACTGGGCCAACCCAAATTGGTGAGCAAAGTGGTTAAGGACATAGAGCTCGTAGCTTACGCGATCGGTGGTAAGACGAATTTCCAAGCAGGAGATGGTGTAACGAAAGGCCAGGAGGGCTCTTTCGCTATGATCCCGTCCACTGAGCAGAAAGCCATCAACAAGGGGAAGAGAGAATTGCCTAGAAAGGACTATTTTTGGGTCCGGCATCTCTTCCAGCAAGTATAAGTAAATAAAACACTCGGAGTAGGGTAGAGCTCGATACCTTACGTTACGGCAAAGCCAATTTCCCAAAAGGGAATCGACTGGAGGATCCTTTGGAATATCACCGCGACAGAAGCGACGGAAATAAATCTGCAGCCAAAAGGCGAGGATCCAGAAAGGGCCACTAATGTCGGTATCAAAGGGGCACATTACGGCTTCATAAAGGAAGCAATATAACGCACCCAATATAGGTTGCCCAAAGCCAACGCAAATACCATTGTAGAGAGCAATGGCCAGAGAATTCCAGGGCCAAGTAGGTTAGTTGGAAGAAGTGCAAAAGACAAATTTGCAAAACCAGAATTTTAGGAATGCGATACCTCATGTGTGGTCACTCTGGGTGCAGTAATAGTCGCACCGGAATAGGTAGGATTTGCTGCGATGCCCCCGACCAGCCTTATCCATTCTCAAAGGAAATTGAATGCCATCAAACTGACCATGCACATAGGGGGTCAAAGTCAATGGGCAACCCCGTGATGGTAAGAACATCCAACAGGGTTATGCTCATCTACCCGAACTGGAAATCGAATGTATTGCTGGAGGTGTCCCAGCAGCAAAGAGCGGTGGCTAGAGGTGTAGGGCTGGTATTATGGGAAAGACAGAAGCATAGATCGATGGTTTGGGTAATACTCACCGCATCCCAATGGGCCAAATCTCTCGCTCGGACCTCCTGATACCAAACATTTTCCTCGGGAGCGATGGTAGGCCAGAAACCCACTTTCCTCTTTGGCCCCCAACTGCTAAAATCACCAGGCACCTGCCGAAGAATCGTTGTGAAACGACGGATGGGAAGCCTATAATAGGCCATAGTATCATCTGGCAAACAATCGCGAGGTGTGGGACCTAGACTCGCTTGATTATCACCTCCACCAAAGCCCATTAGTCGACTTCTCTCCTCTTCGGTCTGACTTCTGCATCGAACACCTATGTTAGTCTGCCAGGTGAATGCGGCTTTCTCAGTGATTTCATCTGCCTGATCGATAACGAATAGTTTCTTGGGTGCCATTTATGGGTTTGTTCAGAAATGGAAGACGAAGTTTGGAGGAAAGAGAGAACTTGAAACAGTTTGCTTCTGGGTTTCTTTGGAAAAGCAAGATAGAAGAAAAGCCTCCAAGAGAATCTGGCCAAGAGAGATGCGGTCTTGCTACTGAACATTACCATAGTCATGAAAGTGATAAAAAATATGCTCAAAATAGTCAACTCAATTATCAGGCATGTGGCTTTCATTGCTCTGGACGTTGCCATGCAAATCATTAATTAGGCCATGGCCAACTTATTTATCAATTAAGTTGTGGCCTTGGAAAGCCAATTTGTGGCTTTATTGGTAAATTCAACTTCAAATTCTTCACCAATGTTTCAGGGCCATGCTGTGGCTTTGATATATATGGAGAAAAGATCTACAACCTATGTTGCATGAATAGCCAGAATAAACATTCTAGTGGCCAATTTGTCATTCGCGACCGTAAATTGGAGTATCATCAATACAAGTTAACTCTTGTTTACAGTTATCTAGTTCCAAATTTCTTGCCAAAGAAATTTGTCTATGATGATACTAAACAATCCATAGAGGCTCTCGATATGATGCTTGGAAAGAGTATAGAGGCCTATATGGAAACAGTCAAGTAATTTCAGTCAAGCCAATACAAGTGGCTTTGGAGCAACGACATTATAAGAGCAGTGCTGCTTCAAGACCTCTTTGGTCAAGACGAAGACCTTTGACTTCGAGGTATGGGGGGCAATGTTTGAACCCAAAATGAGCATTTTGACCTGACAAGGCGTGTCTTGGAGAAATTAAGCCAATGTCAGTGGCTCAAGTTATATATTGTCGACAAGTTTGAAATATATTATTTAGAGGCGAAATAAAGTCTACCTACAGAATTATGGAAGATTATGCAAGCTGCAAGAAAAGACACACCCATGCGAATATTCATACTCCATTCAATTAAGGAATATGGCACACACGTGGAGAAACATTCAACTACATTTCATGGTGGCCAATTGAAAAACCTATCATGATTCCATTAGTGCTTAATTGGAAAACCTATCATGATTCCATTAGTGCGCGCTTAATTGGAAAACCTATCATGATTCCAATAGTGCTCTATAATTCCATTAGTGCTTCATAATTCCATTAGTGCTCTATGATTCTATTAGCGCTCAATCATGATTTGTTTAAGGCCAACCACTTTGGCCCGGAAGCCTATATATAGAGGCTACGACGAAGTAACAAGACACACAATTTATCAATTAATCTCTACGATTATCCAAGCCTCTCCAGAGCAACCCCTTTCCTTCTCTTACCGGTGACCACACTCTCCAGTCCCAAAATCCTCAGGAGCCGACCATCAGTGCCACCAAACCCTCTATCAACGTGCTTCTGTCCTAGTCTCCTCGGGATCCCATTGTAGTACTGCGACCACAACGGTTACGAAACCAGCCAAGCAATGGTAACTCCCTCGCAAACCAGCCAAGCTAAAGACATGCTCTAGCAAGTTCTCCCCACTTCCCAGTGATTTTCGCTCTGCTCAATCTATGACGTCGAGTATCGATTGTGTGATTTTGAAGAATCTTAGCAAAAGTCCTCACCACGAGGCACAAAGAATCCCGTGACGAGGTTGGTGCTCTCCTCATCCACAATTGCTCGAAAGAAGTCAGGTCAAGGGACACCCCGACGACCATACCCAAATGGTGCTGGCACGCCCATGATCAGCTGCAACAACACTGGAGCCAAACAAGGTGAACAACTACAAAGTTCACAAAATTTTGATAGCAGCATAGATAATGTTTGCCGATGTATATTTTAGGGCTTTCAATGGACGAGAAAGTTTTCACCAAGTTAAAGACTACTACTACATGTAGGGGTAAGATTTTTTTTTTCCTTCATTATTTTGTGTTTTTATTGGTAATTTAATATGAGTTAACAAAGTCAATTATTATTTGAAAAAAAATATATCAAAATGCTAATTTTAGAAGTACGAATAGAAGCTCCCTCATTGGTACAGAAAACCGTAAATTGAGATACAACTTACAAACGACTAATGTATAAATGCAAATACGGTGATTTTGAGTCAAGTATCGACTTCTCCAGTAGTTTTCATAGGAAAATAACAAAAGAAATTTTCCGAAAATATGGGAAACCCTAGCAGAGGGGTGGGAGTTTGCCGCCTCTGGCCTGGCTTCTCAAGAATTGTCCCCCATCCTCGATGGGGTTCGTTTCCAATACCGTCATTGGGATTGGATGAAGTGTTCTCGTTGTCTGGCGTTGCCAAGCAACAGGGGCTGTTGTGTGGTCACAGGCTCATAATCTGTGGGTTGTGATTAGGCTCTGGCCAAGGATTGAAAGCGGCATCGGACATCGGCCTGATAAGAACTTTGGTTGAGTGTTTGAGACCCAATTTGAAGGGTGCGGCGTCCGGTGGTGTGTAGGCTGGTGTGACAGATTGGAACGTTTGTGGCTCGTCAATTCGATCTCTGGGAGGATCGATGGAGGAGGAGAGCAGCGGCGGTACTGAGTGGCCACAATGGGAGCGGCTTAAAGATGGGGGTGTAGATCCGTCTAATGCAGGTGACGGCGCTTGGCGTTAAGTTGATAGGGCCGGTGGCATTGCTGGCTGCGGATGGCTTCGTGTAGGTGGGGCTGGGATGACCTTTCTCAAACGTAAGGCGGTGGAGTAGAGGTTGGGGCCGAGGCAAGGGATGGGATGGGTGCAAAAGAGGTTTTGGGTGCCCAAAACAGAATTTTGTGGGCCTGGGCTTCTTCTCTGTTGGACTGCTCAAGTACAATGTTGGGTTGGGCCTTTATTCTTGTTGCTTTGCAACTAGTGTATGGACTTATTGCTGTTAGGGTTCGTATATGGGATCCGGGAGACGTTTCATGGGCCCCAAATTTTTCTGTAATTTGGACCGGCTTCTTTGGTTACTTAGCTAAGAGATTGCTCTCTTTTCGACGTATTTTTATGCGTGGATTAGGCAAAGTCGGTCACACTACCGCCGGTTACCTTGATATAAGGTTACCCTCTATTCGACGTTTATATCTATGTGGAAGTATGGTCGACCATACTATTGGTACTGTTTTACTTAGTCCGGATTCTAGAGCTGGCCATCCAAAACCGAAGGCTCGGTCCCTTTCCGAAACAATCCAGAAAACCACCGATATGAGCCGGTATCAAAATCTGAAATTCACTGTTTAGGCCCGTCCCGTCCTAAGAAAACGGGCCCAATACCGGTACCGGTACTAGCCTAATAGATACCGATTGGTTCCGTCCCGTTTAAATTAATTAAATTAATTTTTTACCTTACTTGGCTGAGTTTGATTGGATAGTTTAGTTGAGAACACAAAGGAATGACCATACCTGATCACTAACCTTTAACCTAAATCGACTAAACCAATTCACTCTCTTCTCCACTTTCCAGATCTTCTTCTGTTCTTCATCTAAATCCCAGATCCCCTCCCCGTCAACCACGAGCTCGTCTGGGACAACTGCAAGCCGTTTCCCGAGCCCTGTAATAATCGCATCGCCAATTCACTCTCTTCTCCACTCTCCAGATCTTCTTCTGTTCTTTATCTAAATCCTAGATCCCCTTCCCGCCAACGAAGAGCTCATCTGGGACAACGGCACGCCGTTTCCCTAGCCCTGTATCGATCGCATCGCCAACACTGTCGGAAGGTAAGGTGACTAACGTGTGATGTTACAGTGAATCCCGACAGGTTTCAATCGCTTTCAATCCGTTTTCCACTTCCAATTCCCCCCACTTTCATGTTTCTATATTTGGTTGTAGTTGAATTAGTTTTAAGAATTTGTGGATCGATGAAAGAAAGTGAAGTGACGGTAAAAATTCATATCTTCAATTCGCTGTCTTACTTTGAATTGGCTGTGGTTCTGATCACTTTCTTTCTCATTTTTCCATAACATTCACGCACACATATGGATCTCAAGTCTCTGTCTTGTTTTTCTTTCAATCTGGGCAGCTGATAAGTCTCATGGTATTGTGGGTAATTTGCGTCTGAATATTCAATGATGTTTTACTTTCACCTTGGAGAATTGATGCCCAAGTTTTTTTTTTCGGTTTCCAAGTTCTATCAAGTTTCTGTTATTTTTGGCTCAATTTTGTGGGGTTATCTTTATTGTAGTGCTCAATTTTGATTTATCAAGTCATTGTTTGCTTTGTTGGCCAAAGTTTTGATCGTCACAGCTGCATCCTGGAAGGATTGAAATTTGGAAATTTTGGATACCTGTTAAGTGTTAAGTACTTGAGTACTTAAGTGTGGGCAAAAAAAAAAAAGAAAAAAAGAGAGAGGCGGATATCCCTAATTGGGCTCAGGTCCGACCCGGTCCAGCTCGATTTCGGTACATTCAGTACCAACTTTAAAAAAAGTTAATCCCGTCCCGAATAATATTTTTGGTACTAGGCTCGGTATCACTCAGTAACCAGACCGTGCCCAGCCCTACCAGATTATGTCTGTGGCTTCATCAAATGCTTTATTGAATCCCTTAGTACCCTTATTAGGTTTTATTTCCGATGCCTTGTTGCATTTAGTATTGTTTTTGTTATTTTATATTTTGATGTATTTTCTTCATTTATAAGTTGTAAGTTTTCTTATAATTAGTAGTAATAAAGTGGCTCACTATTACTCTAAAAAAAAAAAGTATCGACTTCTCCTTCAATGTTTTTTTTTTCTTAAAAAAAAATTTAATTTATTAATAAGAAACTTCATTAATAATGAACTGGTTACAATAATTTTGGGCAACATCTCTTTTACATAAATGGCCACCAGACTTCACACTGGAACTCTATAATGACTGACTGGAGCCAGAAGGGCTCTGACTAAAAAACTTGCACAATAACTATATGGCAAAGACAACATGCGCAGGAGTAGTGATTCCTTAATACTCAACTTTGTTAACACTAACTCGACACCCAAAGTCCACCTGACCTGCCTTTGATCGACCAAGCCAACACTCGTTGTCACTTCAAACCTGACCAAAGTGAATTGTTGGACCGTCGGACATGGGACTAAAGTAAACCCAACACTGTCACCACCCTAATGTCAACACCGTCAATCCATTGATACTCCAAATTGCCATCGCCTCTTACCCAAACCAGATAGGAACGACCCACTAAAAGGCTAAGGATGATTGTCTATGCCACGGCTAGACTTTTTTGCCATCACTGCTGACCCAACTCTAGAACATGAATGACCCTCTACACGGCCAAAGAGAAGATTTTCTCTACCACAACTTATAGTGCGCCCGACCCAACAATTAATACCTAACACAACTAGAACACCTGCTAATACCCTAAACCGAAACCCTAAATCTTAAGCCCTGACTCATATTGTTAGGGACTTAAATCTGGCTTAAAGCCAATTCTAATTAAAAAAATAAAAAAACATAAGTATAAATTAATATAGTTTGGGGCCAAAGCAAATGCCCAAGCCCACATAGTTCTTAACCCAAGCCCATGTCTAGATCTGTAGTCACCGTACCAGTTGCTCCCTCGGAATCCCGCCACCCGCCTACCTCTGCTTTCCACGACCTGTGCCGACCAACCCAGCACCAGACAGACCAAACCCAGCACTAGTGCTTCACCGTGACCTACAACCAGGCCAAACCAACGGCGAGTCGTATCCAAATCCGCTACCCACCCAATCCGGCCGCCCAGATCTATCCCCACTAACAAGACCCCGAAACGGAGGCCTACCAGATCGCGCCCTAAAGACCACGAACGCCGCTGCAAACCACTGAATCCCCAACGGCCTTCCCATCCATAGTGTCCGGAACCCACCGACCAACACCTGATCCTGGCAACATTCGATCTCCACATTAACTGGGCATACTGGAGGATCATCGATCGACCCTTACACCTTGAAAAGCCCGTCCGACGCCGCCTCGACGAGGACGTGCCGTTAGACAAGGCATGACGGCACAGTGGAGAAAGCCAAGCGCGTTACTTCTCCTTCAATGTTGTAGTTAATATTATAGTACAGAAGAGTTTGAAAACTTTTTTTTCTTTTTTAATACTAAGTTCAAAAACTAGAAACTGTTTGCTTTTGAGTCGGCCCAAGAGAATTCAGAGCCCAAACATAACCCAAAGGAAAAGCTATAATTTTTTTATTTCTTGCCGAATATAATCATATAACCGCCTAATGGATTAGGATTCCATTTTCAGATAGAACAGGAGATTTGGCAGATTCCAGCACATCACTTTCAAATTAGCTACTTTCCCTTACGTTTTCGACCATCCAAAATTACGATCACACAGTTTTTTTGTGGCCTCCTCTCTCTCACCCATATATATAAATCTATATCATTGTTTAGAAACCAAAATTTTGAAGCGGTTGCAGCTCGCTCTCTTTTCCTCTCTCTCTCTATGCCTCGTCTTCAAAATCACCTCCACTGAAAAACCAGAATCACATCCATGAATTCCGTTTCTGTAAACTGCACGCGCACAGCTCCGTTTCCCGCCAAGCATCTGAGCTCCGCCGGAGCTCGTAGTGTTGCCGGTCAAATAAATGGACCGTCGGAAGGTTGGAGTTCGTTTGATTACAGGCGAAGAGTCCGGAGAAGAGGGAGGTTCCGAGTTTCGAATGCCGCGACCGGAACGCGGCGGAGCTTGGCGTCTTCGAGCGACGGCGAGATCGGTTTTGGGAAGCTGAGCAAGTCTAGCGCCGCCATGGAGCAGCTCGACTTCGAGCGCGGCGTTTGCGTGCCGTTTCGCAAGTATACTCCCGAGACTGTATGCGATTTCAACCAGCATGTTCATTTTATCTGTTTTTCTTTTGAATTTTTATGCGAAATTTTGTGTGTGTTTAGCGCATTTAGTATTTTCTCGTGTTTCTGAGCTAATTAGTGTTTAATTTCCGGTGAATTGTGATGATTCTGCAGTTAAAAGAGTTTGAATTTTTGTGTTGATAATGATACGTGATTCGAATTCAGTAGCCTGTTGTGTTTCTGAACTGAATTAGTGTTTATTTTGCGGGTGAATTTTCATGAATATCTAGTCTAAGAAGCTTTATTTTGGAGTTTGTTTGGAAATTGTAAATCATTTGGTATGGACTTCATGCTGTTGTTTACAATTTAGGTGAGGAATAAGGTGTTGGAATCCAATGGGGCAGTTGCATCTCTAATTTCGAGAGGTGTGGAGATAGTGTGGACTCTGGGCTTGTATTGGTCTACCTTGATGTATGACTGCTTCGTCGGAAGGGATCAAGAAGTTGTTCCAAAGCGTGCTCGACAGCTTAGAAACCTCCTGTGTGATTTGGGGCCTTCTTTCATCAAAGCTGGCCAGGTGAGACTAACACCAGCAGTGAAGTTGAATTTATAATCACCAGCATGTTCATATTGTTTTATCAATTGATCGAACTGGAAAGGGAGATTTCTATGCTACTTCAAATTCGAAAATCTTGTTGTATACTGCCATTTTATTATACATTCATATGTTTGCTGAGTTTGCTCTATTGAATGCATGACTGATTTGACTCATGTATTGAAAGGTTCTTGCAAACAGACCTGATATTATCAGAGAAGATTACATGAATGAACTTTGCATTCTCCAAGATGATGTTCCTCCGTTCCCCAATCAGGTAAAAACTCACTCTACCAAAAAAAAATTTTTTGTTTCCAGTTGCTTGTATTTGTCACTCGTGAGACAGTTTTGGGGTTCTAAAAACTTATAACCGTATCTATCAACTCTACATTTGTTCAGGTCGCGTTTGACATAATAGAAGAGGAGTTGGGTCAACCCCTTGAAGCTGTATTCAGTAAGATTTCGCCACAGACAATAGCAGCTGCCAGTTTGGGTCAAGTTTACCGAGCTACTTTACGTGACACTGGCGAGGATGTAGCTATTAAGGTTTATCCGATACCATCAAGTTTTCCAAATTTCTCTCTCTCACACACACACTGTATATTTAAGTGTCATATTAACTCGTTTAATAGATATTTTGATTTCCTCAAAACTTGAACTTTGAATACATTCCTGTAGCAAAAAATGATTGAGGTGTCTACACATGTAGTTTACTTGCAGGAGTAAGGTTCTGATGGAATCAGAACAAGCCCGATCAAAATATAATATTCAATTTCTTCTGTACTTGCAGGTACAAAGGCCAGAGATAGAACCTATAATTTATAGGGATCTTTTTCTGTTCCGTACTCTTGCTTCATTCTTAAATGGAATCAGTCTACAGAAACTTGGGTGCAATGCTGAGCTCATTGTTGATGAATTCGGTGAGAAGCTTTTGGAGGAGCTTGATTACACTTTGGTACCTTTCAGACCTGCTCTATAGAAGCACAAAAAATAGACCTCGCCTGCCATATCTGCTACTCTCGCTGTGGTTGCAGTTTTATTTTGAAGTTTTAATTACTAAAAAACTCTCTTCCCTCTATTACAGGAAGCCCGCAATATTGAAGATTTTCTTGAGAACTTTAAAGATGATCCTACTGTCAAGATACCTGACGTTTACAAACAGCTTTCTGGTCCACGTGTTCTAGTAATGGAGTGGATCGATGGTGTTCGGTGCACTAACCCACAGGTATAATTGTCAGTTGGAACAATGCTGTTGCCCCATGATATGATATCAGTTGTCTATCAATAATATCCCACCATGTGTTGCAGGCAATTAGAGAAGCCGGTATTGATGTAAATGGGTTCTTAACTGTTGGAGTCAGTGCTGCGTTGCGCCAATTACTGGAATTTGGATTGTTCCATGGAGATCCACATCCTGGAAATGTTTTTGCTATGCGTGATGGACGTATTGGATATGTGGACTTTGGGAATGTTGCTGTGCTTAGTCAGGTGAAATACGTACTTCAAAGACATTTGATATGTAGATAAGGCCTTGTCTTTGTTTCTTTTTGCTTCAGTTTATAGGGACCAGCATTTTGCATTTGTGTTGATTATTGGGGTTAATGGACGAAATCAATATATTGCAGTAGACAGGACAATAGGATGTCTCTCTTCAATTGGATATCTAGGCATCATATAAAGATATATAGCCATAAGTTTGTTACTAATTCTTGTACTTTGATCAAATGTCTTTTATTTCAGCAAAACAAACAGATTTTGATCGATGCTGTCGTCCATGCTGTAAATGAGGACTATGTTGAGATGGCAAATGATTTCACCAGACTGGGCTTCTTGGCTCCTGGGACTGATGTCTCTCCTATTGTTCCAGCTTTAGAAGCAATCTGGCAGAATTCTCTTGGAAAAGGACTGTCTGACTTTAATTTTCGAAGTGTTACTGGTAAGTTAATATCCTCCAAATTTGATGTTCATTTCAGTTTTGTTTTCCTGTGGATGTCTGTCAACATTGTTTAAGAAATCTTGGATATACGTTTTCCTCTATTTATGGACTGTGGTTTACATTGGCTGGTCTATTGAGGACACACTCATAATACATGTAATGAACATGGGTTCTGCTGGTGCAGGGAAGTTTAATGAATTAGTTTACAACTATCCCATTCGTATTCCAGAGAGGTTTTCTCTTGTTATCAGATCTTTATTGACTCAAGAGGGTATCTGTTTTACTTTGCAGCCAGACTTCAAATTTCTTGAGGTAAGGGCAGATCTTTTTCTCTTTCCCTCACACTTTTTTTTGGGATTATATCTTCTGAATTGATAAAGTTAGGTATGTAGAAATTTTATAGAGAAACCCATGATTTACAATTAGAAACCTCACGTCCTGGATAGACTGTTTGGTGATGACCATCTTGTTGTATGACATGCTTTATTTTCCCACACTATTGTTGACACTCTTCAGTCAAATAGGTTGCATATCCATATGTGGCAAAACGCCTCCTAACAGATCCAAACCCGGCTCTGCGTGAACGCCTCATACAAGTAAGTTCGAAGCTGTATATTATGTCTATAATGTCCTTCGATTAAGTGTGTTGAATGTCAGAGCATATCTGTACATGTGAAAGTGCCTTCCAATCAACAACTGAATCTGAATGAAATGACCATATTTGTTTATTATTTATTTATTTTTTGAAGAAACATTGAAATGAGCAATGTTGCCTATGGGAACTGTTATGGTTTATTTTGAGGAATTTTCTCTTAGCTATGAAAAGCTTTTTTTGCACTTGGTACCAATGAAAGCCATCACATTTATTTCTATATTTGGTCAACTTTTCTCTTAATTTTCTGACAAATATATACTTATCATTTCTTGGTTTGGCTTATGTATTTCTTATCATTAATTCAGTCAGTCATGCAACTATAGTGGTTTTTGAATTGTAATCCTATAATAATAATCTGCAACTTGCTATGTTTTTTAGGTACTATTTAAGGATGGTGTTTTCCAATGGAAGCGACTAGAAAATCTCATTGTTCTTGCAAAAGAAAATGTGTCCATGATGAGCAGCAATCCTGCATTGCAAGCGAAAGAAATGTCTGTATCTTCTAATAACCAATTTTGTTTATTCTTCTGCTTGAAAGTTGTAACAGCCTAATCTATTTTCTCTGTGCGCTTCTGTGCAGGCAAGGGTTAAGAGAGTTGCAAGTTAGCAAGAAACTGGACCTCACTGACACCATCAAAGATGGAGCTCGCCTTTTCATTTTTGACGAAGGGATCCGTAGAAAGCTCATTCTTGCTTTGACCGAAGATTCAAAGCTTCACATAGAAGAGGTATGAAACTTTAAGAAGGAACTTTTTTTTCCCTAAATTTTGTTTTAATTCTCCTCTTCCACCAAGTTATGACAAGCTATGCTGTCAATTTCTTCTCTGTAGCTCGTGGATGTGTATAGACTGGTTGAAGATCAGATAGACATACCAACGGTTGCTGTAGAAGTAGCACGAGGTGAACTTCATTACTATTTACTCCATATTCAACACATCTTTACAATAGTGGGTAAAAGAGTGAGACCACTTGGAATTCTACCCCAGTCGGTGGGCACAAGTAGAGTCCATGCGCTCCACTTCTCCCAATCCATTTCTATGTTGATTTCTCAAAATTTTGTGCTGCAACTTGCAGACTTTCCGTCGTTCGTTCGAGATGTGATGCTTTCGTGGAGCGAGTCCGTCTTAACTGATAGATAGTTGGAAGTTTTGGAGTAGCTGCAAACACAGAACTTACTAAACTACTGAGTATACCATACGAACCAATCTTACACCATATTATTGTTCGACAACCGATTGTCTGAAGTTGTAAATTGCCTTGCAAATGTTGTAAATGAGAGTACACTGTAGTCTGTATAGAACCAAGCATTTTGGTATAGCAAGTATATGCGATTCAAATGTAGTCTTTTGAGCAAAGCACTCAATTCCATAGCCAGAGGGATCCCCCTATGCTGAAGAAAGAAAGAAAAAGGATCTCCCATAAGAATGTGTTCTATATACGGTATGGTACGCAATCCATTTTTCAATGCACAAAATTTGAACCAAGGAACTTGTACTTTTCAATGCACAAAGTTGAACTAAATAACTCGCAAGAGAAACTTCTTGTTTGAAAGATTGTTATCATCCATTGTAATTTAAGTAAAAGATATATACTTTGATTTTGCGAAAGAAGACAACGAGTTTTCGATTAAATAAATTTATTTTGAAAGTAAATTTTTTACAGCCTACAAATTTGCAACCATAATATAGAAACAAATTTGCAAACAATTTTTATTTTCTATAAATAAATAAAAAAAAATAATAATATATTTATGTTCTAGCAGTAAATACCGACATGAAATAATATTTCTTTTTTCTTTTTCTATTTCTTATAGAAAAAGGGTTCAGGCGACGCTCTCCTTCGATCTTGTTGCAAAATGTCCCTAAGTTTAGTTTAAAGCGAGAGAGAGAGAGAGAGAGAGAGAGAGAGAGAGAGCGAAGAAGACCAAAGCTAACCATCTTCCTTGCTCGTCACTAGTCCTTCACCAGGTAAACCCTAATTCGTAACAGCTCTCTGAATTTAACCGACTCCACCCACCCCTAATTCTCTCATGATAGCTGCTGATAATTCTGTAATGTTTGGGTGCAGCTTTATTAATGTGGAAGAAAGACAAAGCAGTATATCCAATTACAATAGCTCAAAACCAGACTCGTACAACACTTTTCGACATTGATAAGCAATATTGTGTATTAGATTAAGCTTACAACAGTTTAACAACCCTTTGTGCATCTTTCGGGTATGTCCTGCTCTGGTGCATTCAGTTCCACATTTGTATTGTTTTGGTTAGATTTGCTTTTCGGTATATCTCTGTGTAAGTTTTGGTGGCTTTAATTGAGCTGTTTTTCGTGATAGGATCATGCCTCGTAAAGTAAACTACGGGCTTGATTACGATGATGAAGACTACGATGCCTATGAAGATTATGATTATGACCATGACGATGATTTGGAAATAGAAAATAATTATTGAACTTTTATATTTCATTGAACAGAAGAGTGGTTAGCAGACCAATTTCACTATGCGTGGTATATGCATGTTTGGAACTGATTTTTTCTTTTGCGTTATTCCCTTACCACACTATCTTGTTGGATCATTCTTTCATCACCGGAAAACACAAATTTTATTTTATCATGAAAATGCCTATGCATCCAGAAGATTTTGGTTCCTCCAATTTTTTTTTTTTGAAGTCTCATACTATGATTTACTATAGTCCTGTCTGAAACTTGCTGAGTTTTTAAAATGCCAAATCTCCATTTTTTTTCTTCTTTCCATCTGTTTACATTGTTTATTTACTGCTGTGTTATTGACTGGTAAACCTCTATATACTATAATAGGCAAAGAACCTGAGTTAAAGAAGGAAACTGTAAGGCGTGATGTTTGGCGTTGTTCCATTTGTACATATGATAATGAAGAAGGTTTGACTGCGTGTGACATTTGTGGGGTTCTTCGTAAACCTTTGGGTAGAGTTGGAAGCAATATTGATAAGAAAACAGGTAATAAGGGTATCCATGCTTCTATCAATCTTTTTTTCTTTGTATCTATTGTGCAGTGAATGAGCTACTGTATTATT
The DNA here is from genome assembly GCA_024704745.1 of Rosa lucieae. Lineage (NCBI taxonomy): Eukaryota > Viridiplantae > Streptophyta > Magnoliopsida > Rosales > Rosaceae > Rosa > Rosa lucieae. The sequence continues at coordinate 62,995,149 of CM045497.1, forward strand.
ACTTTTTTTTTTGTTTTTTTTTTTTCAACTCTGTGTGACAAGGACACTCCTTTAACTAGCCCTCCTCTTTTCATCATTATTGCTTTTAATTTTCTATTTAGAAGAATTTGCATGCACTTTTCGGTTGGGCAAGGGTACATTTGATTCCATTATCTTTTGAGGTCACTCTTGGGGTAGATCTCATATGTTTCAGGCACCAGTTTCTAGGTTAGTGTCCTTGTTACTCAGGCTAATTTCAATTTTATTGCCTCGTATATATAAAAAAGAAAAATCAAGTTTATTTCCCTTTTTTAGAGTAGATCTCTTTCATGCAGTTGAAGGCAGATGCAAAGATTCTGGAGCATCCGTAATGGCCAAGTGTCTTTTTGCATCGTTGCCGCGCAAGATAACCCAAAAGGCTGTATTATTTCATCAGCAGAAAGATGATTTTCTGATAGAAGAGGGAAATAAGTTCTACAAGCTTGGGGATATCCAAGGACCCATTCATGAATTCCAAAACACTTTTATTATTCATAAGAATGTTGATGTTAATATAGGTCCGCACCCTTTCCAAAAGATGATGTGGATCTGTAGAACTAGAACATCACCACTTTATCTGTTGAGAGATACTTTATAATCCAAGCATTCAATTGTCTTTTGCTTCTTAAGAATTTTATTAGTAGAGATTGTGACATTCGTTCAGTCAGTTCTAACAATACTTGCATTGATGATACAGCTCCTTTCAAGTTTAATGTTCCATCCCCAGATGATGTGGTTTCCAACGGATTGCGATCCTCCAAAGTGGGTTCAAAAGGTACCGTTTTCTTATTGTTATTAGAACTCCATTGTGGATGTGATTTGATTTGTCACAGATTCCAGTTCAAAGAAAATGTTCTGATTTTTTTATAATAAGCCATGAAAAGAGCTGGAGGAATGTTATTTTGAAAGTCTTATAAGTTTTATGATTTCAATGTCATATGTGTAATGCAAGCGTTGCTGAGTTTTAGAGGAGGTCTAGGATTTCTTGCCAAAACTGGACAGAAATAAATTCACACGGTTTGGATTAGTTTGGAACAATGATTTTCTTTTGGGCCCGCAAGAAATGTCTGTTTCTCAGAATACTATGAAAGTCCTCTGATTAATTAGTCTATACTTCTGTTCTAATTATCTACTATGTTTAACTTGCAGCCAGTGTTAGTGACGTAGAGTCTTCGGGAGTTTCCTCGAAAGCTGCTAAGAAGAATAGTGCAGTTAGGGCACAATCAAGTGCTGAATGGTCAGATAGCTCATCTACTGCAGCACAAAAAGACCAACAAGCTAGATTAGATAAGGGAATTTCATCAGGGAATAGGGCATTTAGCCATCCCCATGGAAGTAGTGGCACCACAACTATACAATCAAATGGTAGTTTGTCGGACAGTTCATCCTTGCAGCCAACAAGCTCTCATATGGAAGAGGGCATTAGTTCTTTAGTGATTGGAGGCAAGCCTGAGAGTCTTACTACTAGCTCTACGAACATGTCTTCCGATGCTAGATCTGGGCATTCGAAAATTGCTAGTTCTAGAGGATCGCATTCACGAGCAGACTATAAACCTGAAAAATGGATGCTTCCTGACGAAGCTGTTGATACATTGACTCAAATGAATCTTGCAATTGTAAGCCTCCTAATTCTGGTTTTATATCCTAGTGCTAGCACCAGTGTTGCTACTATGTGATAGGGAATGAAGCCAATTTTTATTTCACATGTCAATGTAGGTTGGACATGTTGATTCAGGAAAATCAACACTCTCAGGTAGACTGCTTCACCTTTTGGGACGGGTATCTAAAAAAGACATGCACAAATATGAGAAAGAGGCAAAGTCACAGGTAACCTCATTGCAATTTCATGAGTGAGAGCTTTCTAGGCTTGATTTTTTTTTTCTTTTGAATTTCAACTTGTGTTCATTATTTATTCAGGGCAAGGGGTCGTTTGCATATGCTTGGGCATTGGATGAGAGTGCAGAAGAAAGGGAAAGAGGAATAACTATGAATGTGGCTGTTGCATATTTTGATTCCAGAAAGTATCATGTTGTTGTGCTGGATTCTCCTGGCCATAAAGACTTTGTTCCAAACATGATATCTGGGGCAACACAAGCTGATGCTGCAATACTTGTTGTAGATGCTTCGTGTGGTGCATTCGAAGCTGGTATAAAGGGACAGACTATGGAACATGCCCAACTTATCAGAAGCTTTGGTGTTGATCAAATTATAGTTGCGGTTAACAAGATGGATGTTGTTGAATACTCCAAGGATCGATTTGATGAAATTAAACAGACACTTGGAACATTTCTCCATTCCCGTGGCTTCAAAGATTCTTCAGTGTATTGGGTTCCATTGAGTGTCATGGAAAATCAAAATTTGGTATCAGCTCCGTCTGAGGCTCGTTTGTTGTCTTGGTGGGTTTGCTTGCTTTCATATAGATTGTATTATCTTATTCTCACGTGCTAGCTAAGAAGTCCAGTTTATTCTTGTCAGAAATTAAGAAATTAGAATTAGAAAGTATGTTCATTTTTGTCAGTGAGGCAAATGGTAAAATCAGAAAGTGTTAGTATGTGTATCTCTTCTTGTAAAATAATTGAACACAATTTGGAATCTATGGTGATAGTGATAATGGGACGGTAACTAGTAAATTACATGTTCCATTAGGGCCTTAAGTCATGGCAATAATGGGATGGTAAGATGCATGTCATGAAAATAGTATTACCCACCTTCTGCAGTAGATGTTCTGGCATTCTTAATAACTATGTGAGGAAAAATTTTCAATTATGTGCTGATGTTGCAACGAGTTAATAGACTGAGGTAATTGAAATGCAGGTATCATGGACCTTCCCTGTTGGATTCAATTGATTCCCTTCAACCTCCCACGAGAGATTTTCAAAGGCCACTGCTCATGCCAATATGTGATGTCATTAGATCTACTTCTCTGGGACAGGTGTCTGCTTGTGGTAAATTGGAAGCAGGAGCTCTTCGGAGTGGATCAAAGGTATGTACCATATGTTTGAGGGAGAAATAGAGGTTATTGTGTACTTTCCACATAACTAATATAATTATAGGTTATCAAAAGCAATCAGACTAAAAGTTGGTCATTCCCAAATTGATAGTTCATTGAATCAAAGTCTTAGATTTCACCTGTGTAAGTATGTACGTATGTCTATGGAGAAATGTTGTCTCGTCAGACATGACAATCCAAACCATTGGCGGATGCTTGTTTGCACATTTGATCCATATTACAACAATCTGACAAGAGAACGTTATAGTATATATACATGATAGTAGTCGAGGGAATTAGCAGTTTATACTTGTATATCACAGTTTATTGGTTATTGCATCAGCTGTTAAATAAGCGATATGTGTTTCTTTTGAAATATCTTAGATGAAGATGATCCATGTGATATCAGTATTATGCATATTATTGATGATCTTTGGTCTAACTAAATTGAGTATATACACATCAACAGCTTGTAGTTTTAGTTATACTAAAGCCTTATAACAAGTAAAATTCTGTAGGTTCTGGTTATGCCTTCAGGAGAATTAGGGACTGTCCGCTCTTTAGAACGGGATTCTCAGGCATGTTCCATTGCAAGAGCTGGTGACAATGTGGGTGTTACTCTTCAAGGCATTGATGGTGGTCATGTGATGGCAGGGGGCGTGCTCTGTCACCCTGGTTTTCCGGTTGCAGTTGCAAAACATTTGGAATTGAAAGTGCTTCTTTTGGATGTCGCCACCCCTATTTTAATTGGCTCTCAGGTATGTATCTGGTATTCTGGTTTGAGAACAAATTCTTTCCTGTTTGCCCTACGGTTCTTTTATGGAAAATGATGTAACCTATGGCTGGAATGAGCAGGTGGAATTTCACATACACCACGCCAAGGAGGCTGCCACAGTTGTAAAAATATTGTCATTAATTGACCCAAAGGGAAAAGTGACGAAAAAGTCTCCTCGCTGTCTACTTGCAAAGCAGAGGGCTGTTATAGAGGTGACTGAAATCAAAACCATCTCCGCTCTTTAGATTTGCATGTTTTTCGTAAAATGCTACAGAAGCGATAGTAATCCTTATTCCAATTCTTGCTTTCTCTGCTTATTTCAGGTAGTTTTGCAAGGACCAGTTTGTGTGGAAGAGTATACAAGTTCTAAAGCTCTAGGGAGCGTATCTCTGAGGGCATCAGGAAACACTGTGGCCCTCGGTGTTGTAAGCCGGATTATAAAGGAGCAGGAGTAGTTCGAACAGAGTTGTGGTTGTCATGGGAGAACATCATGTACGCTAGTACCGATCGCCGCTATGGCTGAGTGGTGGTTTTGTTTTGGGGTTGATTGTTGTATGTACATTTAACAGTCTTTCGGGTCATCTACACATGATGTTCACCACTTCCAAGTGGTTTGTGATAGCGGACCCAAGCCGATACGTAATTTGTATAATTTATTGGTTCTTTCATGTGAATTCATTTAGAGAGAGGTGAAGTCCATATAAGGTAGCTATTAGCTGCTGGACTCTTGCTTTTCAATGGGTCTATTTCTCTGGTTTCATATGGTGAAAGCTTATAATAATAATTGTATGCCCTTAAAGTCGCACAAGTTCATTGCAAACCCCAACTTGTTTTTTATTTTTCCCCTATTTTTTACATTAAACCGGGACTTGTTCAAAATCAAGAAAACCCATCAATTTTTGGATGATTCTAATACCTTTTCTTTATTAATAATGGTAGGCCACTTGCATTCTTTAAAATGCATTATCAAGCTTCAATATTATTCCTTCATTTTTTGATGCTCAACATTGCACCAAAATAGAGAAGTGGAGGACTTTTAAAGTGTGGTCTATGGAACACGAGGATTTGCAAGACTAGACTTTTTGAGATTTGGACGTGCTCGACCTGAGCGGGCACAACTCCGCACCCAACAAAGTCAATTCTCTCTTATCCGAAAGAACAAAGTCAATTCTCTTCTTTTCTATTTTTTTCTTTTACATTCTTCATTTTACAAGTATTTTCCTTTGGAACAAATTTGTTACTGATTAATTGAGTGAAAATGATATCCATACTAATTTCAAATCTAAGAACAAAATTTAAAGTCGAATCTACACAATCATATATAAACAAGAGCTTCCAATTCCTCGTCAAGCCGCAACTGCTCTCTCTCTAACCTAGGGTTAGGGTTTTTTTGTCGACTGCGTAGCTCTCTCTTTCGTGTCAATGGAAACGATCGATGCAATGACAACCCGCTCGGCCTCCTCTCTAACCTTGGCTAACGGGAAGAAACCGGTGGATCTGCGCCCGTCCAAGGGGTTGAGACAACCCGAAGCTTTCATGGTTGGCAAGTTACTTACGGTGAGGGAATACTCTCGTCGATCGTTCCTGGAAATGTTTCGGTCTGCATGGAGGATTAATGGCAGTCTCCGAGTTGAGGAAGTTGGAGAAGATGACAGGGTCCTGTTCTCTTTCACATACCCAAATGATGTTGATCGGGTTTGGAAAGGAGGACCATGGGGCTATAACAGAGCTCCAATAGCCCTTGCACCGTATGTTGGTGTCAACCCAGCGGTGGAAGTACCGCTGAAGAAGTCATCATACTGGATGACGCTACAAGGAGTACCGCCGGCGTTCAAATCATAGCGCATCATGCTCCTTATCGGAAGCACACTCGACAATTTCAAAGAGGTCGATCGTCCGACATTCAGGAATCGGGTCATGCTCAACAGAGTTGAGATCGACTACGTGAAGCCTCTGTTGTTTTGTCGTCGGATTTGGGTAGAAGATGAAGTTCAGTTCATGGTGCAATTTAGGTATGACAAGATTTTTGGTTGTTGTGGCACATGTGGTTTGGTTACTCACGTTGGCATTCCTTGCTCCGAGCAGTAATTAATTGAAGACAATGATGCAACAGTTGGGATGGTGGCGCCACCCACGGCGATGGCTGTAATGCGGGGACAAGCTGAACCAAACTCTAATTTCAATAGGGTGGTGGTGAAAAACCAAACCCTAATCTTCAAGGCTTAGGTACCAACGAGTGTACTAGAAGCACTTCTTCCTTAATCTGTGGTGACTATGTGACGTCACTGAAGACAGGTGCAAATCAGATAATTGCTTGAACCAAGGCATAATGAAAATCCAATCACAGGACAACGCAAGGTTAGAGAAAATGATGAGGTAACAATCTCTCCTAAAAAACTCCATTTGAGTCTTGATATTGGAAAGAAAAATCTGGATGCATTGCTGGAGGGACCTTCCAACAATACTGAACAGCCCAAGAGAAAGAGAGGGCGCCCAATTGGTAGTGTGAACAAGCTGCCATATGGGACAACAGGAAAAGGAAAGAATGCAAAGAAGGATGGAGAATCTGACAAGGCAAAGAGCAAGAAGACCAATCTGATGCCAAGGTTGTTGGCTGCTAATGAGCCTGAGGCAAGTACTAGGTTTGACCCTAAGGTGAAAGATAAGGTACTTGCTTAGGGCACGAAAAATCCAAACATTCTGAACTTCAAGCCTTCTCAAGTATGAGTGACATACTTCTCTAAAATGTTTCTAGTTGATATGTGTACCACAATTGAGTGCTGGCACATTAGACTAGATGATTGACTTTGTCTTAGAAAACGAGATTATTCTTACTTAGTTTATTGGTTGCTGTTTCAGCGAGTGACCATTTGGACTACAATGAGTTTAGGTGTGACTTAGATAGGTTATCCGGACTAGTTCTTATATTTTCTTATATAAGTTATGTTAGATTCTGACATGTTTTCATAGCTTTGATTTCTAATAATATCAAAACCTATTAAAAAAAAAAAAAACTTCCAATCTGTTTTCATCATTCAACACAAGAGGAAAGTAGCATATAGTTAAGTACGCTAGGAAAACAATTGAGACGTATAGAAGCATTATATATATAGATATTTGTTTAAAAAATATTAATTTAAAAAAAAAAAATCGTTTTTTACCCCGCTAAACATGAAATGTGGCTCAAAATTGCTTGCTTAATTTGTGAGAATCATTTTAGTACTTAAAGAAATTTAACCTAAGTAATTAAGTACATGTTAATAACACCACAATGGTCTCTTACATGAATTGTGTCGTTGTGATGCAAAAGAAAATTCCATGTATTTGAAATTTTTTTTTTGATACGATGTATTTGAACTTTGAAGAGTGCAAAGGGTAGCAATGGATGCTTCTGTCACTGTCACATGAGCTTGGTCAAAGCACAAAGGGTGTATCAGTCATATGGCTTTTGGTTGTCTAATATTATTATTTTACCTTTTATATGACCCAAGAAAAAAAAAATATTACCTTTTTATAATACCTCTTTTAGTCTTTAGGAAAAGAAAAAAAAAGGGAAGAAAGAGAGCGAGGGACTCTGCCAACCCACTCCTTCAGAAAACTGATTGGGACACACAGACCAACAAAGAAGAACAACTCTTTCTCTCCCCCCTCTCCTTACTCTCATCATATCAATTAAACAAAACCAAGTACAGGAATTAAAGAGGCCCTCTATCTCTGTTGGTCTCCTATTATCTCCACCTAGGTTTCTTACCCATTTTCCACTCCAAGATTCTCACATATTAGGTGAGAACCAGATTCCAATTCTTGTTCTTTTTTGTCTCCAATTTCTGGGTTTTCTGTTTTCTTTTCTGGGATTCTATGCATGTGAGCTGATTTGAATTCAATTTTGTTGATTTTGCTGAATACCCATGACTGTGAAAGCTCGGCCCTTTAATTTGTGACCAATGATTCTCCTGCCCTGGTTGTTTTGTTGGATCATTTTCAGTTTTGCTGTTTTGGTTTGATCATTTTAGTTATTACTTCTTGATTCTGATGCATCTTTGCTTTGAATAACATTGAATATCTCTCTCTCTGATCAAGATACTTGATATGGATTGACTGACTTTTGTGCTCCCTTTTATTGATGAATCGTTAGAGTAGTTACTGGGTTTGTTATTTTAATGCCTGAATCATATGGGTTATTGAATTTGATTAAGGTCAACAGGCTTGAAGTTACTTGTTGGAATTGGTTTGATGGCTGTTTCAGCCTGGTTGACTTTTTCTTTTTGGGTTTCTGTAATCAACACTCAACATGAAGAATTGGGAATAAACGTACGGCGTAACATGTTGGCTGCTAAACGAATTGAAGAGGAGAAAGATTGATAAATTTATATGTGGTGTTATGTTATGTTTGGTTGATCAGCTGAGCTAAATTCGTCCATCCTTATTGTTATCCTTTAGTCTTGTGTAGGTGTTATCATCTTGGATACCTGGCTCTTAACCTGGAAGTTTTGGTGGGTGTTTGTGCTTGGAATTTACATTTGTTGAAGTGGTGTTTCTGATCCAAGTGTGCACTGGTGTGTGTCATGCGATTGTGCTTATTTAAGTAATATCTCCTTCATGGCCTTTGAAGCTTCTAATGGAAGAGGGCTTCAGCCCAGTTTATTCAATGTGGATGATATCGAGTTAAATACAAATTGGGAAGATGTGACTTGTCCTATATGTTTGGATTTCCCTCACAATGGCGTACTCCTACAGTGCACATCGCACAATAATGGATGCCGTCCTTTTGTCTGTGACACAAATCACTTGCACTCAAATTGTTTGGACCGTTTCAAAAATGCAAATGGTATGTCATCTCCTTCAAAATCTGATGCTAGTCTGACAAGTGACACTGAGCCAGTGGCATCAGAAGACAGCTGCAAGCCAACTTGCCCATTGTGTAGGGGTGAAGTGACTGGGTGGGTTGTTGTTGATAAGGCTCGTGTTCATCTCGATGTGAAGAAGCGTTGTTGCGAGGAGCAACGATGCACATTTATGGGTACATACTTGGAATTGCAAAAACATGCTGAACTGGAGCACCCTCATTCTCAACCATCAAAAATTGATCCTGCTCGGCAGCTTGATTGGGAAAATTTCCAACAGTCTTCGGAGATCATAGATGTTTTGAGCACTATACATTCGGAAGTCCCTCGGGGGGTTGTTTTAGGAGATTATGTGATTGAATATGGTGATGATGAGACTGGGGATGAGTTTGAGGACTTCCCTGGTGACGAACGTAACTGGTGGACCTCCTGTATATTGTATCAGGTATTTGATAACTTGAGGAATTCCAGAAATAGAAGAAGGTCAAGAGTTGGTGACACTAGAAGAGGAGGCCGCCGAGCAAGCTATGATGCAAATTCTGATGACGGTTCTGTGACATCTGTTGATTTCACAGACTACAGGGCAGATGAGATTGATGATGAGTTTATGAGTTCAAGTGGCTCCTCCAGAGGTGGCTCAAGTCATCGCAGGTTTGTAGTCTCTTTTTCATTTCTGTATGGGTTGCCTTGAAATATCGGATGCTCTTTAGATTATGATCCTTGCCCTTTTCTTTTTCCTGATTTTATTCTTCCATTTACAATTGTGTTTGTAGATCAATTGTTGATAACAATTTTGATTTTCATTTGGACCGGATCTGATAGTCTCAGAAGTGAACCTGATAACTATTTAGCAGAAAAGTAGTCCTCTGACAACATTACTGTCTATCTTATGATGTTCTATCCTGTACCCGCTAGCAATCTTTTTGGACAAATCCTGGTCTGCAGGAAACCTAGTGCACCATCTTACTGCGATACCATAACAAATGTAACATTTAATTAATGTTGTTGTTGGCCTGTCACCTGACCTAGTTCATTGTGTCACTACCCAGTAGGAACATTTTGATGGGGTTTTGGGAGCTCAGCACTGGCATTGATACAGCTGGTGCTGAGCCTTATTGCTTTTGTTTTAGTCTATGAGAGTATGACCCTAGAATTCATTGGTTTTGTGTCTTTACCTATGATTTATGTTTACTGCTCTTGTATTTGCAGTTCCCGTAGACGACGCTCTCGCTTCTATGACAGTTAGGTATGCTCTATGCATTGATCACCCTGCATCTTCTTTCGTGTAGGTTTAAGTTTTTTGTACATCTGGGTTTTCTGTGTGGGGTTGGTTGTGAAACTTACCTTTATCAAATATCAGTTCCCTGAATTTGTAACACTATTCTGGCAATGTGTGTATCTCATTAGATCTGGTATTATATCTTCTGGCAGTGCTAATAGAATAGAAAGGAAGGGAAAGACAGAAAGAGATCCATTTGAAGTCGAGAAGTGGAAAGCACCGAGATGCTTGCTGTGGATCCCTTCAGTGTTTAAAGATGCGTCTAGATACAGCGTTAGCTTTTTAAATCTGTAATTAGATGTACTGATTGGACATTACATGACAAATCCATTGGCTGCATGGGTCCATTTGTTAGAACTATAATCTTCTTGCATTCAGTGGTCTAAAGGACTAGTGTAATATATATATATATACAGCTATGGAAGGTATGATGTTTCCTTTGTTAACCCAAATCACCTGACCTAGTGATTGCCTACCCGAATCTTAAATAAAAAGAATAATAATAAAATGACGTCTTTTGATCTGTATTTATTTTTCTTTCCGTATCTGAAAATGACATCAATGACATGTCTTCTTGGAACTTGGAAGCATGTTCAAAAATATTCATAAAACATGCAGGCTTAGTTTAGGTGACGACGTAACGTCATTTCTGTTGTTAAAGTCAGGCTCTTAGTTTATCGTAAGTAATCTCATCACATTGTCGCTCCACATGTCGAGCATAGTTGATACATCGATGAATTTACTGTTTCTTTGTGTTGAAAAATATGCTTAGGATGCACCGTAAGAAAACAAGTATAGATCCCCTATTAATTAGGTTTCCTAATGTTTTTTTGTGTGCTGACAAATTTGCTCATGATGCAGCCGCACAAGTGAGGAGACAATTACAGTTCCCCGACTGAATTACGTTTGGTTTTACCAACCTATTCTGCGTTTAATTTTATCCGCGGACGTGAAAAGTAAATGAATGAAGTAACGTGTAAACAAAATCTCCATAGTCAACATTATTAGTTCCCTCCAGTACTTCCAACAAAGCAAACAACACAGTAATGTATGTGAGCACAACATAGTACTGTGTCTGTGAGCACAATAGAGTAAAGGGTCTTTTTAAATGTACTCAGCAAAACAAAACCTCAGATTTTTATGCTCGTTCATTCCCATCATGCCTGACCCAGGTCCTAGTTCATATTTTAATCCTTTTATGAAAGCCATTGGTCAAGAATCAAAGAAAGTTAGGCAAAACACACATGTTTTCAAAACTTGTTCTCTTTCTCAATGATTCATGAAATAAAAGAATAAATAAACAAGCTAAAATATGGAAGAATTGCTCTATTTGATCTATGGCACTATATTTTACATAATAGGTAGCTAGGTTTTATTCTTCTAATAGTTCAAGTTTCGCAACTTCCAATTCAATCAACAAATTAAAGAATGGAAAGTATGGGGACCTCTCTAGTTTTGAGTCTTGGCAATAGTGGCTTTCGCTTCGTAAACGTCGGCAAACTACCCTTACTCCTCTCCTCCACCACCTGCTTCTCCTCATTACCACTACAAGTCACTGCCACCACCAACGGTGTAAGTGCACATGCACCATCCCATCGATGAGTAGAATTGAATATTGAATAGCTGAAATCCACGAGTAGAAAGACGTGTTCGATAAGAGGTTTTTCTTTGCTGGGTGTATCTTATGTGGGTAATTTAGGAACAATTAATGAGTTTATTTAGATATAAGGAAAGATAATTAAAAATAAATATTTTGCTGGGTATACTTAGAAATTTACTGGGTACATTTAGAAAGACCCTAGAGTAAAAATTTGTTTCCAAGTGGACATGAAAAGTGTATGTTGCAATGGTATTAAAGGACACAAAGCTACTTTCTTAGAAGAATTCTACAAATTGTCACTCAACTATGACTTATTCGGTCACTCATCTTTCAAATATATCACTTCGGTCACTCAAATATTACTTTGTCAATCACTTTAGTCACCGAAAGAGCATTTTATCTCACTTTAATAACTTCTCTCAATCATTCTAACACAGATTTCTCAATTTTTCATAATTGATTGGATAAAAATATCATTAATATTGTGACAAATATTTTTTTTTTGGACAAAATACTGTTTACTCCCTATACTTATAGGGTCTCGACGTTTCAGTCCCTGACGTTTCAATTTCACCTAAAAAGTCCTTGAACTTTCCAATTTCACCTAAAAAGTCCCTGCTGTCAATTTTCCGTTAAAAAGTCTGTTATCTTGCTAACGTGACACTATTTCAACAGTAAAATGACTATTTTACCCTTATTGACCCAAAAAAAAAATTTACTCTTTTTTTTTTCCTATTTTTTAAGTTTGTTCTTTTTTTTTTTTAACTCTTTTTTCTCTATTTTTTAAATTTTTTCTTTTTTATTCCTACTTTTTTTTAACTCTTTTTTCTCTATTTTTTTAATTTGTTCTCTTTTTTTTTCCTACTCTTTTTCTCTATTTTTTTAATTTGTTCTTTTTTATTCCTACTTTTTTTTTAACTCTTTTTTCTCTATTTTTTAATTTGTTCTTTTTTTTTTCCTACTCTTTTTTAACTCTCTTCTCTTTTTTTTTTATTTGTTCTCTTTTTTTTTTTTAACACCATTTTCTCTTTTTTTATTTATTTGTTCGCTCTCCTTATATATATATATATATATATATTTCTTTCTATTTTCTATTTAGCTCTTCTTCCTCTTCCTCCTCTCTGCTCTTCGGCCTTATTTTCCTCCTCCTTGATCGCAGCTCATGTTTTCGGCCACACTTGGAAGCCGGAATGGTCGGGTTCTCTTCCCTTCAGATTCCGGCCCCTTCGTGGTATTGGAGCTATATCAGAAGCTTTCTCTCGACGTCAATAATGTTTCTTTGGTGTTAGTTTGCTGAGATGATGAGCCAATAGAGATTCAAAGAGGATAAGATATTTGAGTTTTCCTGCGAGTTTCCTTGTTTGGTCTATTTGGCAGTTTCTGATCGTAACTTTAGAGAGAAATATTTGAACTGTTTTGGCATCGAAGAAAGGGATGTGGCACGTGAATTGATTTGATTTGGGTGTGCTCCGATTTGGTTTGGAACCGCTGTATGGATAGGGGTGATTAGGAGAGGTGGTGATGCTTGCTAGCATGACGGGGATGATGGATGGACAGTGGAATGGTCAGCATTTGCTTGGAGTGGCGGGCACGCCAACGGTGATAAGGAGAGGTGGTGATGCTCGCCGAAAACTGGAGCTGAGATCAGGGAGGAGGAAAAGAAGGCCAAAGAGCAGAGAGGAGGGAGAGGAAGAAGAGGTAAACAGAAAAGAGAAAGAAATAAAAAAAAAAAAACAAAAGAGAGAGAACAAATAAAAAAAAGAGTAGGAAAAAAAAAAGAGAAAAGAGGGTTAAAAAAAAAGGAGAACAAATAAATAAATAAAAAAAGAGAAAAGAGAGTTAAAAAAAAAAAGAACAAACTAAAAAGATAGAAAAAAAAAGAGTTAAAAAAAGAAAAAAAGAAAAAAGTAAAAAAAAAATTTTGGGGTCAATAAGGGTAAAATAGTCATTTTACTGTTGAAATAGTGCCACGTCAGCAAGATAACAGATTTTTTAACTGAAAATTGACGGCAGGGACTTTTTAGATGAAATTGGAAAGTTCAAGGACTTTTTAGGTGAAATTGAAACGTCAGGGACTGAAACGTCGAAACCCTATAAGTATAGGGAGTAAACAGTATTTTGTCCTTTTTTTTTTAATGAAAAAAATTAATTAAATGACTAAAGTGAATGAGTTAAAGTTGATTGACCAAAGTGACAAATTTAAAAGGTGAGAGACCAAAGTATCGAATAGGTAAAAATTGAGTGACCATTTATAATATTCTCTCTTCTTTTTAGTTTTATTTTGGCCGAGGGCCTTTACTGTATGTGCCCAAAGAATCACGCAGGAGGCGTATGCTCATACTTTTCACAAGAGCTGTATGTGTTCGTATGCGCGCAGCTGCCCTTGCACTCTTAAGGCGATGTGTCCATGTAACATAGATGATGGACAGACACGCATCATTACTGAAATCTGAAAAAAACGAAATTTATAGAAAATCCATGGTGATGAACACGAAGCTCGAACTTCATAATTGCTACTTGCCTACTTGGTAAATGACAATAACAAAACTTACAAAAAATACAACTTCATAAGTACTATAACATTGAAACTTCTAGAAAATCCATGGTCATGAACACGAAGCTAGAACTTCAGCCAAACTTCATAATTGCTACTTAGCAAATGACAATAACAAAATTTACAAAAGTTACAGCTTCGTGAGTACTATAATATTGCTACTAAGGAACCCGCAATTCATGTCAGACAGGTAAAATCCCAAGATATTTTAATGATGTTTACTGGTAGAAACTATTACTGAGAAATGAAAAGTGCAGGAACTAAAAAAAAAAAAAAAAAAAAACTCTCTTGGGCATAGAACACTCTTAAAAGGACTAGAATGGAACATTCTTGGGGAGGTTTCGGATCACATTGCTTTTCATTCCCATCTTACTGCGCATGGCCTCAACTCCTGATCTTCTCATTTCCTTCAGTACCTTCAGCTGCACCATTCGTTCCTTTGACTGCACAGTTGCCAACCCCATGCTCTTGTACCTGAAAAGAAGGAAAACAATTTTCTCCATCAGCAAAAGCTCATCATATAAAAGGTCTCTCTCTTTTTCTTTTTCTTTTTTGAAATAAATGGGAAGTTCTCTTTATTTACTCAAAATCTCGATTAGATGGGTGCACTGCCTCATTGTTTTCTCGAAACTACAGAGAAGAGTCAGCCTGAGGGATTTAGAAACAAACCTTGCAGCCACTGCAGCTGTGATGGCCATATGGTTAGGTGATGGGCGTGGTTTCTGGCGATAATAGCGCATAAATTCCCGGGAACCAAGTGCTTTGCTTGATATCCCATGATCAGATCTTGTAGTAATGATGAGCTCAGCACCACCACTCCCAAGTTCGACACTGTTGGCCGTCTCACCTGATACAACTAGTTGCTTGCCAGCCTCATCGACATAACTGAAACCCAATATACAAGCAGTCCAGGTAAGATATACTAACATAAACTAATGCTTAAAACTAGTAACATAACAAAATAGCAGCCAATATAAGTATTGAACAAGCCAATGTATGAGAGAGAACAAAACCTGCTGCTGTAATCATAGAACTCATCCAACTCTGCTTCTTCTTCGTCACCACCATCTCCATAGTGTACCTTGCAGTGGCTTTTTGCCACCATATGCTTCCTAACTGCTTCCAAACTGTTGAAGGGTTGGCACCTATCATTGCAGTACAGACACATAAAATCCCTTTTAACCTGAAAAAAGCAAGCCATGAAAGTGAGGCAATTTCTGAAGGGGAAAGCCAAAAATAGGTAACAAGTTTTTCTCAAAAAGGAACATGAGAGATATTTCAGTACCTTGAGACCAAGATAAGTAAGAAGACCTTTCGGGTCCTTCAAATACTCAATATCAGGAATGAAGAATCCATGGTGTTTGTGCATGTGAATCATGCATCTCTCTATGGTCTTATGCTCTTTATCGCACATAAAGCAACATGATGGGTCCAACTCGTCATAGTCATCATCATCATCTTCATCCATATCCTCATTAGAAGCATGCCCATCTACATTTAAAGCAGTCAAAGATTTTGCAGTCTCACTAACCAACTCATCCTCAGGGTCAACCTCCTCCCACTCATCTCCACTTTCTTCACTTTCGTGACTCTCCTCATCAATTTCCTCTCTCCTAGGGGGAGCCTTATTCGCACGACTCGGAAGTGGCCTGACTATTGCCTTGTCTTCTTCTTCATCACCAGTCCCTTGAGAAGCCCGCATAATGTGACTTCGTGATTTGAGATGCTCAGCATGAGCCTTGGAACTTCTATACCCTTTGCCACAAAGAGCACAGCTGTAGAGCATTGGGGTTTCATTTGCACCATTTTTCTCCTGAGCAAGTGCAGCTTGTCTTGCAAGAAACAATGCTTCCGTCACTCCAGGAACCCCAGCTACCTGATGAACCGTCAAAACACAAGCAATGTGAGATTCCTTTTAATCGATGAGCACTCGGCTTGACAACCAAGTACAAAAAAGTCCTAGCTTTCTCCTTAATAATCATTATTATTTCTCCGCAAAACATATCCATAAATATTCTATAAACAGTGGAAAAAATTAATTTTTTTAGCTCATCTTGATCAACACAGACGTAATGTCATACAAACATAAATCCACATCTTTCAACCATAAAACAAAACAAAAACTCATAAAGCATCACAATTTTCTAACACAAGTTAAGAATAAAACTAAAGCAATTTCCATTGATCCCAGAAAATTGGAAAATCGTTCTCTTATTCCAGTTCCCCTAATCAAAACCCTAATTCATTAAAGAAATCTGTGCGGATGAAAAGAAACAGAAAGCAAATGAAGGACGGGACCTTGCGCTTGAGGTTGTAGCGGTGCCATTCGGACTTGTAATGGAGCCTCTGCTCGGTGTCGTCCTTGAGCTCTTTGTTACAGGCGTTGCAAGCTAGCCCTGACATCCTCGATCGCAGAACGAAACGGTTGCGTTTTGATACGAAGGAGGCTGTGTGGTGTGGCGTGGTGGTTTTATAGGTTCAAGGAAATGTGCGACGGCTCGGCTCAGAGTCGGTGTTAGGGAAACGGTGGGTGGGCTATAAGGGACAAGGTACTTTTCTTTTCCCTTGCTTGTTGATTTGATTGCGCAAGCGCTAGCCTCAGCGTCGTAATACCTATAAACATCCTATGGGCCTTGCTCTTTTTGGGTTCTTTTGGACGGTTCGGTTTAGGGCCTCTTATTCTTTAGGCCCGGAGTTTTGGTTTGCTGCTATTTGATGTGATCGCGGCCCGTTTCCATTGCGTGGAATGCGAGCGATAGTCGTCCACACGCCCCCTTTGTGGTGTGGAGGCTCGTTGCTTATATTAAAGGTTTGATCGTGTGACAGTGGTACAACTAGACGGCGACGATGGAGGGGGCAAGAGTCGGGTTCACCTCGGGATCCCGATCGTGTCCCCCCAACCCCAATAATTGCAAACTTGATCTTAGTTTTTCCTTTCCGACCCGCCTCATTCCTAGTGGTGCTATGCGATTTTTCTGAATCACATGATTGGTTCATCCCCTAGAACCTTTTCTTTGTAAACTTTTCTTGGTGCTGCTCATATTTTCAAGGCACCAAGTAGTGATGCTCTTGTCAATTCTACCTCATAAATACATCAATACTAGGAGGAGGCACTTATCTTTCAAGCATTAGAGCAACTCCAACAGCTTCCCTATAATTTCTGTATAATAGGGAATCAAAAGTCAAAGCTTTTACATATTTTTCTTCTCTAACTCCAACAGATTCTTTATTTTACAACAATCTCTAAAATCTTCATATTCTTCCTTAAAATTTTAGAGATTGCTGTAAATATAGGGAATTTGGTTTTCTCTTTCCTCACTTTCTCTAAAATAGGGATAGTTATAGGGAATCTGTTGGAGCAAAAGAGGTTGATTTTTCCCTAAAGTAGAGAAAAATCAAAATATGGGGAAACTGTTAAACACAATTTATTTGTTCTCAGTCAATTAAAGTATTAAACACATTTTTAAACACAGGGTCAACATTTTATAATATGTATTTTCTTTATTAAAATTTTCACAAAAAAAAAAAAAAAAAAAAATCTCACCAAAACCAAAATAAAAAATAAAAAAAGCTGCCAATTGAAATTTGAAAAAGAAAAAAAGAAAAAAAAGCAGTGACGTGTCGTCACAATAAAAAAGGGCTGCGCTCCTCTCTAATAGTAATCCATCCGCAGACAAAAAAGAAATAACCGCTGGGGACAAAGCTGGGTCCGTCCTCTTCATCTCGCAACGGAACCAATCCCTCGCTCCCTCCCTCCTAAAACAAACACAGAAGTAGATATGTGAGAGAAACCCAAACTCCCTTCAACCAACTCTTCCTTCTCTTTTCTCTCTCCCTCTCTCGCATGGCCTCCGTTTCCAGATCCCGGCGAGCCCTAGAAGCCGGATCCGGCGGCAAGATTGTCCGAACCCGACGACCCGCTCGTACCAGGACTCCCTACGAACGCCCCACCTTCACCGTCAATCCTCCTCCCGAAAACCCTAATTGGCTCGCCAGGTTCATTTACTCCCCTACTCGCTCTATTGTCAGCGGCGCCGGAAAGGTCCTCTCCTCTGTTTTCCGCTCCGATTCGTCCTCCTCTTCCTCTTCAGGTTCCAATTCGAAGCTCCTATCTTTGTTTCTGCTATGTATTTGTTAGGGAAGCTAGTAGTTAGTGTTTTGAAATTTTCGGACTGGGAATTGGTCAAGCTATAGTGAACTTAGTTGGCTAGGTTTTACATGTTGCCAATTAGGAGGAGGAGCAATTCAAAATACTTTTTTTATTTTTTTATTTTTTTTTCAATCTGTTTTGTTCATACTTGAGTGGTAGCGAACTTAGAATGTATGGCGTTTCTGTGCTGTAATAAAGCATAACGAAAGCTGCCTATCTGGCCTGGAGTTGTTCTCTGTTTTTTACTGGATTTTTTGTGTAATTTTTCAGAGCTTGGTAGTGACGACGAAGAAGGTGATGATGATTATGTTTCTACTCAAGAAGATGGTGCAGTGAACGAGGTAAATTGATATACATTTCATTTATTCTTCTGCCTTTTGCGTATCATTGTGGTTATGATTGGGAAGTTCTTTTGGATATTTGGAAGCACTTGTACTAGATTTTTTCAACAGTTAAAAGATACACATAGGATTTTTTTTTTTTTTACTTTACAGTAAGCATGCACAATTGTTGAACTTTTCTGAGTGAAGTGACTGAAAGTTATAATTGGAGTTATTTTTTCTCCCTTGCAATTTCAAATTTTTAATCTTTTGTATGATTGTGGTTTCCTACTCTGAAGATGGTTTATGTTTGTTGTACTGGTCACTACCTGAAATGCATAAACAGGGCCCTTTTGGCAAGATTTATCAAAACTGCCTGCAATATCAGTGGAATAGGACAAATAACTTATTGATACTAGAAATCAGTTTTTTTTTCCCCACTCACCCAGGTGTTATCCTATTAGGGTTCAACCTCCAGTTTCTTGTCAATAGACAGTATTGGAATTCAGCATATCTTCACTTCTGTAATGATCTCTAGCTCCTGAAAAGCGTGCTTTTTAGATAATTAGTTGAGAATTAATATACTCAGGTTGCAGAAGGCATATTGTGCGGTGGTTAAGAATAAATAGCAGGTTTCTTCAAATTTCTTAGCAGCAACAAAGGGGTAACTTTAAGGTTTGTTTCAGTGGGATATCTGGGAGTTATACGTTATTGAAAAAACTGTTGTTACAGTTTTAGGCAACAATGATCTGATTCTTGGTTTAAACCACCTTTAGTGACCACACACTATGAACAGTACTACAATTACCTGTAGTTAAATTCTGACCTGAGCAACTTTTTCAAGTTTCTTTATACGATGCATGAGATATATATACACACATATATGGCTTTTCTGGTTTTGTTTTCGTTTTATTACACATGCACTATTGATTTTTGTGGTTGACTTAGAGGAATGGGACATCAGAAACAGTATTCAGGCAGGGGGAAACCAAGCATGCAATTGAGCAGCTGCTGAGGCAGGAGACCTTCTCGAGGTAACACTTTCCTTGAAGCAAAACCTTGTACTTCTTAAATTTTACGTTTGGAGTTCCTTGGTTGTATCCTGCTTTATCTGTTTCAACTTTTATATTGGTCATGTGTTGTTATCTTCTATTTTTCCTGGAATAACTGTTTTTGTTTTGATATTAGTTGTATCCCTAGCTTATATTTTTACTTTTTAGTAAGAAAGAAAGTCTCCTTGATATATTTTCTACATTTTGCTCTTTAAGTTTTAGTACTCCCATAGTGTTCTTGAATCTCGATTTTATATGCTGAGGAACAATGTTGGTCAGAGAACTCCTTTTTTTTTTTTTTTTTTAATTTGGTTTGATTTCAAGTTGAGGGCATGCATATTGAGGGTTTATGCGAGTTTAACAGTGCATACTAAGTTGGTTTAAAATCTAGTCTTTTATTGAAAATATCTTAGCATTATGCATCGTTTCTTTAATTTCCTTTACTAATTATTTGACTTCAACTTTGCCTTTTGTCCAGGGATGAGTGTGATAAGTTAATAAAGATTATTAAATCGAGAGTCATAGGCTGTACCACCACTGAAGATGCGGAAAATACCAGACCAAGTGAGATGCCTAACAATATAACTCGCAATATTAGTGCTTATATGTAGGACTAAAACTTGCTAGTTTACCCTATTTGACTTATGGTGTTGATCATATTGCAGATATAGATACAACTGATCTTTCTGCAACAGCTGTTTCAGAGGCCAAAAAGTGGGTGATGGAGAAGAGGTTGGGATCAGCTTCAAAATCGAAGTCGGATCATGGAACAATTCTGTTTCCCCAAGTTAGTTCTTTTTCATCTGATATTATAGCATGGCTCTCTCTTTATATCTGCCTCTCTTCCCCCATGTCTGGTATTTAGTCTTAGGGTTAAAATTCGTATATACCTCCTCATGTGAAGTAGGTAATCATAAATTTGTAATCTATTATGGAAAGAAATACATATGCCACTGCCTCTCCAGTTTGTGAGAAATTTGGTGGACACCAAATGTTTAGCAATTGGTGATTTCGCTATATCATTATGTTTTCTATGGAAGGAATGACAATGCCATGTTGGTTATAATTTCAAGTTGATTCTGTTGGTGCAGGGTGCTGAAGATGATGGCGGTTCCCCAGTAGATGTGGCCAAATTGTACATGCGGGCACTACCTCCATGGGCATCTCCTTCAAATCAGCATGGAGAATTGAGATCTACATCACCTCTAGGGTTGCAACTATTTAATCAAGAAACCCCATATTCAATTGGTGGAACTTCTGTCAAGTCCAAGGTAACATATGAAATTTGTAGTAGTGTATTGTTTTTGTCCCTTGGGTGTTGTGACTTGTAGGGGTCTTGACACTGCAGTAGAACTCATTATTATTTGAAGTCTCCTTTACAAAGATACTAGTCTTGAGGGTTATTGATAAATGCATGTGACAATCCTTTACTACCTTTTTAGAAAAGATTGAGGTTGGAGATGGTACAAAACTTACAAGTCATATTACTTTTGGATGAATGAAGTTTTTGAAATGTGATGACGTTCTTGGAATCAGGAATAAATTTGGAATAGATTCTGGTCATGATATAGACTGGTATGTGTGACCATGAGCATAAGCCAGGCTGAGTTGCTGATTTTAGGAAGAGTGTAGTACTTGCACTGAAAGTTAAGAATGTTAATTAGTGTTGTGGTTGCTGGGCCAAGTAAGACTAAGAATAGCTTATCATGTAACTAAGGATAGCAAGTGAAGTTGTAAAGTGCAGATAGCCAAACATAGGCCTACACTGATGAAGATTGATTTTAATGGATCCTCACTAATCTCCGTGTATTGAAGCAATGTTTTGGCTATCTGCACTTTACAACTTCACTTGCTATCCTTAGTTACAGGATAAGCAATGTTTTGGATCCAAAAACAAGCATTTGACAATTACATCAGGGACTTTTGGAAGAACTAAAAAAAAGTTGGTTCTTCTCAACTAAACTTGTAAACGTGGAAAGCAATTGGCGGCTCCTCATTAAATAATGTGATTTTATTAATAAACTATTGGAACCAATATTGACCTTGGACTTTATATGTACGTTTATTTATTTCTTTTATTATTAACTGTGAGAACAATGTCTTGGCACATGTTTTCCATTTCCATGGTTCTTGTTAAATCAGGGAAACAGAAACAAGGACACGTGTCTTTGTTTTTGGGATTGGTGTGTATTCTCTTTGTTGATGTTCATGTTGGTGCAATCTGAAATTTCAATGCAGCTGAAAAGGGACTCGCCTGCTACTGGGTCATGGAATATCCAGGAGGAAATACGAAGAGTGCGTACTAAGGCAACAGAAGAAATGCTAAGGTCTCTACCTTCCTCGACAATTGATTGGTCTGCATATTCTCTGGAAAACAGAAGTACCTTGAAGTCTCTGCCAGATGGAAAGCAAGAAGCTGATTTGGGAGATAAACTTAAGAATCCTAGAACAGCTGCAGGTTTAACTATGGACCCGTCTTTAGGCATAACTACAACACATAGCTCTGATGGTATGTTCCTTTTTATGGATTGAGTTATATCTGTGGTTTAAATTACAGTAATCTATTGTCATCTGTAGTTGAACTGGCCTAATTTTATAAGTGTAAAAAAGAGTAAAATGTAACTTCGATCCTCATTTATCACTCCTTCAGTTACGGAGAAGACACAAGACGTGCTGCAAAAAGGAGCTTTGACTAGTGGGACTGAACAGCCAAGTGCAATTGTAGGAGAAACAATACAATGTAAGCTCCCTTGATACATTGGTTGCCATGGTTTAAAAGCCAGCATTATGTTGTTGTTACTGTACAGCTTATTAATGATGCGCTGGCATTTTGAGATGAAGGGGGACATGCTAGTCCATTTGTGCAGAAAGAATTAGATATCTTAACATGGGAAGATCTTAAATTACTATGGAATAACCAAATTCTATCTATTTCATATGAGTTGTGGCTTATCTTAAGTTGGCTCTTCAAGGTTTTTATTTTATTTTATTTTATTTGGTGTGCCATATATGTTACTGTTGATTGGTGTATCATCATATGTACAAATGCTTTAAACTCAGAAGGTAGACACTATATAGTAGAGAATATTTAATATGCCATGTGTGCAAGTAGATTTTTGATACATCATTATTCATTTGGATACAGATCAGTTTAGAGGTTCAGGTAGCTTTGATGATGCAGTTGTCTGTATCCCATATACACTCAAGTTAGTAGTTAACTATACTTGGGATATTGTAGGCACTGCTTGTTGCTTAGTCCTTGCATAGAACTGGTGTAATCATTGTCTTGTCATGTTCCATTCTACCTTACTGGAATGTCAGATTGTTTGTTTGGTTTTTTTTTTTTTCCTTCTCTCATATAGGAAATGCTTGTTGTATAAAACTCCGGCTACATGCTTTCCTGTGGATACATGAGTTCCCAATTTTTATACATTGTTTGTTCCAGATTCAAAGGTGCATGACCAAAACTTTTCAACAACGGCAAAAGAAGTGACTGTTCATACCACTAATGGCTTCCCTTCTTCAGCACCGAGGTTAGTGTTTGTTGACCTAATTGCTTTAGGGCTGCATTGTCCATTAATCTTATTGAATTTGTTTTCTATATTTCAGTTTGTCTACCCAATTGGGTAGAGAGGAAACCACACTGGTAAATGGAGAAATAAATCAGGTCAGTTCAAGTCATGAGAAGATAGTTACAAATCTCCTGGTGGAGGAAACCTATGAGCTTGAGAAGGAAACTACCATCGACCTCTCCAAGAATAATGAAAATGATATTGATGGCACAAATGGCCCTGATTCTATGCCTTTGAATGAAGCCAGTGTCAAGGTCCCAGATGTGAATGAAAATGATAATGATGGCACAAAGGAAAATGACAGTGCTCCAAGTGGCTCCCAAAACAGTTCAAGTATGCCTGATGAGTTATCACAGGAGCTGACCCAGCCTCAGCCGAAATTAAATGACACTGCGGTAGCCAAGGAAGACAGCGTTGTTGAGAAGCCGAAGAAGGCAACAAGACTCACCAGATACAACAGGAGAGGCAGGCCACGGGGTAAATGACAGCTGAAATGCGCCTCTGTATCTTAGTCTGTAATTTATTGTAAACTAGCCTTTGTAACCTGGCAAATTAATTGTTTTTTTGTGTTTTTTGTTCAATGTCATTGAGGTAGGAACTACTGTTGGGTATTTATGCCGCGGATTTAGACCATGTTTAGCTGAACTTAAGTTGAACTGGAAAGCATTCTCCAGAAGTAGAATTTGATCAGTATTGTGTAATCTGAAAACCCCATTGTAGAATGGGTTTTATTTTATGTGAAAGTCCAATTCTTTGAGTTGGGTTTTAAATTTGTTATGCATAAGAATTTCTCTTGCTTTAGGGAAATCAACTTTTTATTAAATAGATATAGTAATAATATTCGTTTGGTCAGTAACTGATCAAGAAAATTATGCTCAACCATCATTAAATGTAGATCAAAAGGTGGAAGATTAATAGAGTTGCATTGTTTTCCATTATTGATTTACATCCAATTGTAATCGAGCGTAATTTTCTTGATCAGTTACCCCAGGTGAAGAAGGATAAATAAAAACAATTTTATCCTTGTAATACAATGTATCTTTTTGGGCCTTTATCGCTAGTGTATTATCCCAGTCACTCTTTTCATAGCCCAAAAACTTATCCCAGTGACGGTCCATTACTCTAATTATGCTTTACCCTTTCTGGGCATCGATCCACTACTTAATTACCAGACTACCCACACGAGAGAGAGTCTGAGAGAGAGAGAGAGAGAGAGCGACTGAGAGTGACCAGCACCATGGATGCCGAAATAGCCCAGAAAACCTGGGAGCTCGAGAACAACATAGTCCCGATGGACACGCCTCCGTCCGGCGGCGCGGCGAGGACGAAGACGGACCCGACGGCCGACGCCATATTCTACTACGACGAGGCGGCGCAGACCAAGTTCCAGCAGGAGAAGCCGTGGGTTAACGACCCCCACTTCTTCAAGCGCGTCAAGATCTCCGCACTCGCGCTCCTCAAGATGGTCGTCCACGCGCGCTCCGGCGGCACCATCGAGGTCATGGGCCTGATGCAGGGCAAGACCGACGGCGACGCCATCATCGTCATGGACGCCTTTGCTTTGCCCGTTGAGGGCACCGAGACTAGGGTCAATGCCCAGGCCGATGCCTATGAGTATATGGTCGAGTATTCCCAGACTAACAAACAGGTCCGTGCTTCTTCTCCTTTTTATTTTTTATTTTTTACAAACCCTAATTGGCTCAGGCGTTTCGGAAACCCTAATTGATGGTGTGGTTGGGGAATTGCATCGTGGAATTTCTGAATTGGTTACAGTTATTACTTAATTGCTGTTGTGGTTGAGGAATTGCATCATGGAATTTCTGCATTGGTTGCGATTTAAAAACCCTAGTGCTACCCTGAAAAGCCCTAATTATGTCATTTTGGAGACATTGTATGTCTTACAAGCTAAAGGAAAGAGCTTGCTTGTGAATGAATCACCACATTGAATATGGTGTCTATATTGCCCTAGTAACTTGTCTACTGAGATATCGAGTTGCTAGGATTCATAGTGGGACTTGTGCTAAATGTCATACACCTAGTTTCTCAAATGATTTTAGTATAACTTGGAATAGAATTCTTCTGTTAAGACTTAAGAGTCCTATGTATCAGTTGTTTTACATTTTTTATGGTTAATACATTTACAGAGTATGTTATTGTGTAGGCGGGGCGACTGGAGAATGCTGTTGGATGGTACCATTCTCACCCTGGTTATGGATGCTGGCTTTCGGGTATTGATGTTTCAACTCAGATGTTAAACCAGCAATATCAGGAGCCCTTCTTGGCTGTTGTTATTGACCCAACTCGGACTGTGTCTGCTGGAAAAGTTGACATCGGTGCATTCAGGACATACCCAGAGGGATATAAGCCTCCAGATGATCCCATCTCCGAGTATCAGACCATTCCTCTTAACAAAATTGAGGACTTTGGTGTGCACTGTAAACAGGTTACTCTCCTTTCGTCTCCCAGTTCTTTAGTGAAGATTTTGGTTTGCTGTTATCTTAGCTCCATTGCCATTTGTTTCTGCAGTATTACTCTCTGGATATCACTTATTTCAAGTCTTGTCTTGATTCCCACCTCTTGGATCTGCTCTGGAACAAGTATTGGGTGAATACTCTCTCTTCCTCACCTTTGTTGGGTAATGGAGACTATGTTGCTGGACAAATTTCGGATTTAGGTACTTCCTTAGCTGTTGCAACCTACTTGAGTACCTTTTATTTTATATTTCCTGTATTGTAGCAAGTTTAAAGCTCTATCCTTTGCATTATGCAGCTGAAAAGCTGGAGCAAGCAGAGAATCATTTGTCTCATTCCCGCTTTGGACCATTAGTAACACCCACACAACGAAAGAAGGATGTAAGTGTCTCATCCGCGTCCAGATAAACCTTTCTTCACATTTAAATAAATTATTACCCAATTATACTGGAAGTGCTAAAAGGAAAGTGTGTAGGAAAGGAGTGGGAGAATGGTATGGACATTAATCGCCAACCATTCTCATATGTTTCATTCATCTAGTCATATAAAGCACAACATGACGGTCATATTAATTTCATCAAGAGAAGTTTTCAATAATTATATCATTCTATGTGTATTTGTAGATGTTAATGCAAACTTGAAGGGTGAGTACAACTTTTTCATAACTAAAGCTCTGATACAAACAACAAGCAAATGTGTCCTTCGTCATCACATCATCTTGTTCTCCCTTTTGATCTTTTCCTATGTTCTACCAGACTTCAGTGATTATATCATTCTATGTGTATGTGTGTCGATGTTAATGCAAACTTGAAGGGTGAATGACTTTGAATAAAACTTTTTCATAACTAAAGTTTTGATACAAACAACAAGCAAATGTTAATGTCCTTCATCATCACATCATCTTGTTCTCCCTTTTGATCTTTTCCTATGCTTTACCCCACACACACACACACACTCACTCTCAGTTCTCTCACACTTGGCTGTCCGGTCTTTTTGGAAATGATAGTACGAAAGGAAAATAAATACTGCAGTTGTTTGTGTTTTTAACGTAATCGTCGCTGGATATTATGTTATATGGATGTATCCTGTTTATTTTATACATTTCACTGCCTATCACTATAGTAGCCATGCAATATTTTTTCAGTCTGGTCTGTCATGTTAAGTCGGTCACACTCACGGGCCATATAGTGATTTAGATCCGTATAAATTTGCAAATGTATAGCTGGTGATTTCATTCCTTACAGGACATAGCTGTGATTAAAGGGGAAGGTTCTAACATCGTGTTACTGTTATTCACCCCACGCTTGCCCACGCTTGCTAATTTTATTGCTTTCATGAGTTGCAGGAAGAATCACAACTTGCTAAAATTACTAGGGATAGTGCTAAGATAACTGTGGAGCAGGTGCATGGTCTGATGTCACAGGTAAGCGTATAATTGAAGAGCTCAAGTGCAGAAAGTTTTCATACTAATAATTAGTTTTCATCGAATCATTTCATGTATTAACTACTTTGCTCTTATCTGTTTTTGCTTTAGGTTATCAAGGACATTCTTTTCAATTCCGTACAGCAATCCAACAGATCCAACACTGAACCATCTGGTCCTGAACCAATGATTGAAAGTTGATTTTAGCAGTCTGGTGGCAGCAACAACTGATCCTTGATCCATTTACCTGTCTGCAGTTGAATTTTGTTCCAGTCCGGGTTTCGGTTTATAGACTGATATTTGAATCCATTGTTGCTTGCTACACTTTTGTAAATCCCTGAGGCTCCCTGCGGTGTTGATGGTGATTTTATAGGGATTGCCATTTTGTTAATTCTAGAATTTATATATCTATTATGTTTGGTGCATGTTGACAAAGCTAATCGGTATTGTAAGTATGGTCTTACTAGGTTTGTTTTGCTGTACTTTAGCTGAGCTTTTTCAGTAATGGGTTGGGCGGCAACAAGTCAGCAACCAACTTCTCTTGGTTCTCAGTTTGAGGGTCCTGAAAGGAGCATCTTGGGGCATAGACAAGCAAAGCCTGCGGTAGTTTGTCCTTTTTCAGTAGGCAAAAAGTAGAAAATGGTTCGGCTTTATAACCGAGTCGGACCAAAACTGGGTCTGATCAAAGACTGTTGGCAGCGGCGGAACTGTTACAGGGCCCCTGAGGGGGTTCAGACACCCCCCCCCCCCCCAAGGCCCCAGCATTTGTCCAAATCTTCACCAGATCACCTAAACGTCACACAATTAAGATAAAGCCGAGTCGGACCAAAACTGGGTCTGATCAAAGACTGTTGGCAGCGGCGGAACTGTTACAGGGCCCCTGAGGGGGTTCAGACACCCCCCCAAACATTTGTCCAAATCTTCACCAGATCACCCGAACGTCATACAATTAAGCTACAATTAAATAGAACTTGGCTTTAATTAAATCACTGGACTCCCCCAACACACCAATCAGGCAATCAGCAACACGACTTACAAAATTATAATGAGAATAATTCAAAATTAATAGTATTTATTGTGTAATAACTATCCAAATTTATAATGAGGAAATATGGAAATGCTTTTTAGAAGATTTTGCAATTTATTGTCATTGATGTCTAGTTTCTTCAATTATTTTATTATAGAGAAAGTTAACAAGGTGTTTTTTTTTTGTTAATAAAGTGAAAAGAGTGTTGATTAATATGGAAAATGAGTTTTTTTTTCTTTATATTAAAATTAATGTTTTATGTCTCGACCCCCCCTCCCCTAATTTCAGATCCTGGTTCCGCCACTCTGTTGCCATAAAACCCAACAAAATTACCAACCGAAGCATTACATGAATTTTGACTTCATATTGTCACCGTGTCCCTGGTAGGCTTGTATATGGTGCATTGCCCATTTAGCTAGTAGCTAGAAATTCTAACAGACGTGTTTGTAGCATCAGCATGTTTGAGTAGAAATAGAGAAGGGTCCGAAACACAAGAAAATAAATCCAAGGTACAATCTGATAGACTGATACCAAATGCAACACTACGTGATACAAAGCTAAAAAGAAAAAGAAACATATGGTTGGCAACAAAAAATGGACGGTGATATGAAGGATGAAAGGTGCAGGTTCGATGCATTAGTGGCTTTCACATGCAAAGAGAAGCAAAACCCTCGTGGGTCTTTTTCCTTCCTTCTGCAGCTTCTCTCCTCCTCCTCTTCTTCTGCAGAGATTATATGCAGATGCCGGAAAGTTTAAGTTGGGACCTGTCGTCACCAATGCCCATCTTTTTCACCTATCACCATCCCACTATAGAGAAAAAGCCTTCACCAAATCTTCTCACTTTTTATCTTTAGTGGGTTTTGTGTGGACTCTCCAAGGAAATCATGCCCTTCATGACTTTCCCCCAACTTCTTCTTCCTTCTCTATCTCTCTATGTGTCTCTCTCTCCCCACCATTTTGCTAGCTAGGATTAGATTCTTACAAGATAACAAAGAGGTTTGGTTCACAGGCAATGGTCCTCTTTCAATTTTAGCTAAGCTAGCTAGCTATCTAACCCTGTTTTTGTGTATATAACTTTGCAGCACTTGTGACAACTTCACATGACAATAAGCCTCCACCACTAACCTAGATAGAGCCCTAATTAGATGCATTGTGTTTAGGTTGTATGTATAGCTCAAATAGTTGGGGACATTTCATGAGCTTAGGCATTTTCCAAATAGAAAAGATATGGTCCACTATAAGTTGTGGACAAGTTTAATTTGTGTTTTCATATTGATGATCCATGTGATCCGTCGTGCCCAACTTAATTAGCTTCTTTTATGCATAGTCACACTTTGAGGCTTCTCCATGTCTTGGTGTACAATTTTCCTATATAACAATTTGCATAAAGGATAGGGAGATGCCCAAGAATCCAACATCATTCATTCTTTGTTTTCTTTACTTGTTTTATTTCAGCATAATCTAAACAGGAATGAGATGGCCGAATCAAGTAATCTTTGTGAAAATGAAATCTGAAGAAGAGGTTGATTTCCACCTCTCTCTCCATGCACTTTATTAGGGAAATAGGTCTTTCATATTTGGGAAAATGAATTAATATTTTATATGGTAGGCAAAATTCTCAATTGGATCCCTCTCCTATTACAAAGTCAAATTCAAGATGTGAGGACCCCAAATTTTATTTTGGGCATCACACTCATTACTACATGTCTTGAGGAGTGTCACTAGGTCTTTCGTTGGACATTATTTTCAAACAAAAAAACTATAATGAATGATCAAGTTCAAAGTCTGCTCATGCACTGCACTAAAAAGTAAAGTCCTACTTTCTTTCTTTCTCTTGTTTAATTATTCTCACAGACTCACGTTGCTGTGAATTTCTGGGGGAGGTTATACCAAGGGAGCTCTCAATTCCCTCAAAAGTGTAGGGAACTCCGGAATTTTTTAGTGGTCGAAAAAAAGAATTGATAATCTATAACACACTAACCCTTTAATCGATCAATAATGTAAATAAAGTTACCATTTTTATTCACATACGCTCGATCTCAATTTGAATGTGGGGAGGGAGGGAAAGGTCAAAAGTAACTTCAATGAAGGTTGGCAGAGTTAAACAATAACTAGCCTCCAAAAGCTTAATCCCATGATGCGAGAAACAAGTGAGTGAGAGATTGGAAATTTCTAATCTAAAACCTTTTAGAACTTATGTTTTCGGAGCTAAAATCCTTTAGAATTAAAGTTCCGATACGATAATTATTTCAACACTTAGAACCTAAACTCTTGATACCATATTAAACAGCATACATCATAATCCTAAAAACTATTAGCTCATACAGTAATTATGTGTAACATGATAAAGAGAAAGGGTCACAAGGAATACTCTCACAAATGAAATGCTCATCCACTTGCTAAGTGGGTTGTCTAATCCCCATCATGTAGGGACTTCCATCATTTCTACCGTACAAAACCAAGAACATAGCTGATATCTTAGTAAAACCTTTTGCAGTTTATAGGGTATATATTAGTACTTAGTGATTTTGAAGACACACACACACAATCGGAAAGTCCTTGCCCATACCCCTCATGAGAATCTTCTTGTCCAAGTGATGTGCGCAAAAGCATGGGTGCCAATAAAATTGGCGGCCATAATAGAATAGAGCAGCTTCATGTTTAGCAGCAGTAGCATCTAGCAATTATTCTCTCATGGCATCTTTGCTCTCTGCCTTTCTTTTCCCACAATGACATTGTCTGCTTTTCATTTCTGTGTAAATCTTAATTCTCTTCTTATTTGGTCGTAAAGGGTAGGGCTTCCAATTTGAAGGGACCTAAATGAAGTAGGTGGGCCCTCTGGAACCAAAACCCTGGACCAGTTTCACTATTCTAGGGCTTATTATGAATGGGAAAGATGCTGTCTAAAATGGTCGCTGTTATTGAACTCATAATAATCTGGTTTTGCTAATCTCACAATGAGATTTTAGTCCTAATTAAAGTAGGTAAAAAAACATGTTCGCCTAACGAACCCACTTTTCCTGTGGAAATTTCCTTCTTCTTCTTCTTCTTTTTCTTTTTCTTCTGGTTCTGGTGTGGTACAAGTTTCGTTCAATCCGTACAGACTTTTAGGATTATTCGAATGGTCGGAATTCAAAGTCAAGTAGTGGTTTTTGGAAATGAGTTGCTGAACAATGCAACTTCTCAGCAAGTTCACTGGCACTGTTTCAATACGTACTCTACTGGTTTAGATTGATAGTCAAGAAATGCAAAGTAAAGTGTTTGTTTTTGTATACATATACCCATATGAAAATAATTCACAGGAGAAGATTCTGCAGATTAAGATTAAGAAAATGGCAGAGAAAAGAAAAAAAGTGGTAAAAGTCGATCATTTAGAAGCTTCTTCTTGACTGCAATGTGTTTTTTCTTTTCAGGCAGGCTTATAATATAGCTCGTCCCTGTCAGAGTCTCTTTAGTAATCACCATTACAAATTAATGACGCTATATCTATCCTGCTGGTTTAGATCGGTTTGTGTGAAGCTCTTATTAGTCCAAACCTTCCTCCCTCTCCACGTGTGAAGATTTGTGTGAAGGTACGCGTTTTATTTTGACCAAAAGCCTCTAATTAAGTACTCACATAACGCTTAGACCGAAAAAAAAAAAGAAATACTCACATAACCCAAATTATCAAAGTTATTCTACTCTCTTTAGACCCTTTTTGGTACGATATTCATCTGAAAAACTTGGATCATCACTTCCATACAAGAGGAAAATCATTTTGACAGTCTAAAGGTCCAAAGCATAGGGTTAGAGACTTAGACCCTTATGAGATACAAACCCTAATTAAACACGGACCAATAAAACAACAATCGTCGCAAATCTTAATGAAAGAGAGAGGTTTAAACCCACCACCCTTCTCTCTTTTTTGTTGTTGAAAGTTGTTGAATTTCGTTAACAGATACAGTAAAACACTAACCTCCTAAATTCCCCAATTTAGTGATCATTTTAACACCTTAACATCCCAACGTTAACATCCATAGGTAATTCTAATATGAGGGTCCAAAAGTTTTAATGTGGCAGTTGTATGTGATAGGTTTTGGCGACTTGGATATGTCAAGTTTCAAACAGTCTTAGCCTGTAAAGATGGGAATCATTATCTGGTGTAGGTACACCACAAATGTGGGGATCAATAAACTTTTGAAATCTCTTCCGCAATATCCAAACAATTACAACTCAAAATGCACACAACTGTTTTGAGGAAAAACCAAAGCCAATTACGGCAGCATATTAGTCAAAATCTTACTATCTATCCAAAAAGCATATTGCTTGTGTGTATGGTCGTCTACTCCTCTGCCTCGTGCAAAATCAAAAGTCTATGACATTTTTTTCTTTGGTAACGCCCCTATCAATGAGGTCATGGACTCCCCTCATAGTCATGGTTTATATGCTTTACTGCATATAGGATCATGAAGTAAAAGTTAAAAAGAAACATTAGTTGGGGTATAGATGACACAATAAAAGTTACATTTTGTTTAGTACGAAACACTTTATACTCCAAGAAGCAAATTTACACCTTGGCAAGGCATTAAGGAACTAATTAGATATTTTAGCAAGAGACAAATATGTTATAATCTCTCTTTAATTAAGATAAAAATTAAAGCCATTCATGCATGACAGTAGAATGTCATAATCAAATCAAAGTTTAAGCATTCATAGGTAATATAGCTTTTAACCGGATACTTTTGACCTAATTTTGTGACATTTGAGTTTTGACATGTTTAATTTCTCGGAGTTTCAGATGTTAGAGTATTGTACGAAGGGAATTGCAGTGATATAACAACTTCTACCCTCTTTCAGATTTTAATTATTCCTTATTTTTGTCTCACATATAGATACATTTCAATCCTAATATTGGGTAAAGGAATTATAACAAATCCAACCCAGCACCCAAATCTCACATTTCACCTGTACCCAGATTTCACATTTCATACATAATGAAGATCTGTCATCATTAATCTCACTCCAAAATAATTCGTATTATAAGAAATGAAATGACTTTTCCTAACTAAATTAGGTATGAAATCCCACCATTTGGTATGGCTTCATTTGGTAGTGGATTTGGTTGCCTCGTATTAGGGCACGTTTACTTACTTGGAATGAAAAATAATCATGAATCGGAGACAAGTGGAATGAGAGAAGAAAGGAATCGGTATTGATTCCAGAGGAATTATTCCTAAACCCATCTCCTCCTTTCGTAATCGAATTCATGAGTATTCAGGAATCGATTCCTGATAAGGAAGTGAGACCTACATTCATTCCGATTCCTTCATGTGTTAGTAAATGCATGAATTCTTTTATCTGGAATCATTCCGATTCCTTTATGTGTTAGTAAACGCAGGAATGTTTTTACCCGTAATCATTCATTTTCCTTCAAGTAACTAAACGTGTCTTTAATGTATACCGTTAACCTGGATTCTTCAATCTTCTATACGGATTTCATATGAGACAAATTTAACTACACAATTTCCCAAATTTATAATCATTTCTTCAGGGGACAAAATTATTGTACGGCTGAAGTAGCGGGTGTACTTTTAATCAAAATTTACATTAAAATGTTGGGATAATTAATAATTTATCAAATATTATAATATAAGTTTCGTCTTTCCTATTTTTTTGCCACAAAAAGGGATCCAATCCCACACCAATCACTCCGAAACGCCTGCGTTTTTTTTTTTTGTTGGTCCGACCGACCGAAACGCCTGGGTTGAACAACCATTATAATATTTTGCAATAAAAAATTAAATAATATTATGATATATATATATTCTTCGCCAGTCCGCCTTGAGGGACCAGCAAGGGTACGGAAGCTTCCTTCCTCGAGCCACCAACGCTTGACACGTGTTCACTTTGAAAACCATATTAGAGGCTTAATGGAAAAGATTGCGATAGAGAGAGATTTCTGTTAGGGGTAGAATCTGCCACCCGTCCGCGCATGCAAGGGCGCGTCATCTTGACGCTCCATTCCTGGGAAAAGTACCATTGGGGATTTGGGGTAAGGCTCTTTTTTTTTTTTAAGAAAATAATGTCGTAGTAGCGTCTTGACACACACAGCGTGTGTTATATGGTAACAGTAAATAAATAATGAATTATAACAACATGAAGAAGATAAATTTTATTTTTTTCCTATTGTGCGGTAAATGTTTACTTCCTTCTGATAAAATATTTTATCTTCTTCTGCATATTAAGAGAGTTTTTATTTTTATTTTTTTATAACCAAATCGTTCATTCATCTCAAGTTAGAATGACACAGATACATACATTCCCTTGCCAACTCTAGGACAAGTTTAGGACGTGGTATGCTAGCATCACCCATTAGATAACTAGTGTTCACTTATTCAACGAGCCTATGAACTATGAACATACATAGTAAATAGGCACAAAAACAAAACAAAAGTGCATAGGTCCCTAAAAAAATAGGGTATAACTTAGAAAGAAAAATCTATCTAATTTGGAGTCCAAATAGACCCAATAGTAGCCCTAGGACCAACACTTAGCCCAAAAGACAAAGTGAACGTCCGGGCCTATAAACCGCAGCCCTACAAGATATGCAGCCAAGGCCCAACAGTGAAGCCCAACCTATCATCTCTCCACAGCGCAGAGTCTTCGAGCCTCACGACGCCATCGCCGTCTGATGCTAGCACCGCTCGAAGCGAGAGCCTCCCTACTTCCTTGCAGTCCGACGCCATTGCCGCCTGACGCCATCTCTTTCGATCTCGCTCCCAACCCAGAAGCGAGGTATGATCTACTCCACAGTTCGACCACTTGAAACCCGGCAAGGGCCACACAACGCCGTCGTCTGGAGCGAAACCTAGCCGACGCCGTCAGGAGTAAAAGCCAACTGCCTCCTCGTCATGAACCTCCATCCCCAAGCTGCCTCGATCCTAATAGGTACAACTACCACCATCAAAACCTTAAGCAAAGACCCCATAGGGTTAGACCATGTGTCGCCCGTTCGGCAGCATCCCCACGAAGTCAGGGAGATGCCGGAGAGGCACCGGACGAGGCTGGAGATGCCTTCGCCGCCGCAAAGCTTTAGGGTAATTAGATTTTTAATGTTGATTTGAGAGAGTATTGATATTATAAGAAGTTCAAAAATTTAACAATTCTCAAGGAGTTTGCTTAATATAATAGATTGTATTTGTTAATAAATTTATTGTTGGTTTCAATAATTTAAACCTTTTGGGGAGAATATGGAATAGTATTGGGGTATAAAAACTTAAAAAGAAACTCCATTATTTCTAAATGAGTTGAAAAAGGAAAGAAATATTAATTTGCAAAAATGTCTGCTCTACAAAATTGACTTCAATGTTTTAATTTCACGCGTAGTGGAGTGATTAGTATTTTCAACTTCAATGATTAACATCCAACAATTATACAGCTAATTTACCATTTGCGTCAGTGGGATGTTTTAAGTTTTAACTTCTACTTTTTTTGATAAGATTGTAACTTCTACTGAAAGTACGTACTCAAAGTATAAAACGGAACTCCTTTTTTGTTTTTTTTGAGAGAGATTTAACTGAAGGTACCTGATTATATTTTAAGTATTTATTTGAAAAAATAAAAGTCCGTGGAAATCACTTGGGAAACTGTGCCACC
Source organism: Rosa lucieae (assembly GCA_024704745.1). Taxonomy (NCBI): domain Eukaryota; kingdom Viridiplantae; phylum Streptophyta; class Magnoliopsida; order Rosales; family Rosaceae; genus Rosa; species Rosa lucieae. Next base: position 63,030,858 of record CM045497.1, read on the forward strand.
AAACCCCAATAAAGGCTGCACTTTCGTAGTGGAACACTAGAACTCCAAATACGATGATTCCGACCCAACCAGTGCTGTGGATATGAGTTTGTTTAAGAAGGCAACACATTTAATCCATAAAAATAAAAATAAAAAAAAGAAGAAGTTTGGATTCCTGTGGATGGCGAGGGTGGAAACTTATGTTTGTATCGGTATAGATTACTGGCTTAGAGAGAAATTGATATGATTGTGTCACTATATTGTCGGATTTAACTTTATTTTATTATAATTCTGATAATTAAGCGCCCCTCGATAAATTCTTGCTACCTGTACAAACTTTAATAACATAGACTAGCGTAGCATTGTAGTGTATGAGGTCTATAACTCGCTTGATGAGAAATGAAGGAAAATTTGGTTAGGTTAGTGAGGGTTATGATAAACCTATTGTTTAAAGGACGCACAACATTTGCTCTTTTAAATCTTAGAGCCGATCTTTCTTGGCTAGCCTTATAATAATCGAAGCCAAATAATAAAATTGTTATAAGCCTACAAGCATTATATTACTTGTAAAAAACGAAAAGATACTAAAGGTCATCAACTTGTGAATTTTAAAATAAAATTTATATAACAATTGGTATAAAAAAAAATAAAAATTTAATAAAAACATAGCAAAAGAATTTGTCAATCATTTTAGAAATTAGTACACGATAAAAAGTGCATACATGACGGCGTAAGATTTATGTCTCGTTTGGTTGAAAGCCAGATGGCAAAAGCTTGTAAACGACTAAAGATCTAAATTACGTCAAAAGTCGATCGTTATCTAATACAACGTCACTCTCATCGGTGGACTGTGTTGAACGAGCGCATGAGGAGAAGGTAAAACCAAAACTTCAATGTTAAAATTTATTTATTTATAATTTCAACAAAATTAATCCGGATGAGTATTTTCTTGCTAGAAAATCTCAGTCAGTTTGGAGTTTTGGACCGTTTTAAATGAATCCTACGGCAGCATCCCAAAAAGAAAAAAATTGAGAATCCCAACGAAACCCAAAAGGCTGATGGCCAATTAATTAGTCAACCATATTTAAACCACCAAGCCTCATCTCATTTTTACCAGGCAAAGGCTAAAACCGTCAATTCCCCTCCTCCCCCGGGCTCAAAACCACGGGAGCTCGCCTCCCCAAGCAATCCCCACGCGCGCGTGGCCAGGTCAAACGGGCCAAGTGTTTGGGTCTGCGTCGGACCGGGGTCCCACACCCGCAACACCAGCGAAAATGCGGGTATATAAATCACGCTACTCAGACTCTTCAATCTTCATCCCTCTCTCATTCACATTTCACCCCTCTCTCCCTATCTCTCGCGGCCCCGAAAACCCGGACCCGAATCCTGACCCGATCCTTAGACGTCGTTCTCCCGCAATGACTCTCTCTAGGGTTTCCGCACTATAAAATCCTCAATCGCTTCGTTTTCTTCTTTCGTTCACAACCAAAACAATCCCAGTCCTCTCTTCAGCCTTTGAGCTCCCTCTGAGCTCAGCGCTTCACCCACTCTGCAACCATGAGCGGCGCCAAGGCCATCAGCCTCGAGGAGATCAAAAACGAGTCCGTCGATCTGGTATACAATACTCTCTCTCTCTCTCTCTCTCTGACTCTGCTGCATGCGTTTGGTTTGCTCAGAAGAAAGCGAAACCAAACGCCGTGAGAATTTTCGATCTATGTGAAATTGATGGAAATTCGATCATACTGCTTTTGGGTTAATACTGTGTGTTGTTTTTTCGCTTTTCGTTGATGATGGTGATGATCAGTACACTCTTCGTTGATTTTCAGTCTGGTGGATATTTTATTTTATGTTTTTCTTCTTTCTAATTTTCTACTATATTTTCTCGCCTAGATTATCGGTGATTTTTTATTTTATTTTATTTTATTTTTTTGTTACTCCACTGCGGCGGTGACTGTTTTAGTTTTTTGTGGTCTGTCATTTCGGCGGTGACCGTAGAGAGAGGGACAGAGTACGGTCACACACACACAACCTAGGACCTTTTTTCAGGTCACTGAAATTGCGTTTCATCGGAAACGTTGTGGCATTTTGGACTCTTTATTATGGTGGGCCCGGATGCCTGCGTGTACGGCCCGGATGCCTCTGGTCGTCCCCCTCTTTGGCTTAAATTCCAAGCGTTATTATTTTGGTTCCGAATCCCCCCCACCGTCCAAACAAATCAACAGAAATCACAAAAGAAAAAAAATATATAAAAAAAAGGTTCTGATTTTGTTTTGGAAAAATTATTATTCATATTTGTAACCAAAAAAGAAAAGAAAAATCATTATTCATATTGGTCTGCGCTTTTTGGAGGAGTGTGGTTGTGATACGCACCCGAAAATCACATGGAATCAGCGGCTTGACAACGCACATGGCTGACTGTAGGGGAATATTAAACGCGCCTCTTTCAAACCCGTGTTTCATACGTACCCAGATTTAATATTTTTAATTTTTGTTTATAATATTCATTAATCTGTTGTATATTTCCATTTATGACCTGGGTCTGTGATTTCCACTGTTATAATTCCTGTTTTGTTTTGGGATTTGAATGTTTTGGGTGAGTACCTTGCTTGTACTTGATGTGTGATTGGATAAATTAGGTAGTTGCAGTATTTATTGGCAATCCCAATATATCAAGGTTATTTAATTTTCATTTACTTCCTATCGTCGTTTTAGTCAATAAGGAAACAGTCATGCTTGACTTTTTGTCCATGCAATTTGTTTGGGCATGGGTGTTTTTTCTAAATTTCAGCAGTGAGCAAAATCAGATCTTCACGTCTTTCTTGTGAATATATTGATTGCTTTCATGTGGTAGCGTAATTTTCTGTTTACCGAAAGCAAAGTCTTGAATTAAACGCTGACAATGACCTGTTGATATTGATCGATCATTTGGTTTTTTCTCTTGGTTAATGGGGAACTGTTTTAATTCTGTTGTAAATGTGTATTGTGGTGGCAACCAGGTTAACTGTAACCAATTTAACTGAAATATCATACATCTGGGAGTGGCATGCGTGAAAATCAAAAATAGTAACTAGTCTTTTGGTTGCATGCAGTTACTCCTGAACTTTGCAATATAGCTCACTTGTGAGTGTTCATTTTTTTGGTTCACAGGAACGGATTCCAATTGAGGAAGTCTTTGAGCAGTTGAAATGTACAAGGGAAGGTCTTACCTCCGAGGAGGGTCAGAACAGGCTCCAAGTCTTTGGACCAAACAAGTTAGAGGAGAAAAAGGTATGTTTTGTAGATTTTAACAGACAAATGTTCTCCTGTACATGTCTTTTAACCATTTAAAGTCTGGTTATAGCATATGATAATTGTATCTCTGTGAACAGGAAAACAAGCTACTGAAGTTTTTGGGGTTCATGTGGAATCCCTTGTCATGGGTCATGGAAGCTGCTGCTGTGATGGCTATTGCCCTGGCAAATGGTGGTGGAAGGCCTCCGGATTGGCAAGATTTTGTAGGAATTATGGTCCTGCTGGTCGTTAACTCTACCATCAGTTTTATTGAGGAAAACAATGCTGGTAATGCAGCTGCTGCACTTATGGCTGGTCTTGCTCCTAAGACTAAGGTGAAGAATGAAAGTGATGAACTTCATTGTTTATGTGTTTAATGAACATTCTGCTTAGTATGTTTTTGATCTTTTTTGGTGGTGTCATGATATAGGTCCTCAGAGATGGTCGATGGACAGAGCAAGAGGCTTCAATTTTGGTTCCAGGAGATATAATCAGCATTAAGTTGGGAGATATAGTGCCTGCTGATGCTCGCCTTCTTGAGGGTGATCCTCTGAAGATTGACCAGTCTGCCCTAACCGGCGAGTCCCTTGCTGTCACTAAAAATCCTGGAGATGAAGTGTTTTCTGGCTCAACATGTAAACAGGGTGAAATTGAAGCAGTGGTCATTGCAACTGGTGTGCACACCTTCTTTGGTAAAGCTGCACATCTTGTGGACAGCACCAACAATGTTGGGCATTTTCAGCAAGTTCTCACAGCAATTGGAAACTTCTGCATTTGTTCAATTGGTGTGGGAATACTTATTGAAATTGTTGTCATGTACCCAATTCAGAAGCGCAAGTACAGGGATGGGATTGATAATTTGCTGGTTCTCTTGATTGGTGGAATCCCAATTGCTATGCCGACTGTTTTATCTGTCACGATGGCTATAGGTTCTCACAGGCTTTCTCAGCAAGGTGCTATTACTAAGAGAATGACTGCCATTGAGGAAATGGCTGGCATGGATGTACTGTGCAGTGATAAGACTGGGACCTTGACCCTGAACAAGCTGACAGTTGATAGAAATCTGATTGAAGTGTTCCCCAAGGGTGTGGAGAAAGAGCATGTTATCCTTCTTGCAGCAAGGGCTTCTAGAACTGAAAATCAGGATGCTATTGATGCTGCCATAGTAAATATGCTCGCTGATCCAAAGGAGGTATTTTTTTCTCCCATTCCCTACAGGCTTCCAACCTCTCCAGCTCCTTGACTTTAAGATACTTTTATTTGATACTTGACATAATTTGGCAGGCGCGTGCTGGTGTCAGAGAAATCCATTTCCTTCCGTTCAACCCTGTTGACAAGAGGACTGCTTTGACCTACATTGATTCTGATGGGAATTGGCATCGATCTAGCAAAGGTGCCCCTGAGCAGGTAACGTAAGGCCTCAATTTTTGGTATTGAGCAAAATGTTCCCCTAGATGACAAACTCCAATTTTTCTTACCCTTTATGACAGATATTAACCCTATGCAACTGCAAGGAAGATTTCAAGAAAAAGGTTCATGCCGTGATTGATAAATTTGCTGAACGTGGGCTTCGATCTCTTGGGGTTGCAAGACAGGTTTGATATATGTTACCTTTATTATGTACTTGCTGCTGAGTCACAACTAATTTCCTGATCTCATTGAGGTTGTTAATGTCTCCAGCAAATTCCTGAGAAAACAAAAGAGAGTCCAGGTGCACCATGGCAGTTTGTTGGTTTGTTGCCATTATTTGATCCTCCCAGGCATGACAGTGCAGAAACTATTCGCAGAGCTCTCAATCTTGGTGTGAATGTGAAGATGATCACCGGTAAGTTCATTTCTCCTTAATCTCTGTATTATACCATCACAGTCCCTCCCCAGTAGTTTTTATTTTTTAATTTTTTTCCCATGTCCGGGTACTATGGTGTTTTGGTCATTACGTATAATTTTTGCCCCTCATTGTGCAGGGGATCAGCTCGCCATTGGCAAGGAAACTGGACGGCGGCTTGGTATGGGAACAAACATGTATCCATCTTCTGCATTGCTCGGCCAAGACAAGGATGCGTCCATTTCTGCCCTCCCCATTGACGAATTGATTGAGAAGGCTGATGGATTTGCTGGAGTATTTCCAGGTGTGTTCTTCTGGTACTTTATTTCTTTCCTGTCCTGAACTACTCAACTTCCTTGGTCATTTAAATGCTACTTGTAGGAGTAAATATTTAATATGAATTGCCATATCTTACTAAATTTGTCTAGTGGACTTGGTAACAGCTTCACCATTTAGTCCTTTGTTTTCTATTAGCAGTCCACATTTTACAATGCCTCCCTTTTTTCTAACACCACTTTTGCATATTATAGAGCACAAATATGAAATTGTAAGGAGGCTGCAAGAGAGGAAGCACATCTGTGGAATGACTGGAGATGGTGTCAACGATGCTCCTGCTTTGAAAAAAGCAGACATTGGAATTGCTGTAGCTGATGCTACTGATGCTGCTAGAGGTGCTTCAGATATTGTTCTGACTGAACCTGGATTAAGTGTGATAATAAGCGCAGTACTTACAAGCCGGGCCATATTTCAGAGGATGAAGAACTATACTGTTAGTAACCTTAATAGTCTTTTTTGAACTGTAAAAATAGATTTCAATAAGTGCTCTGTTTCATGCCACTCAACTTCTACTCTGTTTTGCAGATCTACGCCGTTTCAATTACCATACGTATAGTGGTAAGTGAAGCAATAATAGGTTTTGAGATGTAAGTGTTGCTTTTTGTATTTTATGCTTTGTGTATTTGTTCTCATTATGCTATACTTTCTGGCAGTTTGGCTTTATGCTCATCGCTTTGATATGGCAGTTTGACTTTGCACCCTTCATGGTATTGATCATTGCTATACTAAATGATGGTAAGATTTAAGCGCTTTTATATAGTTCACCCTACTAAATTAGAGTGATATTTGGTCTGACCTTGTGGTTTCCATTTTCTTAGGAACGATCATGACAATATCCAAGGACCGAGTGAAACCATCTCCAATGCCAGACAGCTGGAAACTGAAAGAAATTTTTGCTACTGGCATTGTTCTTGGAGGTTACATGGCCTTGATGACAGTAGTGTTCTTTTGGTTGATGACAGATACAGACTTCTTCTCGGTGGGAATAAATTTGCTCAGATTCGTTCAGAAAGGCATATTCCCCAATTTTATTACCATTTACAATCTCTCATTCAATTATGCAGGAGAAGTTTGGTGTGCGATCTTTGAGGAATAGCGATAGTGAAATGATGGCAGCGTTATACTTACAAGTGAGTATTATTAGCCAAGCCCTTATCTTTGTCACAAGGTCCCGAGGATTTTCCTTTGCTGATCGCCCTGGACTTCTCTTGCTTGGAGCTTTCATCATTGCTCAATTGGTAAGCTTTTTACTGCCTGATTACCTTACACAGTGCTGTTTTCCTTTGAGACTTGCGCTGCTAAAAACACATACAAAGACTATTACTATCACTTGTTGTATTGTTTTTATCTGAAATACAACAAGTATCGTGTCGAGAGCATTTGTTTGAAATAAGCATAACAAATTTTAGTGGGTAGTTAAAGACCCAATTTTATTGATTGTTGCTATGACATCTTTAAATTTTGATGTTGGATGTACAAAACAAGAGAATTCACGTTTTGAGTATGGCAGGTGGCAACTCTGATAGCGGTGTATGCCAGCTGGGGTTTTGCACGGATAAAGGGATGTGGCTGGGGATGGGCTGGTGTTATCTGGCTTTTCAGTGTGTTGACATATATTCCTCTTGATTTTCTGAAGTTTGCAATCCGCTACATCCTTAGTGGAAAAGCTTGGGATAACCTTTTGGAGAACAAGGTATATGTTATGATTTAACGTTTTAGAATTATAGGTACCCCAATAGTTTGTTGATTGTTCAGTTCCTGCAAGTTTCTTTAACATTATTCCATCTATTCTCTCTTCCCATTAACAGACTGCGTTTACTACAAAGAAAGACTATGGAAAAGAGGAGAGAGAAGCACAGTGGGCGACCGCACAAAGGACACTACATGGTCTTCAACCACCTGAAAGCAGCAATATCTTCAGTGACAAGAGCAGTTACCGGGAACTGTCAGAGATTGCAGAACAAGCCAAGAGAAGGGCTGAGGTTGCAAGGTAAGCACCAAATATATACTCTGCTTGTTTGTGGGTTCTAGTAATGAATATATTTCAATGGGAGCAAACTTGTTCAGAGACTTGAGCCAAGAGGCTTGCCTTGACTGTGGTGCAGGTCTCTGATAAAGATACTGTTTATCATGTTTAAGATGACTCACATAAATCCTATTTGTGACATAGAAGTTGTTGTGGAGTTGCTAAGAGAATTTATCCAACTGTTATCGCAGGCTTAGGGAGTTGAATACATTGAAGGGTCATGTTGAGTCTGTTGTGAAGCTGAAAGGGCTCGACATAGATAATATCCAACAGCATTATACAGTTTGAGGAGAGGAGCTTTCTGTAGGGAACAACGAGGCTAAATGCTTCGATGATGATGATGAATCAAGACTTTAGTAACCTTGTGTCTAGATTAGAGCTAAAGTAATAACCGTTTGAGAGCTAAACTAGTGTACTAGTTTATGTTTTTATGGTTACCTATTTGGCAAGCCAAATAACATGAATTACAGTTATCGTTTTTGCTCAACGATTGTCTTTCATATCAGTGCTGCATGCTTTGCATTTTTATTGTACATATGCTAAGGGCTTCACTTTGGATGGTTCATAATGAAATTGGGAATTCCTTCTGGATTTCATTAGAAATTTTAGTAGTTCTCTTGCTTCGAATTAGAGGTACCCGATTTTCTGAGTTCTTGTTTTCAAGATTGACACAAGAGGTTCCTTGAAAATCCTTAGCTTGTAAACTATAGAGGTACCCGATTTTGTGAGTTCTTGTTTTCAAGATTGACATTAGAGGTTCCTTGAAAATCCTTAGGTAGTAAACTACATATTACTTTTTTTTTTCTTTTTTTTTTTTTTTCCGGAAAACTACATATTGCTTATGATGCATTAGTTTACAGCGGTACAATCCCGTCTAATTTCACCCTGCGTTCCGGTCTTAACCCCAACTCTACCAAGCTTTGTAATTGCATCCACGAAGGCATGTTTAAAGGCTGTGTTGTTTGCTGCAAAGAAGTTGACAATGTGCCTTGTTCTGGTGTCAGTAAACAAACACTGATCAGAAGTAAGCAATCCTCTTCCTTGCTGAAGGTTCTTGTAGTACATGTTATCGAATCTCTGTGGCGTGGTTGGGTCCAAAGTAATCGCATTTCTTGGGTCTACATTCTTCGGACACTGTTTCCTGAGACTCATTGCGTAATCCACATTCATCGTCGGATCAATTCTGTTCTTGCTCTTGAAGTTGTGTATCCGGTGGTTGAATCGGTTGCAGTGTGAGAACCCGATCGTATGAGCCCCCGAGAGAGCAATGAGATCGGTTAGAGAGAGACCATGTTTGGCAAACATAGCTTTCAGTTGGTCCACTTTAAAATCAGGATGAGGAAGATGCTTCCTCACACTGGTTTTTGTGGACACCCTCCCATCAAGTCTCCCCAATTCAACTCCATAATATGGTCCTCCACTCTGCACCACAAAGTAGCTAAAAACGTTTAATGGTCTTGGAGTGTTAAAAATAGTGATTGAATTAATGATGATGCAGTGTATTGGAAAAGCAGCATTTCACTTTTCAAGGTTTGAAAGAAGACAAATTTCTCTGCAATGGTGGAGAGCGAAGTCTGTGAATTGCCGCACTACATGTGAATTGGCAGACAGTTCACAAACAATTATCACTTTGGACCCTAGCACATTCATTCTGTGCCCCTAAAACTGAAAGCACCAACAATCACCTTCATCCCCCTAAAACCTTATTTAGAGTGTTGAAAAATGGTGTCAAATTGAATTAACACGAAGTATTTGAGGTTGTGAACCCAGAACCTTGTAATATAGTCTCAAAACTAAAATGTCATGAAGTATTACTGACAACAATCCTAATATGTATATAATCCTACTGTGAGGAATGAGAAATCGAGTCAATTTTTAAATTAAAACTATGAGTCTATGATACGATGCTAATATAGACGATCACTGAATCTCAAGAAAATTTTACGGAAATGAATGATCATGTGTAGGCCGAGCTAACAAAATCAAGAGGAAATATAACTTTGTGTTTACCAGTGATACGACATCTCTTGTGGCCATGGCAAGAATGTCAGCACAAGAAACCTTGTTCCTGCATCCAGCCACTCTATCAACAGCGGCCTTGGCTTTGATCACCGTGTCAAACCCGTCTCCGGCGAGTGACATATCGTCCGGGTTATCCTTCTCCGCCGAGTGGTTCCTAAAAGCTAGTATCACTGAAGCATCACAACCCTATAAATACACACATCCAAAATTTCCACACTCAGTTTCATTTATTATCTTCGATATATATGATCACAGAGTTGCAAAATAAGCAAAGTAAAAGAGGGAATTACCCGGACGAAACAATCGTGGAAGAAGAGTCTGAGAGTGCCTGGTGCAGTCGTAAATGTATGCTCAAACTTCTGTTTAACTGCGGCATGGACAATTGATTCGACATTTGGGCATGTCTTTCTGTAATGATCGACTCGAAGCTGAGCACTAGTTGTGCTCAGAATAAGAAGAAGAAGAAGAGAGAGCAAAGGAAGAAGATGAGCATTCATTGTTACTGTAATTAAAACTTGAAGAAGTTGGGTTTTTGTTGATTGCAGTTGTTATGTTTGAATATTAAAGCATGATGGGAGGTGGGTTGGGTTGGTTCTATCTATCTGTAAAGAACCTTTGGAGAGGCATTGGGATAGTAAGTGAGGCATGGAGTAAGCAAGGGAATAGTAAAATAAGACCCATAAAGGAATGTCTGGGTGAAAAGGGGGGTGAAGTTTGAAAAACAGGCCATGACAATTGGCATTTGGCGAGCATGCCTGGCCTAGCTAGTAGGTACTACTACTACTGATTAAGATGTTTGGCTGGTTTTAGGGTCTCCTAGACTCTTCGTCATGGTCACATTAAAGTAATTGCTCCTTTGCTTTAGTTTAGTGGGACTGTGACTCAAATGACTCAAATCCATTTTGGATTTCTGTATCTATATGAATTCAAGTTTATGCTTGCGACATGAAGCAGATAGGATTTAGAAATCCATAAAGCCCATAATCGCTCTAGAGGAACATGGTTTGAAGCTAAAATCCAAATTTGCTATTGCAGGTCATGTTCTGGTGCCATGTGGGGTTTAAGGAACAAATTAAAGTATACTGATTACAATGATGACTTAATTAGTTATGTTTAAAAAGTGAGAACCGAGAAGCAGTGCCTACTAACTAAAGTTCATTTTCAAAGGGACACATTATTGTAATGTGGCAACCCCAAGCATTGCCGGATGGAATATGGGTGACCCGTGACCCAGAATATAAAATAAGATTGAGAGAATGAGAGTGTTAAGCGTAGACTATTTTGTAGTGTGTATTGCTTTGTTTGAAGTTTGAACTTTGAAGAGCGCCAGTCTTTTCACATGGTTCAATTTCAACCAGATTGAAAAGGTCTTGCCAAAAGCAATCGCTTTCCTTTCTTGTTTGAAAAATCAAAAATCAGATTTAAAGTAATAATGCACATCAAGTTACCTGGGACAATAAAGAACATGTTTCAGGATTCACCGTCACATCATCAAGAATACTTTCAATTGATTGTTGAATAAATGTAATGTCTGGTATAATAGAGTTAATTAGATTAAAGTCCAAAAACTAGACTCCATATTAGTTGTAGTCCGCATCAATTTTTCTTGTTAATTGCGGTGCAATGACTCAGGTGCCACCTCAAATTTATTTTCTTTTCCATCGTGCTGACTCAATTGTTATTGATTTTTCTTTTGGTAAGAAAAGACTATAACAAGAAATTAGATATGATCATTTCTAAGGCATTCACTCTCATGTGAATCGTTTCGGTCCACTAACTCGACCCATAGTTACGAACTACATTTGACTCGACGCATTTAGGATGAACCCGCCCCAGTACATGTTACCAACGCTTTATCAATAACCCAATAGCCCAATGCCAACGCTTTATCTTCAGTTGTCGTTTGAGTTTAGAGCTTCGCTACATGCGACGGCCAGAACAATGTCGTTTAAGCTGGTGAGGCTATGCCAATATTATTCAAGTCTCCAAAACCACCGACAGATGGAGAGAAATGGCAGCGGCGTCGTTTAGGTGGATACTGCAATTGCACAAGGACGTCCCAAAAGCCGCTCGGTTCTACTCCGAAGGCTTGGATTTCACCGTCAACGTTTGCACTTTCCGCTGGGCCGAGCTTCAGTCCGGCCCACTCAAACTTGCCCTCATGCAATCCCCCAAGTAATTCCCTCATTCTCCTCTCCAAGACTCGCTCTCAATGCACACCATATGTTCGACGAAATGGCTGTGAGAACTCTTCACACACCACACCCTACTACATTTTGTCTCTGTGTTTTGTATTGTGAAGAAAAACTCATGATTCGAATAGACCCATGTTCCAGTTTCTGAATCAGATTTAATGGTTGGAGTCGATTCGAAACTCGACGTCTCATAGTTGTTGGTGTTTGATCTGTTAACATGGTGGCATTGTTTTTGCTTGTGTACATTGGCCTCTATTTGGTTATTGTTTTCGATTTAAACTATATGGGGTTTGCCTATGACTTAAACTGGCAGCTGCTAATCAAGCTTCACAGTGACCATGCCATGCAGAAGGGCTACTCTTCCCTTGTATCTTTCACAGTGTTGGACATTAACCAAACGGTGACGAAGCTAATGGCATTAGGAGCTGAGCTAGATGGTCCTATCAAATACGAAATCCATGGGAAGGTGATGACTGCTAGATTTCTAAGGACACCTCGTTCACGCATTTTAGTGGCGAATGAAGCAATCTAACATTGTGACCATGTTTTCAGGTTGCTGCCCTGCGATGTATTGATGGGCACATGTTAGGCCTCTATGAACCAGCGTAGGGCTCCAGAAGCAAAGCTCTTCGATAATGTGAGTAGCTGAAGTAGGCTTCTTGTAGATTTTATTATGAAAACTTTTGAATTCATTGAGGAGATGTTATGCGAAATTTCTCCTTTCTGTGTATTACGGTCAGTAACTCTTTGTGGATAAGTTCAATAACTCATACTGACCAAATAAAAAGCCAAAAATATACTCTCTGTGGATACGTTAAATAACTCATAGTGATCTAATCAAAGGTCAAAATTATACTCCTTTTGAAGTTATCGAGTGATCTAATCAAAGGCCAAAATTATACTCCTTTTGAAGTTATCGAGTGAATTTTCAACGTTGAGAGATGTTTCAATTGTGTTATATGGGCAATTATAACTCATTTTCAAACAAAATTGCATTTTGAACCCATCTTCAAATTGCACATGAGTTTTTCGGTAATTTTCACCTTTTTTAATCAATAAATTTTCCCTTTTTGAGCCAAAACCCCTTGTTGTAGCACCGTACAATCCTTTAAAGTATCAACTGTATCTTAAATAAGATATATTATGCTATTTCTAATGATCGAATTCAATATTTCCGACTCGTAATGCGTGTTATTTCGCAATTCAGATTGCCACGTGTGAGGTATCGAATGGATTTCCGAAGGCTGAGATATGTTTAAATTGTATTATATGGCATCAATAACTCATATTCCAACAATTGCATTTTTGACCCCGACTTCAAATTTGGCTATATTTGAGATAGTGTTCACATGAGTTTTTCAGCACATTTCACTTTTTTTAAATTATAAAGAACCTGTAACATTGTAAGAACCTTTAGAATATCATAAATTTTGATCATATATATTGAATAGAATTTAACAATCCAATTATTATTTTTTGAGGCATGTAGAGGATTTCCTACGACTGAGGCATTTTTTCAGTCGTCTCATACGAACCTTGAAAGTTCATTATTCCACAAAATTGCTTTTTGACTCCCTCTTCAGTTTGGCCAAAACCTCTTACCAAGTAGCCATAGCACACGAGTTTTTGGAAAATATCACTGGTTTAATCAATTATTATACGTGAGTGCTAAGAAAGACTTTCGAAGACCATAAGAACCTATATAATATCATAAATGTGGATACTTTACGTTATTATGAGGATCGAGCTCTAAAGTATTATTGCTTAATGTGTGTCATTTAGCAATTCACATGTTTACTTTTGAAGGGATTGAGTGGAAGTTGGAAACCTGAGACATTGTTCAAATTACTTATACGATCAAACATTAAAAATTATTTTATAAAAATAGTGTGTTTAGACTCCTGCTTCAAATTTAGTTTTGTTTGAGCTAAAAGAAAACTGCACAAAATATTGTCAAATATGACATTACACATTCATTTATCCTGAAAAGATGTCAAAAACGCAATTGCATTCCTGATCGATCATATTTATTTTATATTCATTTTAAGAGGATGAATATGTAGGTTCTTCCCAAATTCTTTGAGAAACCACAAATTACACCTAAATGACTAAATAGACCAACACTCTCAAAATTACTCGCTCACACTCTGAATAGTACAAAAACAAAAGTCACACTAATTGTTTTGTTCAATACATACCACACAACTATCATCATTCGAATCCCAAACAACAACACCCATATTCTCACTCAATTGTACTAGAACAATTGTCACTCTTTTATTATTATTATTGTTGTTGTTGTTGTTTTTTTACATAAGATGACTACCCTCACCCAAACTACCAACAGAAAATCTCAAATTACAAAAAGCTCTCAATCCAACAGAATAAACTACAATGCTGTTTCTATTACTTACTTGAACTAACAAAAGGAACTGTTAATCGCCACTGCTTCTGACCTCAGGCTGAAGTCGCCGCTCGAGCAGGCAAGTCTGCAGACGTAAATAACAACACCTCAATCTGTACGTACGTACCGGCATGCAGCTCCTGGATTTACTCACTCCCCCACGAACAGAGATATGCACAATTTGTATCCAATCTACACAACATTAATTGTATATATTGCATTAATTACACATTCATTCATTCATTCATCCGGATATAGCTCCGTCAATTAAAACACAAATGAGAATGCTGTACGTAGAGAGTAGAAATGCAATCGCATACCCGATCGATCAGATTTATTTTCTACTGTTATTGAGTTGCTGCAAAAGACTCTAACCGGCATCTTTGACATCTATTTCCACTTCCTTTGGTGTGCTGAGGGATCCTACACAAAACTTCTTCATATGGCAGCATCCCTGGATTCTTATGTCTTTCACTAGTGGCCATTTGAACTTCTATTTGCCTTGAGAAAAACTTTCAAGATTTGGCAGATCATAATGTGTCTAAGTACATAGCTGATGGAACATGTTGTCATCCTCTGTTTCTTCACCCTCTGAACATGTTGGTAGATCGTAAACGTTCGAGATTTAGAATCGTTTGCCACACTACCTTTCATTCTAAACTTGCCTTCTTTCCAAAAATTAGATTCTTCAGAGTACACTTTTTTTCTCTTTTCTTTTCTTTCTTTTAGAATAGAGGGCACCATTCTCTCTCCTCCTCTGCAAGAAATCAAATTGGGTATGGAAGTTAGATAAAACTGAATTGACACTCTTTGAATCTTGGACATGAATAAGTGATGGCAACTTGGGTGTGAAATTTGGGCGGTGCCAAAAGCCTGGATTGTACTAGTTAGAAATCCGACGGGTGTTTTTATAGCAGTCCTGGGAGATTTATATGTTGAAATCCAAAATCGAAACTTTGAAATACTAATAATCAAAACTCAAAAAACCAAAGCTGCAAAAAATGCAGCAGAGGAGCGCACTAAAATGCAAGTTAGGGTAAGTTGATTCAAGTCTAAAGCGGTGTTGATTAAAGTGAATCTAGTCAGAAGAAATTGGATACTGACATGGTATTGGTGTTGGTGTGGCAAGGCCTCTGGGGAATGAATTGGCATTTTGGGCATGATGATGGCCCATGAGAATTGAAGTAGTCCCTAAGCGCCATTTCATCGAACACCTGGTGGCCCATGAGTTGGTGAGTCGTGATTTTGAAGGAGAAGCAGGCGCCCCCCTGTCTGCTCCGGGGCCGAAGGCTGGAAATGGGCCAATCCCTTATTGAACTAGATAGATTTTAGAGCGGCCCTAAACACAAACACTACAGGCTGCGTTTGGCAACCATGATAGGATTGGATTAAGATACAAGATTAGATTAGATTAGTATAAGATAGGATTTGTTATCCTCCTTGCACGTGTTTGTTATTATAGGATTAGAGCCGGAATGGATAAAGATGCAAAAAGTGAGAAGGAAAAAAAAAAAAAAAAGCAAGGTTCGAGGCCAAAGAAAGATGAACAGAGGTCTTCTTCTCCGATCGCTCCGGCGAGAACTCGTACTCAACTTTTCCTCCTCATTGGGCTTCGATGTCTTTGATTTCTTGCCTTTCAACCCGAAACACCGCACCACCACCACCAGCTACATTAACACGGCCAATCCCACGCCGATCTGGTTGGGCTCGATGATCGTCGACGGCTTCTTCCACGACATCTAGAACAGCAGCGCCTCCGCCGAGGCCGAAGACGGTGGAGGAGGTCTGGTAGGAAATTGTGTCCGGCGAGAGCGAAAAGGAGTGTAAATGAAGTGCCTCTGGCAGGCCAGTGGAAGAGAACGAGGGAGGAGGGATGTACAGTTCGCACCGCCGTCGCCGGAGACAGAGAGATTGAGCGGAGGGATGTTTGGGTTCGATCAAATCGCACTGAGGAGGATACAAGGTTGGTGTTCATATTTTGATTGAAGAAGGATCGTGGTAATTTGGTGAAGATCCAAGGATGCCCATTGTTATAATCTTGTATGATTGTGCATATCCCACCTCTCCAACAGGAGAGTTATATCCTCCCTTGACAAGATTTAATTTCCAATCCTAGAGTAAACTGAACCACCAAACACTAGTTTGGATTTTTTTTAGTCCTATGCAGTTATTAATCCAGGCAAACAAACGCGGCCTGTATGTATTACATTACACATTCATTCATGGCCATATATATATATATATATATATATATATGCTCCGATCCGTCAATTAAAAACACAAACAATTAAGAGTAGAAATGCAATCGCATACCTGATCCATCATTTTTCTTTTCTACTGTTATTCAGCTCCTGCAAAACATTCTCACCAACATCCAACGTCACTTTCCTTGGTATGCTGACGGATCCGAAACAAAACTTCTTCATATTGCCGCATCCTTGGATTGTTATTTTTTTCACTAGTGTCCAGTTGAAATTATATTTGCCTTGCGAAAAGCTTCTGAGATTGGGTAGATCCTCAAGCCGCAAATATGTTAGCTGAGGGAAGATGTTGTCATCCTCTGTTTCCTCATCACCCTCTGCTGCTACTACTATCTCTTCAATCTTCTCGCAGTTTTCTATCTGTAGTCTTTGGAGCTTCACAAGACCTCTGGCGATTGAAGGAGAGAGCAGAGTTCTCAAACTACATTTCCGAAATGATGAAAAGCTTCTGAGATTTGGAAGATTGTCAAGACTCAAATATCTTAGCTGAGGGAAGATGTTGTCATCCTCTGTTTCTTCATCACCCTCTGCTGCTGCTGCTACTATCTCTTCAATCTCCTCGCAGTTTTCTATCTCTAGTCTTTGGAGCTTCACAAGACCTCTGGCGATTGAAAGGGAGAGCAGAGTTCTCAAACTTTGACAATCCCAAATTTTTAGGAGTGTCAGATTCTGAAAGGCTTGATGAGATTGTCTGACATTCATGATCTTCTCGTTTGTTTGCGTTGTTCCTTGATCTGGTTGGGAAATATGTGAAAGTGTTTTCCCAGCTGACTCACAAGCATCCCCTTCATTGACACTAAATCTTCTGAATTCAAAAATCTCTACTAGTGAAGTACATCCACCTATCCCTATCTGCTCCAATTTCTGCAATCTGTTTTGCATATATGATGGTACCACACACAAGAGTTCGTCACATTCGCGCACATCTACAAATTTAAGTTCACAGAAGGATTCAGGTGAAAGTTGGCTGTCCCATATCTCTGTTAGGTTGCCCAGGCCCCATATCTCTAGTTTTGTTAAGACTGGAAAATGAACCTGCAAGTACATATATCAAAGTCAGTTAATGAGTATATAGCATTGTCTCCCAAACTTGGTTGTCTTTTTTTGAGAGAAAAGTCGCAGAAAAAAACAGAAGCCCCGTTGCCAATTTTTAAATCTTTGGGACCCTAGTTTTCTTTGTTTGGATCTAATTCTAAAAGGTTCTGGGTATCTTATTCTTTGTTTAGAATGTGTTAGGGTTCTCTGCAAACGATGGTTGATGACAACCCCACAAGTATACGTCGTTTTTGTATTGCTTGCTAAACTTAATTGACTAGATAACCTTTCCTACTACAAAAAAAAAAAAAAAATATTATATATATATATATATATATACTGGCGGGTTCTAGAGAGGACGTCCGCACTTTCGTTAAAGTGCGGACGGCTCTGCTGCAGCGGCTTTCAGGCGACGACGGCGAGGCGCGGCTTGCCGGAGGGGCGCCGGGGGTCGTGCGGAGGGGTCTGCGGTCCGGTGGAGTCGCCGGCGATGGTTCTGCAGTGCTGCAGAGAACCTGCAACTGCAGGTGAGGTGGCTGCCCAGAAACCGGCAAGCCCGACCTCCTCCGACCTCGAACGCCGCCCAGAAGAGGTCTGGGACGCCTCCGGCCTCCCTCCGGCCAGCTCCGCGCCGCCGTCGTCGCCTGGAACCGCCACCTGCAGCGCCGTCCGCACTTTAGCGAAAGTGCGGACGTCCTCTCTAGAACCCGCCCGTATATATATATATCACTTTAGTCACTCAACTTCAACCTCGTCTTATATTTTTGTCAATCCGTTAAATTTACCGTCAAAAACTCAATTAGGTCGAGGATATTTTCATCAAATAACAAATAAATATTGAGAAAAGAACTAAAAAATTAAATTAAACTTCTTTCATTTACTAAATAAAAAATATTGTTTAAATTTTTTGTTTTTTATCAATATATCTTTTGGATTAAATACTCGTTACTCCTCATACTTTTGCATGAAAAACAGTTTAGTCCAAATTTTTTAAATTAAACAGTTTAGTCCTTATTCTTTCTAATTCTTACAGAACAAGTCTTAAAATGACTATTATACCCCTCACTTTTTATTTTTTTCTCTTTTTTTTCTCTCTCTCTCTACATATATATATATATATATATACAGTCCGTCTCAGGTGCGGACGTCCGTACCGAGCGGACTGTACGGATTTACTGTTTTCAACCACTTTCCGGCCACATTTTTACATCTTAACCGTTCAGTTTTTAGGTACTAGTGTATAGATCACCTCTGCAAAATTTCAGCCAATTTGGTGATCGTTAAGGCATCCAAAACTGCAATTTACCATTATAAATACGAACGGTTCCGGTTCGACAGATTCGGTCCGTTCGTGTAAAATGCAGTTTTGGATGCCTTAACGATCACCAAATTGGCTGAAATTTTGTAGAGGTGATCTATACACTAGGACCTAAAAACTGAACGGTTAAGATGTAAAAATGTGGCCGGAAAGTGGTCGAAAACAGGAAATCCGTACCAAATTTTCGGTACGGACGTTCGCACCTGAGAAAATTCCTATATATATATATATATAGTGTGTGTGTGTGTGTGTGTGTGTATCTATATCTACACACACACACACACACACACATATATATATATAGAGAGAGAGAGAGAGGCAGAAAAAATAAAAAATAAAAAGAGAGAAAAATAAAAAAATAAAAAGTGAGGGGTATAATAGTCATTTTAAGACCTGTTCTGTAAAAATTAGAAAGAATAAGGACTAAACTGTTTAATTTTAAAATTTTGGACTAAACTGTTTTTCATGCAAAAGTATGAGGAGTAACGAGTATTTAGTCCATATCTTTTCATTATAATTTTTTTATCAATATTTCCATTTTTTTCCAAGAGATCAATTCATTCTAATAAAAAATATAATTCTAATAATTGAACAAATATGTATCCTTTATTTAAAAAAATAATTATTTGCACTTTATATATATATATATATATTTTTTTGACAGATTAATAGAGATTTTATTCAATCCCAAAGCCAGAACGGCACTTACAAGTAATCCCCATATGCATGTACCCTACATTAGTGGTCAAGCAAGTAAGGGAAAAAGTGTACCATCCATTAGTACATTGTCGCTCAAATATTCAAGAGCCTACACAATTACAAATCTCAGCCTACACTAAGAAAACTACCTTGAATCTCCCTTCGTCAATGCACTCAATTGTGATATTCTAGGAGATTCATTAACTTGGTGTAAAAAGAAACCATAACTGTGCAGACTTATGCTGACTAAAACCTAGCCAACCTAACTTGGGCCGAAGCCCACTATCTTCCCCCAAAAGAGGGAGTTATTGGATAAGTAAAAAACAAAAACTATAAAAGCAATTATTGAGCCCAAAAAGAAAAGCCAGGCCAGGGTCCAAAACGGGAAAAGCCCATCTCAGGCCCAGACACCACCTCCTTTGCTAGGGCAAACGCTGCACCGCTGCAAAACGCAACCGCCACTACCAGTCCAAGGACACCCCAGCGTTTCACCACCTCAACGACACTCCAAGAGTCCGAGAGAGACCCGGCGTACAGAAGCAAAGACCCAAATCCCCTCTGATGCGGATCCGTAGCACCCCAAGCCGTCGACCTCCCTCTGCACGCCTCCACCATAGTTTGAAATAAATCTGGAGGAAACCGAAACCATCCCAAACCATGGGACCTGTGCTTGCGACCTCCATAGTCTCAGAGCTGCAATCTAGAACCCGACGCCGACCTCCCACCTGAAACCCCAATCCCGACGATCCTAGAGAGACTCAATCTTGCAAAAGCCACCGAGCTCCGTTGAAAAAATACTCCTCGCCCGGTTGCACTCACCGCAATCCGACTAGACCAAAGGCCCCGCTCGGCGCGAGAGCCGCCGGATGAGAATGAAAGGAAGGGAACGAAACCCTAGGTTGGAAGACAACGGCAGTCTCTAGAGAAGAAAAGTTTCCACTCCGTTTTTTTTTATGGGAGTTAGATTTGCACTTTATATTTAAAAGTGAAAACCAAAATAAAGTGTCATTTCATTCTGATAAAAAAATAATAATAAAGTGTCATTTTATCGGATTACATTTTTTTCCTCAAATACAATTATATTTAAATTATATTTAGTGAATGAACAAAATACCCCCCATTCTATATAGGATTATGATAGGGGAATAGACGACAAGAACGAATGTGTGAGACGGAGTTAAAATTGAAGAATTAAAATGATATTTTTTAAATGTGAGGGACGAAAGTATTGATCGGGTGAAAGTTGAAGAACCAAAGTGGTTTCCTATATTGTTTTCAACTGTACATCTCCAAAGGATGGGGCTATTACAACATGAAGTTATTGAAATGATATTTAAGGCTTTAAGCTGATGAAAAACAATATGAAATAAGACAAAAAAATCCAGAAAAGTGATTAAAGTACACTATTTGGCATGAAAATTTGTTCATTCATTTGACAAAAAAGAAAAGAAAAAAGAGGTCTGACTGTTAGTACAAGCAATCACCGAATAACTCCCATAAGAACCCAATGCAAAGAGAATTTAAGATTAACTTGATACGAAAGCTAGAGGAAGAAGAGAAGGAGCCCATACGTTCGTTTTGATTTTAATTTTTTTAGTTTCTAATTTTATAAAATTTGTTATAAGTGGAAAGACTTGAGTTCAACTCAAAACTCAACGACTAATGTTTATCTAATATTTTATATGACCTTGTCCAGGTTACCAAAATATAAACATGTTTTATAGCCTTTTTTTTTTCTTTTTTTCTCTCAGTGTAAAGAAATTGAGAATTTCTATTGGGACCTCCAAATCTGCTCACTTGACCTCACTTTATTATGAATTATTAAATGACATATATAACCTACTATAAAATGACTATTAAGGACAATAATTATACAAAAAAAAATTGTTATATTTATTTTCTCTAGACTTTCCAATTCAATAATATTAGATTTGCATTCTTTATTATTTTCCCTATCTATTTTTATTTTCCAATTTCACTACATACTCATTAAAGCATTCATCAATAAAATTATGATTAAGATACAAATGTATGATATGCATATTGAACGCATATTGGTCAAGCAGAACAAAATAAATTGTATTATGACTTAAATCTAAATCTATCCATTATATTTGTAAAAAGAAGAAGAAAAAAAAAAGAGCTAGCAAATAAAAATAAATAAAAAATATTTAAATAATTAATCATGAGGTACAGAAAATAGAGAAACATTAAGGAAAATTGATTAATTTTTTTTGCACAGTTAAAAAAGAAAAAGTAAATTAAAAAAATCATATAATAGTTCATGTTATTTTATTTTTTATTAATTTTTAAAACTCAATACCTTGTGTTTGACTTTTTTTTATTGGATAAGAGATTTATGTTGTCTGATTAAGGAATGGAGATGTAATTAAGATTTAAAGAGTAATGAAATTATTGAAATGACTAAGTTTTTTATTATAAGAATCTTAGTTTGTCTGTAAATTATATGAATGAGGTTATTTGAGGAACTTTAGTGAGGTTTAATGAGTAAATTTAGTATTTGAAAATTTGATAGGAGGTGTAAAAAGCATAGAGGTCAAGTGAGTAAATTTGGAGGTTCCAATAGAAAAACTCAAAGAAATTTAAGGCCTAAATGATTAAACAAATAAAGAGTAGATAAACATGAGTAATTTAAGGCCGTGACATTTTGAAGAAAAGACGAGCATCTCCAACAATAAAGTTATTTTGTTAGTTATATTTGGCTAAAACAAATATATAGGTATTTAGTTTTTGAAATCTGCTCCAGTAAGATAAGCTAAATTTATTTGAACGTTGGAAAATATAATTAACTTTTAGTTAAATTCTATGTCCTCTCTAGCTAAATTTAGCTTGAGAATTTAGCAAAAGTTAAATTTAACTTTCGTTTAGCTATTATGCTGGAGTGAATAGAGTAGCTCATTGTTTAGCAACTCGGCCTATGAAGCTAGCAATGCATCTGTTTGGCTAGTTCAATTTCCAGACTTCATTCTGGAGTTACTTAAGAATGATTGTAAACAATTGGGGTAATCCACCCCCATGAATGAAGTTTTCCTTGGTTCAAAAAAAAATATATATATATATGCTGGAGTGAAATATTACCCTAAAATTAACTAAAATTTTCAAATTATTTTAAAATAGGTAGAATAATCACTTTGGTCACTCAACTATAACTCATTCGACACTTTGGTCATTCAAGTTTCAAATATATAACTTTGGTCACTCAAGTATTACACTGTCATTCACCAAAGTCACTTTGTTGTGAGAAAAAATGCCCCTTGGGTGACTTTTGTGAATGACATTGTAATACTTGAGTGACCAAAGTGATATATTTGAAACTTGAGTGACCAAAGTATCGAATAAGTCATAGTTGAATGACCATTTGTGGAATTCTCTCTTTAAAATAAGTAGCCTATTGGGGATGCTCAAGTATCTGGATCCCAAACACTCAAACAGACCAATACCTTGATGTCCTAAATAAAACTTCTTCATATTGTCGCATCCGCGGATTGCTTCTCTATTTCACTAGTGACCATTTGTTAGAAAAAAAAATATATATATATATATATATAATGTAATGAGATCAGTAAATAATGTAGTGTATCATGAGAGTGATGAGACTAATATTTAATATGGGTCTTAGTGTTTGTAGGTCTCGAAAGAATTGAAGGCCTAAATGAAGCAAGAGTTAAGTGTAACCAACAAGCAGAGTAAAGATAAACTAAAGGTCTGACAACTGAAGAAGATTATGATCAAATAAGAAAAGGACAACCTTTCAAACAAAAAAAAAAAAAAATGAGGACAAAAACATACCTTGGTGTGGAGCAGCTCACCATGACAAATATGCTTGAGCCTTGCTGCATAAAAGACTCGCAGTGACTTCAAGACGGGAAAGATGCTACTGCTTGGAGTAGCAGGATTTACACGTGTCATGTCAATCAGATATTCCAGAGCATCACAGTTCTCGAGTTCCAGAGAATTCAAGTTTGCAAAATCGAAGACATTCAGAGGATCTGTCAAATTCTTCATGCTTAACTCAAGAGTGTTGGTTTTGTTTAGCAACCAACTGATATTGCTACCCACGAGTGAGCTCGCATCAAGATCAAAAACTCTCAAGTAGTTCTCAGAAGGCGGGACATATAATCTCGATGGATTAGTCCATCCTAGAGAGATCTGAAATCCCTCAAGCTTCTTGCCCAGTACATCGGTTGTTAGCAGAATATCAAGCGGTGGTAGAAAAACACTTAAACGAGTCAAACCGGACAAGGAGAGTAGTTCTGAAAGTATCCCACTTGTCCAGTCCATGGACTCGGCCCACCTTCTCCTCTCTTCACATTTGAAGAAAAGCCAAATAATCTCCTCTTGCTTGGCTGGTTGTTCAGCTGCCAATGTGTTGATTCTCTTCCACTCGTCCACTTCTTCGGGTCCAACTCTTTCCTCAGCCTCTAATTGAGAGATCCAATCGGTTGTTTCGATTGAGGTTAGTTTATCAACAACCCAATTCTCAAAGCTGTTCCACATGTGCAATTCTTCTAATCCGGATAATCTTGATATGACACCTGGTGGGATTATTACAACATCCTCACATTCGAACAAATCAAGCAATCTCAGATTAGACAAATTTTTAAATGTATCAGGCAATTCCCTGATTTTGGATTCACGCAAACTGAGTATCATGAGTGTCCTTAGCTGCCCAATGACTGATACATCAAACACCAGATCGCAGCTCTCTAGACAGAGTGTTTGAAGGTTTTTTAAAACTGTAAGTGATGGGACTAGTGATAACAGAGACATCCTCCTAATTGCTAGAACCTTGAGATCTTCCATTCTATTAAAAATTATGGGTGGAGGCTTCAATGGAGGTCCAACTTCATGTCTCAACAATAAAAGTTGCCAAAGCCCATTGATACTCAGTGAACTGCAATAAATAGGTTGCTCAGAACCACTATCCTTAGGCCAATCCATCAACTTCACAGTTTCTGCTCTGTCTCTCACCACAATTCTCTTTTCAATTCTATCATTTTTCTTTTCTACAAACTCTTCAGAAGCTATATGCACGGCAACATCACGCACCACATCATGCATTCTCACACGCTCTGGCACATCGCTCTCTAACAATAAAAAGCGATATTTGAGTGTCTGAACCAATGTTTCTATACAGTTTCTTCCTTCAACCATTGATTCAATGCCTTTAAAGAGCTTGAGACCGAGCCCATATCTAACCAAATCTTCTATCTCTATATAGCGCTTTCTTCAAATATGCAACACAACAAAACGCATGACTTGGCTTGCTCGCTTGGTAAACATTTATAGCTGAACTTGATTTTGCCATACACATGTTCTATCACTCCTGGAACGTTTTCTGGATTAGCCTTCTTCAGTTCCCTTAGTGCATTCCTCCAAACTGCAATGTTTTCACCTTTTAGTGCCGTTCCAACAGTTGAAATTGCAATGGGCAACCCAGCACATTCCTTCAAAACCTCTTTTGCTACAACTTGCAACTCGCGATCAGATTCGATAGAACTTCCTGCTGTCTTCTTAAACAGACTCCAGGCATCAGGATCCGGCAAACCATGAATGGGGAAATTCTTTCTTGTGTCCATGTCCTTGAATAGATCTTGTTGTCTTGATGTCACCAAAAGTTTACAACTAGGGGGAATCCCTATGTCCCACAAAAAGTCTGGGGTTGTTGTGGAAACATTGTCTAACATTACAAGGATCTTCTTGCTGCCTTGGGATAATCTTGCACGTAGCTTACTTGCTCTTGGACCTCTCTCTTTTTCATCCTTAAGGATGTTCTTGCCTAGATATTCTGCAAGTTCGCCTTGAATCTGAATCACGTCAGGAGCTTTGTCAAGAGATTCCTTAAAGGTTGCCTTTGTATACTCATCGAACAGACCTTCTTCCTTTGCTTTCTCAAAAACTTGCCCCATCAATGTCGTCTTCCCGATGCCGCCCATGCCGCATATGATAATCGGATTGAATTGATTCCCCTTGAGAGCCTCCATCACATCTCTAATGGTTGATCTTCTTGAATCAAAATTAATATTATTTCCTTCAGATGCAGGTGGCTGTTCTTGGGTTGATGTTCCTGCAGAGGAGCTGGCACCTTCATGGAAGTTGGTTCCGAGCAGAGTAGAGTGCTCTGTGGGTTGGAATTCCACCTTTGGGGGAGCAGCAGGATGCGCTATAACCCTGGGTTCATTAGCAAGGAGTTTATCCACCTTCTCTGTCATCTTCATAGCTTTCCTTCCCAAAGAATGACGACACTTCAAATTTGGCAACCACCCATTACAGCACGCTGCCTTTGCTGCTACAGTTTCTTCACTGAAGCTCGTCTCCTCTTCTACTATGATCTTGTCTACATCACCGAGCCAGCGATCAACTCCGGGACTAATCTCCTGTAGAGCTCGTCTCGCATCTGTCACGTCCAGGTTTACTCCTCCTCTTTTGTCACGCAGCAGCAGAACCTGTTCGTTGAGATGCTCAATGTTGCTCTTGTAGTGAAACAGTGAAACACATAACTCAACTGTCGCCGAATTGGTCTCACTGCCCATTCTGCCAATGGTTGTACCAATGCTAGAATAATGTCCATTTCTTTCACTCTAATCTTGTCCCTTTTTTTTTTTTTTTTTGACTGGAATAACAACGTTTCAAAGATGAAGAAACGAAAGAAAGGAAAGAGGCAACTAAAGAAAAATGAAGGACCACTGTTCTTATCGTTTTTTTTTTCTTTCTTGTTTTCTGGATGAAAAGAACAGATTGATAATGTAATGATAAATGAAGTAATATACCAAAGACGTGAAAGAAACAACAAAAGGAAGCACTATTTTTTTTTTTTGTTTTTGTGTGGGGTAAATGATTCACAGATGCAACAGAGATGAAGCAATAACACGGTGAAAGAAGGAATGGAAAGAAGAATGCAGATAATGGACTTAAACAGATTTTCTTTTTGTTTTTCGAATTTTGGTGACTCTAGCAGAGAATACAGAATCAATATGTGAAGCAATACAGGATCAAAATGTTACGAAGGGACTGAAAGAAAGAAAACAACGAAAGTGAGATTGATTAATAAAATTGCAAGTGCAAGGCGTACCTCTCTTTCTCTATCGATCTGTTGAAATGTTTGTAAACCAGATTGAGAAAGAAATGCAAAGATCTTTGTAGCACGGAGAAAATTAGACACAACACAATAAAACTAACAGAGCACACATTATGGACAATTTAGGATGGGATTGATCCCTTTCGTTTGCCACACTCCCTTTCATTCTAAACTTGTCTTCTTTCCAAAGTTTAGATTCTTCAGAACACTTTTCTTTTCTTTGCTATGCTTTAGAATAGAAAGGACCATTCTCTCTCCTCCTCTGCAAGCAATCAAATTGGGCATGGAAGTTAGACAAAACTGAACTAGCACTCTTGGAATCTGGGACATGAATATATACGCGCCATTTTCTGCTGCTGCTACAAGGACTCGGAGCCCATTCCAGAGTGTATGATTCAAGTGCTTGATTTTGAATTGCGCGGCAGGGGAAATATAACCTTGGACATGGACCAATCCTTATTATTGGTAGCTGAAACGAACGCTACCAACACTTCGAGAAACCAACAACCTGCGTTCCCAAATTTTAGAATCGGCCCTCAAATTTGAGAAACCAACACTTTGCAATTTACTGTCTGAAACCTAAATTTGAGAAACTCTAAATATTACCAATTTTTGGATTGTTTGACAGTGTAATTGATCTTTATAGGAAGGTTTCTCAATTTACGATGGTGAAGTAAATGAATTAATGCAAGTTGCTACAAAATTTATTCTAGTATAAACAGGTCTGGATTATAGTAATGGACAAATTGGATACACCAGACTCCTGATACAAATATTTCAAGGTCATAATGGGCAGGTGGTCTCATATATACAATGATGATTGAACAAAATATAAAAAATAAAATCTACTGATTTTGGCCTATAACTAAACAACTAGAGCTATCCTTTTCCCGAAACCAATTTTTGCTATGGCTTTGTACAAATCCCAGTGCATTCACAGGTGTGATATTAAGGGGACTCCTCGTGCATTTCCCGAAGAGCATGTGGCAAATTCAAGACAATCTCTGCATATGCTGGTGTAGGAGCCAAAAAACACAAACTCAGAATTATATTAGATAATGCAGATGCATATGAAGCCTCTACATAAACATCAAGGAGGTCACGGGTTCATATCATCAGGAAACAGTTTGTTATTGACAGTACCATGCAAGGAAAAACATCATACATTACAAGTATACCTTCAGGTAAGCTCATAGTTCGCAAGGCATCCTCTGCATAGAGGAGACAAGTTGGACCTTCCAGTGTATTCATGGTTGATGTATTTAGACTGAATCTCCGGATTTGAATGGGCCATGCTACCACACTGACATTAGTTGGAAGTACGGAAACAAGATCTGCATATTTAAGCTTAACAATTACCTTGCTGCAAAAAACAAAAAATTACACCCTTCAGCGTGATGATAAACATCTTTACTCAGAAGATAAATCTATTCATGCTTACCACATTCTAGAAAAATCAGGTGTAATTTAGTTTCATGACTTGGAAAACAATCTATTATCACCTGACAACGGATACCAAAAGCAACAGATAGTACCAGCTACATTTGTCTCTCAAAGAAATATAAAAAGTGGCGAGTTTATGATTGCAACTTAGGATATCGCAGATCAGCAACAAAAACAAACTGCTGATCTCAAAAGATAACCTTCATAAGGAAAAGACTCAATATGTAAAACCCATGTGACCTACAAATTATATGTGGTCACCAAAAGAAAAAAAATCCTGACAGATGACTACTAACGTGTTTAGTATATCAAAATGTAATGCAATACTACATCGAAAGCAACAAAAAAAAAAAAAAAGCATTACGCAGAAAGGAAAATACCAACCAGCCAAAATCAGCAATTGCAAACAAAATCAAATGGTAGGTCAGGCTACAGTGAATTTCTTTAATCTGGTTCCCATATAACTCCTTGACGAGCCGAACCTGCATGCAAAATCAGTGAAGTAGCAGCAGTATCAAATTAAATCCTGTTATTAATGAAAATATCTAATTGAATATGAGAAGTTTCCAGCAATTCTTTTATCTTTTCAACACTTCAATTTTACTCTGAGTTCCACATATATTCATACTATCATCATTTCATGGATGTACAGATGGTACAGGTAACCCACCCTCCACCCAAATCTAATGGAGCAGAATTGGGCTTGAACCACAAGGAATGGGACTTGGTTTAACCTAGTTCAGGTTCAAAGCAGGTCGAGTATGCTTATATAATAATCCTCTTTATATTTTGATAGTTACAATTTGCCTTCTCTATGTGCACACACATCTTGGAAGTCACTCAATTTCCCTTTAATGTTGAGCTATGCCAGTAAAGTACCTGTTCCTTTCTGTCCACATAAGCCTGCAAAAGCTCTCCAACATGATCTATAAATTTCTGAAAGCAGATCATCCAGGATAAAATATGAGACCAGGTAATAATATCGAGTCAGCAAGGCCAATGCAGGAAACAAACCTTACCATAGCATTGGAGGAAAGAAGATCATTTTCCGCTTCTCTTAGTGGCAAAAAAAATGGAATGGTGTGTTCAAGGACGGTCATCTTCTCTAGAAATGACTTGCTCTCAAGTACTAAATGGTATATATCACAAGGTTCTCCTGCACCATTACAGAAACACAAGTTAGCTTTACCAGTACTAAAGACAAAAGGCCTGTGAGTGTTCAAACGCTAAATATTTTGACGATCTATATAAGCCCTAAGCAAACCAATAAGGCCACAAAAAGAGAGAGATGACCCCTTAATCTTGTTTACCTTTCAACCTCGATCTGCTAATGTCACCAACAGAAAAGAGGTTGGTACCCCTTTTTACAAACCACATTGGAAAGAGAGAGAGGCCGGGGGGGTGTGGGGGTTTGTGAAAAAAGGGGGGTGCCAATTTCCCCCAAAAAAAAAAAAAGTCCCTTCTTGCTAACATCAAACTTCTACTTTGTTAGCATAGAAACATGTCATGAACTATAGCTAACACTTAAATTAGTAATTGGTTGAAAATACAACACAAAGCATACCCGCATAAGATGTCTCATACAGTATGCCAATTCTTGCTCCTTCCAAACAACATATCACCTGTTCACATAATAATTTGGCCAATAGTCAGGAAACTTCTCCCCTACAACCAATATCCAATAAAATAAATATAACCAATTTTATATCATCAACCTCCCGTATATTTGCATTTATTATTTAATTATAATAAATTGTATTTATGTCCTAATGACCTGATTAACTACCTGCAAAAGTGCATAGTTATTCTTGGACTAGAAAGGATCTTGGTTGCATTGAGACAATATGTCCTAATTTTCTAACCAGGCTATAATATGGCATAATGACTTCCACCCCTATTACTAATTAAATACAAAACTTCTGAAAATTACCTTATCCCCAACTTTGTAAGTGATTCTCTCTTGGAAATGAGGACTGTGCAACGTGCTTACATCTCTCGCCATCGCCTTTCTGTCTACCTCCATGTGAACCTGATTAAAGTCTAAATCAATTAGATTAGGCATGTATTCATGCTTACCATGAGACATGGAACAGCACGAGGAAAATCAGATAAAAACTCAATCATTGAATTCTAACATTCAACTAATAATGAGAACCACAAATCTCAATCACTTTAAAATATCCGACAGAACCATACCCGTTCTCTTATTGTGGCTAGCAGTCCATCATTCCATTGTTCGCCATCTAAATAAACCTCTACAAGAAAGAAAGAAAAAGAAAATAAAAAATTAGTACATAGTCAAATAGAAACAAAGCTTGCTCTCCTGAAAGAATAGAAAGGCTTGGGGAAAAAGCATTTAGATAGGATGACTTATTTGTTGTAAGCTTACAATCCAGTATAATAACAAACTTGGTTTTCATACGTTCAGCTTAATTACTTTCAAGATTCATAGCACTTAGAACCATAATTTTGTTGGCAAATAAAATGCAGGTAGACAGGCTTTCATCAAAAAAGTGTGAGCACCAAAAGTAATTCCAACACATGTGAGCCATTAAACAAGCAATCAATAAACTTGCGCCTCCATAACAAACTTGGGTTTCATACGTTCAGCTTAATTACTTTCAAGATTCATAGCACTTAGAACCATAATTTTGTTGGCAAATAAAAGGCAAGTAGACAGGCTTTCATCAAAAAAGTGTGAGCACCAAAAGTAATTCCAACACACGTGAGCCATTAAACAAGCAATCAATAAACTTGCGCCTCCCAGCAAAAATTTGAGTGAACCAAATTTTGCTTTACGGATTTTCTTCTCAGCTCTTTTTCCCCTTTACTTGTAAATCAGACAACTGGTTACTACTTCAAATCACTTCTGACAAATGATGGAGTGAGGGAGAGAGTATTCAATATTCATACTTGGGCCTTTGGTGAATGATTAATGATATCAATGACTAGAGCTCTACACACCCAACTAATTCAAATTAGTTGTAAATTGGCGTTATCAATTAGTGTTGCAAGTCAAAAGCAGATGCACAAGCACACAACTAATGAAGACAAATGAAATTCTACCCAGACATTTCTAAATGTTTATTATTAATTCTTGTAGTTCTCTTCGTGACATGTACCAAAAGCAACTAGCCCGAAGTTGATGATTCAATCCCTAGACCTGCATATGCACTGCATGGTAACCCATTGAATGACCCAGGGGGACAAAGTACAGTAATCCTCAGAGAGGGTTCTATTATACAATCACACGGTAACCCCCAAGACTCATCATCAACTTAGATATCACAACCTAATCATGGTTGGGTTCCTTAGACTTATATAGACTTAAAACCACTGAAATTCACAGAAGATGCAGGACTCTAGTTTCCACACCCAAGGATTTACCTCCAACTGCATTTAGAAACCAGTGAAGCAAAGAAAGAGAAACTTGCCATGATGACCTAAAGCTAGATGCAACTATACCTTTAAAATGAAGCATTATAAAATCTATTCAGAGCTACCTTCAAAGAAAGAGAAACTTGCCATGATGACCTAAAGCTAGATGCAACTATACCTTTAAAATGAAGCATTATAAAATCTATTCAGAGCTACCTTGAGTTTGCAAAGCCCGTGCAGCTTCAAATTCCTTATGTAGACGCTCGTAAATTGTTTTGTCAGAATCCCTGTTAAACCAATACAGTCAACTGGACACATAATTGTTTCTGCATATATATATGCTGGTAATACAAGATAATTTATTAAAGCCATTGACTTCTTCCACTACTCCACAACATTTTTCTCCTATTTCAATGAATGCATCCTCTTGAAAATGATGCACATAACTTCTTAATAACCTCAAGGCCAAGAAGTACAACTCCCAAGGTCTTCAATTTGAATTCCTTTTGCAGCCAGCATTAGTGTACTGGCAAAATCCATCCATGATAATAACCTACCCTTACTGATATTTGGATGATATATCTTTAATACTAGTTTGAAGGACTCAAAGAAACGACTTTAGCATTCATTTTATGGACACATGTATGACACAGAAAAGGAAAACAAGGATAACTACAGTATACAAAAATTGAAGATATATTACTGTGCCAGGAGATACAAGAGAACTGCCGGTATTGAAGTCCCTCAAAAACAAATTTCAAAACAAGATAACTTGAATAAAGATTTTTGGCAATGACAGCTCCATAAAATGCAAACTATCAACCAAAAATACATGATGAAGAGTAAAAAAAATTCCAAAAAGGTTTTACCTAGACATACGCTCGGCTAAATCACCATGCCTCTTCAAAGCATTCGAAACTGCCAAGTACAGAAAAAGCTTCAGACACTAGGAAGAGGCACAAAACACAGGCGGTGAACACAAAGAGAAGATAAATAAAACACGAAAAGAGATTGGTTTTACATCTAGATCGTGTCGCCTCTAGCCGAATGTCTTCCTCCTGCATATAGTTCTGTTACAAGCAACACAAAAAAAAAATAATATTACACTAAAATTATCAAAATATACCTGCAGAATACCAATAGCAACAAGATCACAATAACACATTTCAGACTACGAAGCACAGAAACACATTCAAAAGCAATAACAAGTTACCAATTCTCCCATTAATCCATAGGAACGTCCACTTGGCGATTCAAATTGCTGCATTATTCAACACAGATTGAGCTCCTCAGTCCATAACAACCCAGGTTCGTAGCGATACGAAAGCAACGATCGATAAATTGATATATGAATCAAATTGAAACAGTGGGAAAATTTGTGAACGAAGACGATCAATTACGAATGAGGAACTCACCCTGCGAGCGGATTCGCCGAGATAAGCGATTTTCCTGGACCTCCGGCGCAGCGAATCGTCTGTGTCGCTGTAATCCATTGCCGATTGCTCAGAAACGGGTCCTATTCAAAATTAGGGCTTTGTGTTTTTTTTTGGGTCGGAAATTAGGGCTTTTTTGCAGTCGGGTGATTTGACTTTGACCCGAATCCGAAACTGATATGAAAGGGCCGCCAAGTGAAACTGTTCTATATGTCTCTCTCTGGGCCCATACGAGGCAAATTACTAGCAACAGAAGACCCACCTTATTTTCTTACTTTTATTTCCCTTAATTCAAAATTATTGCCAAAAAACAAGGTAAATAAAAAATTAATAAATTTCTGCAAGAAAATAAATACCAAATATTTTTTTTTATTCTTATTTCTTTTTGGACAACAGAGCAGTTTTGAGTTTTGTCCTATTCAAGATAAAATTTTCGACTATTTTCTTAAAAATTGAAATTTATTTCTCCTGACTTCATATTTTACTTCAAATAAGCTTTTATGAACTGCAATTATATTCATAACAAATGTAAGCAAACAAATTATGTACACAATAACTCGTTCTTGTTTGGGAAAACCGGAAAGGAGATTAGTAACCATGTAACATCACTTTCAGCTATAAATTGTTTTGTAAAACAAGTTGAACAATCGGAAACAATAAGTTACAAATATTGAAACTAGTACAACCTATATTTCTTCTATACCCATGTAGAGGTGTAACTAGAGACAATCAAATTCCATCGTATTAAGCAATGCACTGTGAAAATATTTTATACACTAAGAATTCAAAATTGAGCTAACAATACAAACAAAATAAGTGATCTATAACGTGCACGAACGAGTCATCATTTATCAACATGGTAATGACTCAACACAAATCATGCAGACCACCATATTGATCAATAATATCATTAACGAATTCTAGCACACCGCCATAGTGATCAAGAATAACATAAACAAACTCCAGTCACACCAACCATGAAAAGCGATATACATTTTTGCTACTCAATAGCAAAAACATACATTCGGTCGAAATTCATATGGCCGTACTAACCCAAGAGCTGGTGTACTCCACCAATACACCACACAAAAACTCCAAAAGCCACCAACCGTTCCAAATGCTGACAATCATAGCCACCTATGAGCCATCAACCATATTAGGCACCGGCCAAAAGTCTCACTTTAACAATCCAACCGCGTTTTTTAACCTCTCAAGCTATAGAGCCTTAGTTAAAAAATATTTTATTACTAACAAAACTAAACAACAATCGCACGTGACACTAGTACAAGAGCACAAGAGATGACTTCTACCCTAATGGCAATAAAAAAAATCCAACCAACTTAATTTATACGGTCCGCTATCAATCGAGTCACGTTAAAGTTCATAAACTTTAAATTATAAACCTTGAATCACTTGATTAGCTTATCGATTTTTGTTGGCAAAAAAAAAAAATACAAAAAATGAAGTATAAATGAACATGGTATTATGTTCATCAATGGAATGAAAAAAGAAAAAAAAAACACAAGTGAGACCTTGTGAGAGCAACCGAGAAAGAAGAGAAGGAAGAGAGAGAAACAAAAGAAAGAAGGAAGAAATAGAGCAGCGATCGAACTACACAGAGAGAGAGAGAGGTGAGAGAGCCTGTGTTCGAAACTTCGAATATAAATCAGCAGCACCAAAAAAACAAAATTAGATAAAAAAAAAAAACCCAAAATTTCAAAAAAAGAAAAAAAAAAAAGAGGAAGAGCGAGAAAGCGAAAGGCAAAGCTCGCAAGTCAGTGAGGTTCGATTTCCCTCTGCAAATTCGTCAAGCTCGTTAAGGTCAGAGTTCAATCAATCTCCAAAAGCCCTCTCACACTCACTCTCCCCCAAACCCTTTCACTATTTCAATTTCTCTCTCTCTCTGTTTTTTTTTTTGGCGCTTCATTTGTTTATCTGCAAATCCCAAATTCTATCTGCAATTCGAGCTCTGTTTCGCCGGACTCACTGATCTCATTCCCCGGACTTCAAATTTCGAGTCTTGAAGTTCGGAGCTCGCCAATTGCGCGAATTCAATACTGGGTTTGCATTGGCGCGGCGGTGCAATTCAAGTTTGGGAGGAACTCCGGACCCGAATTTGTGGTGATTCGGACTTAGGGTTTTTGATTTGTATTGGTTTTCGATGAATTGAGCTAGGTGTGTAGTGGGTTTGATCTTTAGGGTTTTGGGATTGAGGAGATGGGATTTGGTTTTGCATTGTGTGGATTGTGGGCGGGACAATTTGGGGTTGTTTGGAAATAAGGTTAACGGTAGTCTCATTTGAGATTGGGGTTTTTTTTTTAAATTATTTTATTTTACTTTTTTAATTTTTGGGGGTTTCTGGATTGTGGCTCTGTTTGGTGTGATATGCAGGGTGTTGGGAATTGATTTGAAATGAATGATATGGGGGAGTGCAAGTTCTGGTTTTTTTCGAGATAGGAGTAACACTAATTTGGGGGTTGCTGGGGGATTTGTAAAGTATTGTGGATGGTGTATGAATCTGTTTGTTGAGAAATGCAACCTCAGCAGTTGTCGAGGATTGATTTGGGTGATTTGAGAGCTCAGTTAGTGAAGAGGATCGGGCCTGAGAAGTCGAAACGATACTTTTATTACTTGAACAAGTTGTTGAGTCAGAAGCTGAGCAAGAAAGAGTTTGATAAGCTGTGCCACCGCGTGTTAGGAAGTGAGAACTTGCCGCTGCACAATCATTTTATACTGTCAATCTTGAAGAATGCATGCCAAGGCAAGATCCCGCCACCGGTTCATTCATCAGGTCCTGCAAAACCTGGGGTGCAAGCTGCAAACAGTTCTCCGAGTAGAGAAGATGGGCACGAACAAAGTGGGAACCTTTTCCCAAATCAGAATCAAAATGTCTCTGTTTGGTCTAATGGGGTTTTGCCTGTGTCCCCAAGGAAGGGGAGGTCGGCTATACGTGAGCGGAAGCTAAGGGATAGGCCTAGCCCACTTGGACCAAATGGGAAGGTAGATAGTGTGTCACATCCATCCACAGGTTCAGAGGATAGTGGCAGTAAGATTATCACGGAGAATGGGGATGCAAATCCATTTGATTATCAGAGACCAATGCAGCATCTTCAACCAGTTGCCGAGCTACCTGAACGTGAAAGAGATGGTGCAGTTAGGCGACCCACAGGAAAACCACAGATACTCAGCAATCAGGTCAACTTTGCAGTTATGGAAGATGGGGAAGAGGCGGAACAATCAAACCATTTGAGTTTCTCCAGAAGTCCTCTTCTTGCTCCACTTGGGATCCCATTCTACTCAGCCAGTGTAGGTGGGGCCCGCAAAGCTATTCCGGTGGGTAGCAGCTGTGATTTTGTTAGCTATTATGACAGTGGGGTTTTGTCTGATACAGAGACCCTGAGAAACCGTATGGAGCAGATTGCTGCAGCACAAGGTGTTGGAGGTGTTTCTATGGAATGTGCCAATATGTTAAATAATGTGTTGGATGTGTACTTAAAGCAATTGATCAAATCCTGTGTTGAGCTGGTGGGATCAAGGTCTGGTTTAGAGCCAAGAAAGAATGCTGCACCAAAGCAGCAGATTCAAGGAAAGGTTATTAATGGCATGTGGCCAAGCAATCACCCGCATATGCAGGGCAGCAATGGGCCCTTGGAAGTTTCACAGGAGGAAAGACCGCAGCGCTCAATATCTTTGCTTGATTTTAAGGTTGCAATGGAGCTAAATCCACAGCAACTTGGAGAAGACTGGCCATTGCTGCTGGAGAAGATTTGTATGCAGTCATTTGAGGAATGAAACATCATTAAGAAGACACCCTTCATCCCAAAGTTGTGGTTGGGTCGGTCTGTTCCAGTTCGAAGTCCTGACGATGGTTGTTCGAGATCAATGATACAACTAATTCCATTCACATTGTCAGGATGGACCAGATGGTTCCTAAGTGGGTAAAGTTCCAGTTCTTCCAAAATGAAATCATCTGTTCAAGCATCAAATGGCTGTATTTGCTTGCTATAGAGCCAGGACCGATCCAGATCTAACTGCAACCAATCAAGGGGTGCTTTGAAATTAAACCCCCATGTTTGGTTGTTCTGTTGTTGTTTAACATAGATGCTGCTGTATTTGCAATCACTCAAGATCTCAAGCTTTCAGTGTAATTGCAGCCAAGGAAGAGGAAATATAAGAAAATTTTGCAGGGATACTGTTCTGTAGCTCAGTGAGAGGTACAATTCCTTGTGTAAGAGCTGCAGTATGCTCTGTATGTATTTTTAAAATCTGAGAATTGATTGGAATTTCAATAACAATAACACATTGACATCATTGGACTGTCCTTGATAGCATGAATTTAGTGTTTCCACTAAATAACACTATTATGCTGTGGTTATATTTCAGCAAGCAAGCAAATACACGCTCGCTCGGACACACACACACACACACACACATTATTCATCACTCATACCAACCCATGGTCTCTTTTTTGGTAATGTGTTACAAATTTAACCTTTTTTCTTTTCAAAAAACTAGCCTTTGAGTTTCACTACTCAGCTTGTTGAACTCATAGTGGTGAATTGGGCTTCAGAAGAGTATGAGCCAAAATAAGAAGTATAAGAAGCACCAGAATGTGTAGAACATATATATACATACACAACTAAAGTTAAAGTAACATAGCAACATTTGTTAATAAGCAAATACTGTTACTACATCCAGATCAAGTTCTTTACATAATTTGAAACTTTTCTGTAGGTGATTAGAGCTTTGGATTTGCTTTAATATCACATATAGATTCTCTCTCTCCATGAAATATGATGGACACTTGTGGTTTGACATTCATGCATATACTGATATACACTAGGATTATATAGTTGAGAGTGGATATACATGCAGATTTACTGCAATTGTTTATTGTCTAATGTTATAGGATGCTTTTGATATACTTTTGGTATTGAATTATATGTGAAAAGTATAATGTATGAGCCAAAATTTTCATTCACATGCATTACTCTCACTCTTCCTCCATTTCCCCCTATTTTTTTAGATTTTTGGTAAGGGCAAGGTGTTGAAGTGATGTTAAAATTCAAGCTTGAACTTTGATCATGATGGTATTAATGTTCATGAAGATCAAATTCTTTGTACATACTTCACTTGTTTGTACAATTGTGTATATCACTTATTTGTACATCCGTGTATAGGCAAATAATCTTACATGCATTACTCTCATTCTCCTACTTCTTAAATTTTTGCTTAGGTTTAGGTGTCCGAGCAGAGTCACATTTCAAGCTTGAACTTTGAGCATGCTTTTCTGATAAAAGAAAAGAACTTTCTTGATAATAAAAGAAAAAAAATTAATTTGGTCAAGGTTTTGTGCTAACTTCTCATGGTAACCAAGAAGGCAAGAAGAGCTCAATTCTCTGTAAACATATTTCTACTTGCAGTTTTTTTTCTTATGATTATTTTATTCTCTATTTCATTGTTTGCTTAAAGAAAGGTTGTTCTTGGAACTGCAGCTTAGAAGTATCTGGGTTGTTGTTTCTGAGTGGGTTTTGACCCTAGGCCCGACCTGATTGTGGTCAACCTTGAAACGTTTAGGAAATAGCATACAGATTTGTTTCAACTATTTTCACTTAAGCGTACTTATAAATAGGTTATGGTACCATATATCTTGCCCAGGTCTGTGGAAAGTCCTTGGATAATGGAACTATGATATATCTTCTGTTTGTTTTACAATTTATTGCTTCTTTCTTTACATAAAATATAGAATTTTCTGGTGAAGGCTAGTTAGAAAGTTGCCACATTCTTGCCTAGGCTTCTAGACAGTGGAAGAAGGAACTGTTGATTCACAGATGATGGATGATTGATGTGATATATACATGTATATACACATATTCTTTTTTCTTTTTCCTTTTTGAACAAAAAATAATTGTTTTAGTTCCCAAGGCTTAGTTCTCTGCATCTTCTTTAAAGTCTGAATTGTTCTGCAATTGGTAGGGAGCTTCTTCAGATTCATAAGAAGCAGAGAATTTAGAGTTGGGATGCTGCATATTCTTTGTATTATACCATTGTTGGTTCTTTAGGACTATGGAACTAAACAGAGCTGCAGAGACAAAACAAACGTGTTGGGGCTTGATGTGTCTGCTGGATACTAGCCTAGCCTATAGCCTCACTTGTCTTGGTAAGCGTCGCTGTCGTCATCATTTTGTGCCGGGGAAGATGACACCTGCACTCATCTCTGCTTTGACTTCTGAGATATGTGACCGCTTCCACGGTCAGGTTAGGTTAGTTAACTCGGAATCTGGAGAGGTTCCATTAATTCATTATCATTAACACTGGCTTTGTTAACATTCAGGTCACTAATTGTGATTGTGATTCTTCTATTGTGGGAGGGCAGGGTAATGTAGGGCCCACATATGGTTGACATTTTGGCACATGCGGGTCCCCTTTCTGACATCCGGGATGAAGATTCCGATCATATTTCCGGTGAACTCAGTTTCTAATGTCTGTCTGTGTGGCGGCTGTGCAGGAATGATGAGCAGCATGTTCCACAATCGTACGTATGTACGGTTTGGGACATCCTTAAAGTAGAGCCACGTTTACCTGTTTCAATCGAACCAAACCTCAACTTTATGCCCATCCTAGTTCCTACACAGGTCACTATTCTCCAAGGCTCGTGAGAATTATGCTCAGTCTGTACCGGAACGGTACCTAGTCAGTAATCCATTCAAGTTTTGATTTGGAAACTTTTTGGTCCCAACCCCTTTCCCCGCTTCTGAAATTTTATCCAAAAAAATACAGGCTAGCTCTGTATACCTTTCCTTTTTGGGCATTTGTAACCTCCTTTGGATAAAATAATGATCGCAGTAAAAGTCGAAAAGTGAACTATAGAGGGAATTCTTATTCTAGAGAAGAAAGGTCATCGTTAAAGTTTAAACAACCAAACTGAAACATTCACAACTAATAATCTTGGTTTATTAACCAGTGAGATGAAAGTGAAATCATCTGCACATAAAAAAAGGGTAAAAACTAATAGGAAAGAAGGAAGAGAAGCAAGTTTGTACAAAGAGGAATGTACTCTTTCTCTATCTCTCCTCTGAAAGACTTAACAATCGAGTTTCGGAGACGGTGGCGACGGTGAGGGTGACGCTACTGCTGCGGCAGCCACTGGTTTACACAGACAACATGATTACTATGCTCGCATCGCAAGAACCCACTTCATCTTCAGCCACACACGCTTACTGTAAGAAAAGAGGGGGCAATAACTATCACTGTGCTATATAAAGAATCTGTGTCCTTGTACGAGGAAAATGAAATTGACACCTCTGAGAAAAGGAACCGGCAATACAGCAATTTGACATCATCCTTATTATCACATCTGCTTCTTAGGGCAATCTGAAAATTCCTTCTTCTGTGAACACTGCTTACACTGCCCACTAACAAGTCCTGCCATCAAATAGTGAAAATTTGAAATGCTGTAAACAACCAACAATCGATAAGTGAACACAAAAAGCTCTATAATTAACTTCCTCAATGTTAGCTCTTCTTCACATCTTCCTATGCTCCAAATAGCCAGCAACCCCTACACAATTTTATGAAATAATGAGATTAACTAAAGAACGGATGCATTACCTTTTCACCGAATTGAAGGAGTTTCAGAAAATAACTGTTTTGATGAACCAGCAGCATTCGTGGTGATAGACACTTGAGGTTGAGCGACCATGTGTGCTATCGGCTGAAAATTTTGGATAGGAGCCACCATGTGTTCATCAAAAAGTCCGCATAGAAGCAACTTGCATGACTCCAATGCTTCACACCAGTACTTGACATCTTGCCCACCATTGACATTGCTTCTGTTGTGTAAACACTATAAACGCATTGTAAGTGACAGTCTGGCAAGCAATCCTCACTAAGCATTCTATGGAAGAAAGAAAGAGCATCACCGATTTCCCCAAACTTACAGTAACCATCAATCAAAGCAGTACATAACTATATATCACCTTTTTTGGCTAAATGCCTTTCTCCTAGAGAGAATCAAAGAAGGCTTGAGCTTCTTCTACTCTCCCCCTCTTACAAAAAGCTTCGATAATAACACTAGCAGTCCACTGGTTAGGAACCAAATCACTATGCTTCATCAAATCAAGCAGCCTATAAGCACTATCGAAATGACCTGCTTTACACTGCCCTTGTATTAATGAGGTGTATGTATTCACATCTGGTGAGAGCTTTCTTTAAAGCATTTTATCAAGCAATCCCATTGCCTGAGGTACTTGATTCCTCTTAACAAACCATAATCAACATACTAAACGTTTTAGCATCCGGGCAACAATCTTTCGACTACATCAAATCCCGATTTTCAAATGCAGTCTCAACCATTCCCTTCTTGCAATATGCATGTATGTATTATCGGATGTTGTAGCTTTCTAGCATCAAATCAGCCCTTTCTCAAGCATCAAATCAAACAACTTTCTAGCGTCATCCAGCATAGTTCCGTTACACATGTTACGCTGCACATTACAAGTACATACATCCGGCTCACAACATCTCTATCAAATAATTTTACAGCTTCCGATTTCCTTCCTAATCCATACAATGCATCAATAACAACATTATATGTTCTCACATTCCAGAACCTCCCCAATGTGAGAGAACCACTCCAAAGCCTCATCAACCAAAGCCCCTGTACTAAATTATTAAATGAACCACATTTCTTTCACAACCCTCATCACACAAATTAGCTTAAGAACCCTAAAAGCACTATCCATATCCCTATTTCTAAGACGCCCCAATATCAAACAGTTATATGTAAACGTAATGAACCTGAAAACAGCCGAGGGTTTTGGGAGACCCAAAATGTGAAAAATTGGAAGGCAGTTTTTGGGTCCAGGTTGAGGGTAAAGACTAAAGACAAAAGTGAATAATGTGATGGGGATATCGAGGGGATTAGTTTTTTCAGGGAAGAGTGTTTTTTGCCAATTTGGGTGAGAGAGGATGGAGAAGAGCTGGGAAGGAGGAAGATAACAGTTGATGGAAGAGAAGAAGCAACGTTTCTCGACTGGGAGGTTCGGGGCAGTCAGTTTCTTGATGATCTTATCAGAACCGGATGGTAGAGATGAGGATTCCTTTCTTCTTACATTCTGATTCTTGGACCTAAATATGAAAGGAAAAGGGCTGTTTCCTATGCTATTGCTTGCGCCGCAAGTAAGTAGAGGCAAAATCTGAACCCGAAATCACCAGGGCCGTTTCTGAGATTCCTATGCTATTACGTGCATTACAAGTACAAGACGAATCAAACCCAAAATCGACAGGGGCAGGTTCTTAAAACTTCCCAGATTCTGATGTTCTAGTGTGGAAATGAAAATGGGGATCAATCCCATCATACACGTTCACTTGTTGGGGGTCGCTAAAAGAAATGGTAATTCTTTCCTTTTCTAGAAAAAGTCCACGCCAAGTTCCTGATCTGCCTGGGTTGATATGTACAAAAGGGAGCTCCGGTGTTCAAGATCACGTGGAGAAGGTACCACTAACAAACTACCAAATAAACCAACCAAACACCCTTTTTCTTTTTTGGGCAATCCAAAAAAAAAAAAAAAAAGGGAGACCTAAATGTAGAAAGAAGAGCACCACTTTGTTGTATGTATTCACAATTCCACAAAGAGTGCAGAGTTACCCGCTGTAACACCAACAGCTCGGGTTTATTAACTAGTTCATGAAAGACAATTGATCTGTACATCAAGAGGTTGAGAACTAAAACAGAAGAGAAAAGGGGGGAGAAGCAAGTTTTGTACAATGAGGAATGTCTCTCTCTCACTCTCTCTCTCTCCTCTCATCCAAAAGATTTTAACGATTGAATTATGTGGAATATGGTGATGCGGGTGATGATGGTGACGGTGACGAGGGTTCAGCCGCAGCTGTTGCCGCTGCCGCTGCCGCCTTGCATATAGGGCACCAATTCTTAACCCGCAGCCATTGATTTACGCAGACTAAATGATAACTATGCTCACACCGCAACCTCCCAACTTCGTCTCCAGCCACATATTCCTCCTGTAAAAGATAAAAGGGTATTGGCCGTTAGTCTCTGTATGAGGAATCTGATGCATGTGTTTGCAACCCTATAACTACAAACAGTTGTGGAAGCATAAAAATTGTTTGCACAAATAAAAAAAATAAAAATAAAAAAACTATTTCTGAGCTATGGGTAAGTGACCTGGCAGATACTGCATTTGACTTCATCCTTATTATCACAGCCTATGGACGCATCCTCTGGAGGTTCAGACTGATAGATGCTTTTCTTAATGCAATCTGTCAGTGCTTCTTCTGGCAATGCTGT
Source organism: Rosa lucieae (assembly GCA_024704745.1). Lineage (NCBI taxonomy): Eukaryota > Viridiplantae > Streptophyta > Magnoliopsida > Rosales > Rosaceae > Rosa > Rosa lucieae. The sequence continues at coordinate 63,073,890 of CM045497.1, forward strand.
GCTTACAGAACCCATTCTCTCTTCTAATGCTAACAATTCCTGCCAGTGAAATGCTGTAAGCAAAACTGCCGAAGATATAAGAAAGACCGCAACAAATTGTGTTATTGACCCACCATTAGTTGATTCTTAGGATTGATTTTATTATAGTGGCATTGATGGTAATGAAACATTTACATGCATCATGACCAAGTCAGAATACCATTAAAACAAAACAGAACAACGAGAGTTACTATTGAAATGTAGCAATATGACAGCAATAGCAAACCTCATATGACATGTTATCGATATCCAGTCTCATGTCTCTATGCTGATCATAGAAGTTTAGGCCATTCAGGAACAAATTGGTCTCAAGAACAAGTATTTGCTGCAATAAGACAAATAATAGTTTTAACAACAAAACTCAGCCAACTGAACAGAAACACCCAAACCCTATAATTTACTACCTCAAATGATAGCTCTTCATCTTGTTCAATCCTCTCCAGTGCTAGCAATACCTACACAAATTTATGAAATGAACAGATTAAAGAATGAAGTCATCACTACATCAGTTCTTTTACAAATCTCCACACCAAGGAAGCAAGGAAAACCTTGTAAATGATATCATAAGATGTACATTAATATTTTTGCACAATACCTCTGCAATTCCATCCATGTTGTAGCGTCGCTGACCATCCTGATTCATTAGAGACCGGGAAAAACCAATATCTGCAGTACCAGATCGCATCATGCCATGTAAACTCCCACTGCCACTACCTGGTCTACTGCTACTACCTGGTCTACTATAAGAATTTGGCCGATTTAAAGGAGCTTCAGAAGATAAGTGTTGTGATGAACTAGCACCATTCATATCGATAGACATCTCAGGTTGAGACATATGAGGGCCAACTGCAGAAGATCCATTGCTTGACATATTGTTTCCACTTCCTTGATTAGAAATCCTAGCCCTTGTGTGACCAGTAACAGTTCTCCGAGTCCTAACCGACGCAACACCATTATCCCTGTTAGGAGGTATATTTCTACCTCTTCTTGAATCAGCAATTGAGATTCCATGGCTCGAATTGGAGTTTTGCCCAGAAGATGACCCATTCATCTTCTTCCCCTTAGCAGCTGAGCTACTTTCTCCTTCAGAAATTCTTTTCTTTAGGGTCTCCCTCCTGTTGACGCTCGAATCTGATGATGAACAACTGGACGGAACAACATCAGATACTGAATTGCACCTTAGATTTCTTAAGCCATTCCTGGTTGTGCTAGCTCGTGTTGTCTGGTTGTTGTTTTTAGATCCGAAAGGAACAGAAGAACCCAATAACGTTTCTTGGTTGCGCAATCCAGTTCTCTGATTGAAATTCCTCCGGGATCTGGTATTTGATGATACATCAGAGCTTCCAGTTTCCATCAAGGAGACTTCACTAGACTCCCCATTTTTAGATTCAGGGTGAAGCCCTCTCTGAATCTTTCCAGGTGGAGGAGTGACTTCTGACACTTCTGGATCATCCTGAACACTGCTGGTTTCAGATGAATCTGTTTCCAAATTAGAAGATAGCTTTTTGCAAGGTTCTCTACCGGATTTTCTTGAGTTGCCAACAGAAATACAAGACCTAGAGGAACTTCCTACTATCTCTTTCCCATTTGAAGAAGAGCGGAATGCAGGCTTTGAAGATTTGGCCTTTTCAATTTGAGCACCTTTCACAGAATTCAGTCTTCCACTGCATCCCAGTCGGCTGCAGACCTGAGCATTACGATCTCTGTTTGGAGTTTCCCTCAAAACAAGACTAGGCCCCTTTCTAGAGACAAGTCCATCACTAGCTCTTTTACCGGAATACTCATCCATGAAGGGCAATCAGGGTCCTTCAATTCTATAAGAACAGTAAGATCAATAATTTAGATCAGAGATGCCATTTCCCAAGTAAAACAATAGCAAGCTTCAAAGTTCTGATACACATTGTCAATATTTAAAGGAACCTTAGTACGATAAAAAGAGCATTGACTGTTTATAACTAATAACCCTGAAGAAAAGCTGCTAATAGGCTAGGTTTGTTAATTTGTAGGCAAATTATACACACAGTTTTTGTAGAGAGAAAGAAATCACACATTGAGTCAAATTATTCAATGTAAACCAAAAAAATAAATAAAGGGCGAATGGAAAACCCACTGGTATAAGCGAACCGAAATGATTAAGGTTCCAGTTTCAAGTATCTAATTAAAGTCTAAGAATACTGGGCCTGAAGGGTTGCATTTAAACATCTTTTGATCAGAATTGAAACTGGGGGCTGGACATACTGGTTGATTTCACCTTCTGGAAGTAATAAAATCAAGAAAGAAGCTTCCTCGTTGTTGTGAATGACATTAGCCAAAAACAGACCCCTACTCCCATTCTGAGAAAGGCTGCTAAAGCCAGCAACCATGGTTGATTTGATCTCGGATTCTTACTTGATATAAAAGTTTATAAACCTCTCATATAAAAAGTTGGCATTATGCTGAAATTCAGACAGATTTCATTGCCACCATTATAACACAAATTTGTCATCTTGCCAAAAAGTCATTAACAAATCACTCCATAAACATGAATACGTGTTTTCATATATGTTATCACTACTGATGTCTACCCTACAATGATGCATAAATTTCATATCCATCATTAGGATTTTTTTTTCCGAGTCCAACCTATACAAAGCAATTGCACAAGTTCAAACACACACAAACGTTCAACACAGCATACACAAGAACCTATCAAAAAAGCCATAACATGCACTGATAATCAGATTGAAATATGTGAAACTAGGATTAACAAAGCACAATATAAGCATATCAAGACCTCCTCTGTTTCCATTAGTTGAATCATTCCTGGAAAAAGAACTGATAATAGGGAATAGAACCCAATATCTTGATTTTGTGAAAACAAGAAAAGGAACAAATGAATGAGTAGAAAAAGGATCCAGATGGCCACATGCCCCTTATATCATCCCCAAAAAAAGTGGGCTTCTCATTCCTTTTTTTTTTTTTTCCTTTGAATTATTCTCCACACAAAATAAGTAGCTATGGTTACAAAAGCCTCTCTCATCCCTTCATTTAAGGGATTCAAAAGCTTAAATCTCTCACAGATAAAACCACCAAAACAGAATTCAGAGCTTCACAAAATACTATTTACTTATTGATGAGAAACAGCAACTAGCAGAACATCAAAAAAAATAAAAATAGAATCATGATCATGATGATGATGAATATGAAAGCCCAGCTAGCTATGAACAACAGAACTGATTATCATCGTGGAGATATAAACCCATATTCAAAAAAGAAAAGAAAAAGCCAATATACGTGAACAATCAGTGGAACTTATATAGAAAGGTAAAGGATGATGATTCTTCGTTCTACCTAACAATTCTGCTTGTGTTCTTCGTGGCCTGAATACCCAGAAGCGAAAAGTTGAAGGCTTTGGACTTTAGAGAGAGAAAGTCTCAAGCTTTGGGCTTTAAAGAGAGAAAGGGCTCTCCTTTTCGGAAGAGGCAAAAAAACGTTTCTGCGAGAGAATGAATGATCCAAACACCCTTTACTTCTTTCTATTTAAAATTTTAATTTTAATTTTAATTTTTGAATTAAATTTGAGTTTCCTGCTTTGGAAGCTCAACTAGAACAACCACCAAAGCAGTGCCGTCCCAAAAGGTGGGTTGCGTTAGATGTGAGCCGTCGGATCAGATCGACGGTGGAGATGGAGGGTTGTGCGAAGGAGGACGGTGACGGAAGGGTCAAAGAAGGGCAGGGTGTTAATGTTTGTAGAAGAGACTGGAAGCCCCACACCAAGTTAGACCCGCCTCGATCAGCCGTCCCCTAACTTTTCTCTATTTTTTTTTCTTCTCTTCTGTTTTAAATTTATTTGGGGTTTTTTCTTTTACTTCAACCACGCAATGATTGATGCGCGTGCCGTGCAATCGCTTATTAGAGGATGCGTGAATAAGTAGGTTCACTTATGTGGATAAGGACTTGGCTACGTATCCAACCCGTAATAAGGATTGTATTCATGGGTACCGGTTTCCTTGTAGCTCTAGACTCTAGTTATTATTATCAAGCAAGTTAGAGGGGTTCGAAAGCTGATGTCGTCATGTGGTTTTGGTGCAATTTATTGTTATATTTGAAATCTTAAAATGTTTTAGTATGTTGAAGCTTCACTTCAATTTATTTATTTGTGATTGGCACAAAAAATTGCTCTAGATTGCTAGGAAACTGTGCGATGATTCTATTTTTATGCCTTCTTAACAATAAACATCAATCATCACTGATTGATCTCAGTGTATTTTTATACGTGTTCAATAATTTTATTTAGTAGCATATTGCGTACTAATAATCGGTGATGATTGATGTTTGTTGACCACTATAGATAGAAGCTCTTACAAGTTGATTGAGGACTTCTAATTAAATATCATCTTAATGACTTAACCTCTTGAATCAATAAAAGAAATTTAATTTTAATTTCAATGATATATACAAGCCCTCGTCTCTTAATTGACAGATAATTAGGGTTCGAAACTTTTTTCCTTGGCTAGCAATCCGAGTACACAAGTATTCTATCCACAAAACCAGTGGAATTGTCAAAGATGAAAATCTTGAAGGAAGAGTTTGGGGAGCACGACGTATGTAAACTTGAGGCTTCACGTACAATCACTCAAATTAGAGACTCAAAAATCAAAATATATACAAATCTTCGCACTGACAAAGATGGCTTCTGAGAGAAGCAGCATGTGAGTAAATTTGATGGGTATTGTTATCATGATCATGACCTTTTTCCTTGCTGCGCCCGTCTGTCATGGTCTCGATTTCCATAATTCGTTCGTACCTTCCTTCCTCATATATTCATCATAATAGTCACTTGATGAAGAATAAGAAGCTCGATCGCCCCGTATCTTCTCTGGCCCTTACTTTTGCACTATCAACAATGTGCTATGTCGAGAATAAGTTTTTGTGTAGGTAATCTGATAATATATATACAGATACACTCTTAATATATTATATTTAAAATACGGTTTCTTGCTAATTCGTCATTTACTTTGAAATCAACATATTTAACAATGGATAAGTAATTAATTATAATACTTAAGTGATTAGCGTGTGCGTGAAACTAATCCGAATGAGTTGTAGTTATCCTAATTAATTTGTTCGATTCGATGAAGTCACACTAACCTACTAAGCAAGTCTCTAAACTCTCAAGTTAAAAAAATAAAAAATAAAATAAAAAAATCTGCATAGAATGAACATAACATTAATGAGGTACACCAACAACAATTAATTCCCAAAACCGTATAAACATGATTTGAAGACTTACCTAGCCTCCCATTTCAATGTGGAATAGTACCCTCAACATGTAGACCCTTTACCTGTCCAAATGGGATACACATTTTGATTTCAATATTATACCAAATTTACCAAACTCTGATAGATGAAAGTATATAGAACGAGTAGGTGCATGTCTGCCTGTTAGCAGAAGAGAAAGATGATTAGCTTCTAGCTAAGCTTTCACCGGCCAATATCTATGATGTAACCCTAGTTTTTTTTGGTTTCTATGATGTAACCCTAGTTGTGTTTGCTCTTCTTGTTCTTTAGCGATGTGTTGGATTAAGATAAGCGTAATGCCATAAGCATTGTGGTCGAAATTATTAAGTAATGGGCGGCCTGCACAACAAGAAAAGCAAAGCAGAGATTTATATATCATTTATATTTATGTGGCACAAATTCGATACAAATGTGCATACCTAGCTAGCTACAATTGCACTTTACACATCAACTGTATCTTAAAGTTCTTATACTTAATCAAGTCCATAACTATAAGAAAAGGCACAAGAACAGCTTGGCTTAATGCTTTATGCCTCGACATGTAGAGGGCTGAGGGCCACATAATTAGTCTTTTACATGAGTTCGTACGTAATCACATTATTTTTGGATTCTAATTGGGTTTCAAACCAATAGACAATCCCCAAGCACTCTTATCCAATTTACAAGTAACTAAAAGTAAAATGAAACAAAACCCCTTTTTTTTTCTTTCTTTAAAAAAAAAAAAAATTGATTGCATTAGTAATCAAACCATAAAGCAAGTCAGAGTCTAACAAAACTTATATAAACAATTTGGTCAACAAAACCAGAAACCTATCTAAGACAAAACTAAACTTATTAATAATCTAAGAGACGCTCGTTGAACGCAAGCCTACACTAAACAAGATAACCTTGCTTTCTAAGGCAAAATCAATCATCTAACCTATTCTTACCAGCACACAATTGTGAATTTGTGATACAAAAACAAACTAGAAACATCTTAGAAAAGCATATAGAGATTATACCCTACTCAAGAAATAAGACTTGCATCCAGAATAACTTCTGATAAAGAACCCTAAAACAATGCCAACTCCTTCCCCTTAGGGTCGGGATTAGCACCATCTTCAACAGCTAACAACCTCGGCAACAGGTTGGTCTTCTTGCTATTTTTTGGAGTCTTCTTTTGCTCCTCATCCTTCTTGATTGTCTTATTCTTTCCCGCAGTACCATATGGCAGTTTGTTGAGACTGCCTACAGGGCGACCACGTTTTCTCTTTGGTTGATCATTAGTGCTAGGAGTCGCCTCAATAAGCCCCATAGTTACTACATCCAAATTTTTCTTTCCCACAACCAAACTAAGACGAAGCTTTTTGGAGAAATAATTACCTCGTCACCATCACGAGGACGACGCAACCCAGTAATCGGTGGCACCTCCTACCTTGGAAGTAGGAAAAATAAAAATAGAAAAACAAGTCTAATGAGCTTTTTATTGTCTCATGAGTGATACCGGCCGAAAAAGAGAATTGTTATTGGCACTCTAAAAATATTATTCTATATTTTCAAATTAATATGATTAATTTAGTAAAAAGTTTAGTGAAATGGAACTTAGGCATTGTGCATTCAACCATTTTGCCTTCGAATAAAAAACTTCTTATAATGCTAGCTAAACCTAGTTGGTCACACTCTCTCTCTCTTCAAAGTTTTCTCCTAAAACTCTAGCGCGTCTTCCGGCGTACTCGAATGGCGCTCGTCGGTGGTGGCCTGGCATCTATGTCGGTCTTGATCGCATGATGTCAGGACTGCTGCCGGACAGGCCTCAAAGGCTTGCTAATAGTTGTTCTCAATTTGTCTCTTTGCTTGAAGTTTGACAGCATCGCTACCGGATCTTGGTCTATTGGGCATTGTGGCATGTGGGATTAACGGCAACATGGTGGGTCAAGGGACAACACACAGGTGATGGCTTTGATGGAGGCGTAAGCAGCGAAGTTGTTTGGTGGTGACTTGGTGCGGTGGAGATTGATCTTGGTAGGTCGGGTCTTCTCCTGTTGGGTTTCGCTGAAGGCTCCAGTTGACCGCATTGGGTGATGGTGGTGGTGGTGTTCCTCGTGGCGGCGGTGGGCTGCTATGTTAGACTATTGGAGGCTTCGCACAGTGCGACAACGGTTAGATTGGCTGCTTGCTGTTAGGCTCAGGCTAGGGCAAACTGTGGGCTATTGGGCTGTGACCTCTAATTTTTAGTTTTTGTTTTAGCTAAATAATTCCCTATTTTTTTAGGGCCCTATGCTTGATAGGTTAGGTTACTTAATGAGCCCTAACGAGAGTAGTTTTGTTTGTCTATTCACTATGTTTTTTTTTCCATAACTTATAGGCTCGCTTTTAAGTGAGCGATAAGTTCAAATATAGTTGGTCTATCCTATGTATCATTGTGGTTTCACCACGAAGCCTTGTTCTGAACATTGTGAGACAACGGGTGGATATGTAATGACCTTATTGACATAAGTTTTATCCATGAAATTACCATTAATTAAAAAAAAAAAAAAACTTCTTATGATTTCCACCACTTTGCCTTGCATTACATTTTCCATCTGATAATTATGCCCTTAACTCTCTCTTTTTTGTTAAAATGGGCATAATTAATATACTTTGTTTAGGCTTCTCAAATTTTTACAAAAATGACCTCATATTTTTACAATGATTTATTTATTGAACTTTCGGTTCAATGTCACGCCTTTTCTTAACCAAACTATTTATAACAATGCTTTTTTTTTTTTTTTTGAGAGAATTTATAACAACGCATTTAAACAAAATTTGATTAGCGTAACATTATTTTGCAAAATAACCGAAACAAATATAGATCATAATCGCCGGCATTTTTTTTTTCCTGTAATATTTGATCATATTCCAAACTCCAAAAGAAGCCACGAAGCATATCCATTCCGTTAGTACCAAGATTAAGAATCGGCTTCTAAAATATACATTGAAAGAGTCAAATGCTGCCACACAGAGGCGGAACCAGGATTTAAATCTTGGGGGGTCCAAGCCGTTACGTATATTTTTATTTTTGAAAAAAAATACTTGAAAAATATTATTAGAAGAAATATTGTCAGATGTGTTTGCACAGAAACCTTCTAAAATGTTTGCTCGGATCCCTGTTGTACATAGACTAATGCACATTATAACTATTATTCATTTAGTAGTTTACGTTTTTTCTTAGAAAATTAATTCCCTTATAATTTATCCAAAAATTAGTCATGCATATCAGACTTCATTTGTCTTAATTGACAAAAGACTAGTATAATTATTTTTTGGGTACAGTAATCAATCTTATTGTTGGGTGAATAATAAAGTATATAATTTACCAAATAAATAGTTAAGTAATTAGTAAACTAACTAATTTAGTTTCTTAATATTATTGATTTCTGTTTTGAACTTTGATTAGTTATGATTTATGAGAAATTTTTGGGACAGCGGGGGGGGCCAATGCTTGAATTAAGCTCAGTTTTAAAAATCTCAAAGCCTAATTAGCTAGTTAATTGAGATTTACCAAAACATCTAGGGGGGTCTGGACCCCTTCAGGCCTTGGAATGGGTCCGCCCCTGCTGCCACACGTCTCGATTGTTGATGAACAAATTAAATTAGACATGGATCATTGATTTGATTCTCTTGGCCTCCGACTAATTTAATCTTCACCAACAAACACAACACCTCGCCAGTTTGAGTTGTGCGATCCATCCATATGAATTAAACACCACCACCAGTTTTTCTGATTTGAGTCGTGCGCACGTAATTCCCGGTTTCTTTTATTTTCAGTTTTGCCGCAAACCTCCCTTATATTCCTCCTCCTTCATATAATTCATCCAACCCTTAATTTTACTCTTCCTTCAATTTTTGCTTCCATCAAGGTACGTTATCCCCCCCTCTCTCTTTCTTTCTCTTCACTCTGTTCTTTCTGATTTACATTCTTTTACGCCATATCCTTTTGCACAGATCCGTCTTCTTCTTCTGTTTTTGCTTCTTTAAGTTTTTATTTGACTTTAAGATTGGTGGACAAGGAGGAGGGGATGTCTCTTTGCTTGGCATTTGAATCGATCATCAAGCATATATAACATCATGCATGTGTAGATTTTGATGATGGAATTTTTGATCTGGTGAAATATTCAATTTTGAATCCCTTCTTTTGGTTGCTTTTGTACGTATATATCAGATGCATGGTTGTTATAAAAAGATACTATTTCAGTTGCTTGTCTTGGGGGTTAAAGATGGAATGTTTTGATATCGTATAGAACAAGACTTGAGGAAGGTGACACCAAAATTGATGATCCCCAAAGTCGGATCAATAGTTTATACTTTATGTACAATGAAGAAATCTCTTCTAAACCACTGTAAGTGGTATAATGGTTTTTGCCTAGTTGGAGGTGCTCCCCAACCTAGGTTTGAACCCTAAAGCTATCAAAGTGTGCTGCAATGCACAGTGTGAGCATTTCACATGCGCCGAATTAGTTTATCTTGGGCCTAGGAAGTTTTGAGTTTCTTTTGACAAAGTAAAAAAAAAAGTCAAAAAAGAAATCTCTTCTAGACCCGTTTCTTTTTTTCTTTTTCTTTTTTAATAAAAGGGCTCTAGACCCGTTTCTTGCATAAGAGAGATTTATATATATATTTTTTTTTAAATGAGAGATTTATATTAGAAAATCGATTCTCATGTATTTTTAACTGATGTGAAAAATTCCTAATATGTTGTTGACACAAAAAATGATTAAGAAAACGAAACAAAAGGTGTTCCGTTTCTGCAGTAAAGTCAAATTTTGCATATCCAGGAATCCAGGATCAAGAATTCATTTTCTGCCCTATACTTGGATTCGTTTTCTTCTTGCACACAACAAATGAGAGAGTTGATACCGACTGAAAAGCTTTGGGCTTGAGAGTTGTTTCTGAATTTAGCCAGCCACATTGGTTCTTTGCATCTTGGCCCTATATGGATACCCAGATGGGCTTAACCAATGGCTCTTTCCTCCCCATCCCCATGAAGTTGTTGTTTATTTCTGGACGACCCAATGCCAATGACCTGCATACATAGAGTTTCTTGCATCTAACATATAAGTTCAGAGTTTAAAATGATATGTTGTTAGATTGTCGATATAAATCATTACGAATAATCATACCTGAACATATGTTCGGGTTAAAAGTCTCACGATCATGTAGCATGTCAATCTTTTAGAGAGAAGTTCTCAGTTATGACTTATGAGGAGCTATATTCAATTTGGCAGTCATATTTGTTTGTTTATAAATCATTAGCAGATAGAGCATACGGAAAGATTAGAATTCCCAAGTTCTAATTAATGAATCTGTTTAGATAATATGCAGGGGGGTAGTAGCATTTGAAGCTTATAAGCTATCGATCATCACAACATTCGACAGTACTACTTGCATATATGGCAACAAAACCAAAAAATAGTACTACTCCTGGGAGGGAGAGGAGAAGTAGCACATCACCAGCGAGCCTCACCAAAAGACCCACAAAACCAACTACTCCTGATAAATCTTCTTCAACCTCAAACTCATCATCGACAGCAAAACCAGTGCCAAACTATTTGAGATCAACCGCAAGCTCATCACGCCAGACTCCTTCTTTGACCAAGTCCAGGTCATTAAAGAAACATCATGTCTCTGATAATCAAGACTCCAACTCCCCAAAGCCTACACTAAATAGAAGAAGATCCTTTGACAAGCCACCATCACCTTCAGGACCACGGAAAATCATCTCCCCAGGAAGAGAGTCAAGAGACCCAGCACTTCGGTCTAAATCTTTTTCAGTTAAAAGCATCTCAAATGCTCCAAAACCCACCAGTAAATCTGTATCTGGAACCAAACCACAGGCTTCGTTTGCAAAGAGTAGTGGCACTAGTTTGAGGAGAAGCACTAGTGGTATCACTTCTGGTTCAAGTAAGAAGGAAAGTAGAGGTACTACTGGTAGTTCAAGAGCTCCGAGGAGTCGTGACATAACACAAATTCTTAATCTTGAAGCTAATTTGGAAGCTTTAGATCATCATGAAGTTGGAGAGGTGGATAAGATTGAGAGTATTGAGGAGGACAACAGTCAAGACCTTCCGGACCCTAAATTAGCCGAAGAAGATCTTGATGATCAGCAGCAACACCATGCTTCAGATACTGATCAAGCTAATGGTCATGACACTACTTCTGTTAAAGATGCAGCAGAGGAATCAAAAGCAAATGTGGATGTCAATAATGAAGAAGTTACTCAAGCAGAGAAAAATATTGATGGTCACAATGATCAAGTTGAAGAGGTTAATCACATTAGCAAAGATCATGAAAGCAATGACATTGATCACCACCCAGAAGAGGGTTCGGGTCTGACAAGCGAGGAAACAATAGCTGAGGAGGTGATCAAAGAAAAGAAAGAAGATGAAAACAAGAATGAGGTGGATATGGAAGTCGTTGATGGAGGAAGCAATGAGCTTGATCCAAAGGAAGGGCAAGATGGAAATATCAAAGAAGAAGCAAAGCCTGAGGAACCAGAGGTAACAGAAACGCCGCAAGCGGCTGCTGCTACTACAGGGAATAACAAGAAGGAGGCGGCTCCTGCATACAATGATGTGATTGAGGAGACTGCGAGTAAGCTGATGGCCCAAGAGAAGAGGAGGAACAAGGTCAAAGCTCTGGTTGGGGCTTTTGAGACTGTCATAGATCATGAATCAGGATCCAAATTAAATTAACCATAATTGATGTTCTTGTCATAAACTGAATCAGTCTGTGTAAAACTAACACACATTCATTTGACATATGCAGAAAGTCTTTCTGATATTAGAATGGGAAGAAGGTGTCACTAAATTTTTAGTTTCCCTTATTTTGTCGGAATGTACTTGTATAATGATGTAACATAATATAATCTGTACATTAATGGGTTTTGCACATGTTGCTTGGAAATTGGAATAAGGAACATAGATATAAAAGGTTTAGAAAAAAAAAAAAAAAAAGAAGCATATTCTTATAGATATTCCTGAACAGAACATAGATATACATATACAGTAATGCTAAATACAGCAGAAACTGCAGGAAATCTCCTGCATAAATTTGCCATTCATTATCTTTCAGATATTTGACTGGAATCTATTAATTTCTTCTCATCTTGTGGCTCTTGCTAAATTGAGATGATTCTTATGGCTATACAGAACAAAACTCAGCAGTTGTAGATAACAAACTAATCACTCAATTCAGAACTAGTAATACATAGCTGGAAAAACCAACAAAATTATTTTGTTTGGAAAATTACATCAAATGGCTTTCATGAAAACGCCCAAATGAAGTAGCAGTAGCAATAAATGAATCAAATTTGTACCATCCTTAGTTCTTTGCAATAGAGATAAACAAAACAATGAACTCTCTTGTCTCTAAAAACTCTCCCTCCGGCAGTAGCTTAGCTCCAGAGAAACCTGTCTCTCTAATCTGAGCTGCCGTCGAAAATTAGCAATGAATGCATCAGCCCTTTGATCAACATCCTCGTAATCAATCGAAGAAGAACGACTGATTGTGCTATGAACTCTTCTCAAGTGTGAGCTATTCTGATCATCAGATGTATCAACTTCTTCTATGCAGCCCTGCAAACCCAATCTGTCATTGAAGCTCAAGCACCGCCTTTTAGTTGCACCACATCCAAGAATTGAAGCTACGCGCCACCTTTGTAGTTTAAGGCCAAGCAAAATGAGTCTCACTTTCTTCACTGCTCTCTTCAGGTGACTAACAAGTGACGAACTCCTGACTCTGCCCATGACTATAATGTTGTCCTGTTGGAAATGAATATAGTGGTGATTAATGAAGAGGGCTTCGCTTTTATATAACTGAGAAGATTCTTGAGCAAGAAACTGCTATGACTTTGTGGGTCACTAGAGAGCGTGTTAGAGAATGATTGAGTCATTGGCGTGTTAGAATTCTGGATGTGACAGGTTCTACAGCTATTGTTAATTTTTTTTTTAAGTCGAAATTACAGGTATAATTTGGTTACACGTATGACTTTAAAGGGAAAAGAGGGGGAGTATTGGCAAGTGTGAAGTGTGAGTGTGAAAGAGATGCGTTCAGTAATGCAAGAGTTGTCAAGTAATCGTTTATTTGTAATGTAGGAACAAGATATAGTTGTCATGGGGCCATAACTTGCTAACTAAGGATTTGAAAGCTATGCTAACTAAGCCTGAGTTGGTATAAACTTTGATGTGCCGTAAAACATGAGGTAAAATTCAGGAGGAAATTGAACATGAATATAGCCCTCTTTACAGTATGACAATAATCACCATGATCAAGAGGAAGAGATCAATCACATTGAGAAAGAAAGATGCAATTAGAAGCGACGTCATCAGGCACATAATGGAAACACAGTGACAGGAAGTAGAAAATGAATAACAGAATATTCGGACATCATCATCCACGTTATTTCTGAAACAGGGAGTGACTGGAAGCATGAGTTACAACTCCAGTAAGATGACTCGGTCCGGACTGGATGTTATTTCTGTTTCATTGATTTTGACACGGCTAAACGAATCTTCACCCTTTCGAAGGGCTCATCAAAAGCATAGTATAATAATTATTTGATACAAAATTGAATATAAGACACTAAGGAATGTCATGTGAATTTCCACAATCACAAAAAGATATATAACTATTTCTGCTTATCAGCTGGCCGGCAAAGTGTAGAATTACTCGGAAAATCCTGAAGAGGCACAAAACTCCAGAAATGGGGTGTATCGCTGAAAAAAAAAGAACATTGCCAAGTCTTTGTGACCTTAAGATCTTCACACAATTAACCATATAAAAGGTATAGTAGTCAACTACCAACATATCTAACACTAATATTCACCTAAATGTTTTGAAATTGAATGAAAAAAGTGCGTGTTAAATGACAAAATCCTTGAGCAGTTTCTTAAGAAAATGGTCATATTAGTTACATTCCATGACACCTCCTGTTAAAGATGCAGCAAAGGAATTAAATCCATCAATATTTGCCCATCTTACCACATTCAGATAATTCATATGCCTTACAACTTTTATAGACTAAGATGCAGCTAAATGAATCTTCATCCCCATTGCAAAGGGTTCATCAAATTTCAAAAGCAAAGTATGATAATTATTTGATACAAAATTGTATATAAAGCCACAAGGAACTGAATTTTCACAATAAAAAAGGATCACAAATTTCTGCTTTATCAGTTGGCTATGGCTAGAATTGAATTACCCTGAAAATCCTGAAGAGACAAAATTCCAGAAATGGGTGTAGCTGACAAAAATGAGAACATCCCAAAAGCTGGTTCAAGAGTTTCAATTCAGGAGTTTGCAACCAACTGCTCATGATCCTCTATGTGAGAGCTTCCTTCCCCTATTCCTGCACCTTCCTCATGAGCTTCTTTATCACTGATTTGGTTGTCTTTTCGTTCCTCGATCTGTTTTAGTTTCTTCGACCAACCATACATCTGTCTCTTGACTTCCCTCTCATCTAGTTTCAGTTCTTTAAATTCCTGTTCAACCTTGGCTTCATCTTTAGGTTGTAGGAAAGCATATCCCCCTGTCTGCCCAACCTCTTCATACAGCTTTTCAATTTTGGCTTTCCAGACAAGGCCCATTTCGGTGTCCATCTTGTGGTAAGGAGTTTTCAGAAAGTACTCATCAATCCCACCTGCCTTGTCTATGCAACGCAAAGCATGGGTGGTGACTTTGACTCTAATCTGGCGGTCTAGTATGTAACTGAAGAGCCGCTTCTCCTGCACATTTGGCTTCCAATTCCTCCTAGTCCTATCACCATCAACAATTTATGGTTGATAAATAATCCATTCTTGCAACTTATAAACAGCCCAAAACAACTTTAAAGTGCATTCATATACGCTAAACCAGTTTTACAAATTGCAGTATGACATGCATAAAGAAAACAGTAAACTACAAAAATCTAAACCTGGCAACAGACAAATATGAGACTCACACACCTCTAGTATTTTCCTGGCACTTGCCCACATTATCTAGAATCCTTAGAAGACACAACTACCCATATGTCACAAAAGCGAATGCATAATAGTTTTTTTTTCATGATAAAACCCAGCTCAAGCTAGCTCCAATAACTTGAGAATACAATTTCTACATCAACAATGATCAAAATAATAACACCATAGCACCACTATCAACCTCAACAACTCTTTTACTTCAACATTTGAAACACACAGTATAGCACATTCAAAGCAAATCAAATCAAATATAATCAAGTCACTAATCATTTTCAATACTTTAGGCTCAAAAGCCTTGATCTTTAGCATTGTTAGGGTAAGAAATTAGGGTTTAAAAGAAAAGCTATAGAATCAATGTAACAGAGCTCAAAGACTCAAACTTTGGCCTTAAAAATTGAAAAGCAAGAGAATTTGGGGAAGATACAAACTTGTTGCCGCCGTCTTCGCTGACGTTATTGCCGAACTGGATGTGGCGGCCGGCGAAGATGCCACGTTGGGCTCGGCCCATGACGATTTTGGGGTCGGGCAAGCGATTCTTCTTGAGCTCCTGTTTCAATCGGGGGTTTAGGTTTTTGTCTCCGACTTTCTTCATCACGCTCCTCATCATCTCCTTCGTCCTCAGCGCCATTCTCACCCGTCTTCGATAAACCTAGGGTTTTACAGCTGCTGCGATTTTGAGGCCTAGTTCATTTTCAGTGTTTGTGATAATCTGATATGCAACACAGTCGGTCACAGAGCATACGGTGCGTTTTGGGAGGTCTACCCTGTTTTATACTCCTTTTTCTTTTTGGTACAAAAAAATGATGGCCGAGTGAGCTACCACTTTGGGGCCGAGAGTAACTTAGGTATGGCTCATCTCCAAGGGATGTTTTTCTCAAGCTGGGATTCGAACTAGAGACCTCTTGTTACCAGGAGAAGCCTGTAGCGTCCGTTCCACTTACAGTCTAGCATGCTTCAACTAGATCAATACAACTGGGTAAGAAACTGTTTTATATTTATTCCTACGAGAGCTATCAGTAGGCAAAACCAAAAGTATATCACTTTAAAGCCTTTACTCAAGCAAAAATTTACCGGCATAAGTATGTCCCGTTTTTATTTTAGTTTTATGGGAGATTTCGATGCAATATTCATCATAATAGTGTGTCATGTTTTTTTTATGCTTATTTATGATAGTTTTTTGTTGACGAACAAACGAACTCTTCATCAATAAAAGTGCATACCCTCTGATTTAATTTTTTATTAGAAACTTTTGCAATTACACAACAAAAAGAAAATTTAAGTCGTTTTCTGTAGATAACATTTATTGTTGAGTACAATCTTATGATACTCAAATTCAGAATCGAAAAACTTAATTAGCTTCTAAAGTCTAAACCCTTGAAAAAATGTTTTCACTACAATATATAACAAAATTGTATTTACAAGGAGGATATTAGTCTCATACACAGCACATTGTTAAACTTCTACAGAAAGAAGGTTTCAATCGTGGTGTTTCTGATACTGGTGTGACAAGTTTACACAGTTGCTCAGCTGTAAAAACACCAACAGCCCTCAAATTTGCAGTACCACCAAACAAGGAGCTATGGTTTACTACGACTACCATTTTGAATCTGTGCTTCACAATTAGATCCACCACATGGCCAATCGATGTTGTTGTCACGGCACAGGGAGGTGGGCTTCTCATCATTGAAGAAAGAGGGGCATCCAACTACAAAATAGCATGCATACTTGCATTAGCTCATGATATGTATAGCTGTCGAGACAAATATGCTTGTTCCAATAAATATGAAATGTAGAGAGAAGATCTATCACTGTACCCAGAAAGAAAAGAAAGCATTTGGTTTGCAACATCATAATAATTACCTCTGTACAGTCTTCACGGTGCAATACTCCAATGCAGTTACCCCAGTCATCTATGATAGGCACTGCTGAATCTCTAAAGAAACGCATAGCCACCTCACTCAACTTCACAGTCCCAAGAAGTGGCCGAGCTGCTTCAAAGGGCATCATCACACTCTCAATCGGATCACTAGCCAATACCTAAATCCAAAAGGTGTAAATAGCAGACAACAAAAGTCAACTACAGCCACCCAGATTGTAGATCCAATACGAAGCATCTAACATACACTCATACCCTATACATGACAGAATATTCTCCAAGTCTTTTAGGACATTAGGTAATGTATGGTAATCTTCCCTACAATTCTAAAGGCAAGGAATATGCAAGGACCTGAGGAAGTAGATAAGGAGTCAATATCGATTTTGTGTTTCCCAACAAGGCCTCTGTGCGTAGAGCAACCTGCAGTACAAGACCAGAAATTATACAAATGAAATTAGACTAGGAAACGGAAAAACACTAACATGTAGTGTAATAAAATTTCAAGTAAAAGGTATAATAGTAAACCAACCACATATCTAAAAACGAACATTCAACTAAATGTTTTGAACTTAAATGAGAAAAGTGCCAGTTAAGTGACAAAATCCTTAAAGCAAGTTTCTTGATATTGGTTTGAAGTGTCAAGAGAACTTGAATCCTAAAATGTTTAGAAATATCTATAACATTATGGTGGAAATTTATATCTGTTACAATAATTTAAATCATCAACAGGTACTCTAATGCCAGAGAAGTCAACAGCAAACAAATGGACATTTTAGTTCTATTTTCTTTCATGCATAGTCCTGGAAGATAAAAGAAAATTACATACCATGCCTCCTCGACTTGTCCACGCTATTCTCTTCCACCTTGTAATGATGGTTCCAAGGTAATTTTTGGCCAAATCTACCTGACAAAACCAAAAGTAGAATATCAAAATGGCAAATAGTAGTCAACTTCTCTTGCTAATCACGTTGCAGCAAAAGTAATCAGTGACTGAACTACGGATGTGCATTTATTAGTACTACGGAGAAATACAAAATCTAAAGGAAGGCTCTTTAACCTGTGAAGTACCTGGATTTTAAAACCACCATCCAAATGGCTCTAACATCATCCAGGTAATTACTAATCAGGAAATGAAAGAGATTTATGCAGTAACACCCCATTGAAGAAGACCATAGGGGAGTTCATATCGTACCTGCCCATCATTTAAAGCTGACTCCATTACAAGATGATCAGCTTCTTCATGAATCATTGGGTAGATAGTTCCAGCAGTATCTAGCCACATGTGCTTATGCAGACTGTTTACTGTGTCATAATCTCCTCTAACAGCAAAGGCACGCATCAAGGAAAGATAAAGGTGAGGTTTGGGTCGCAACTCTGGATTTCCACCAGCCTGCTTTAGTAATTCTCCGAAAATACATAAAGCACCTAAGCATCAGACAATATTTATTGTTAGAAGCAGAAGCAGTAACTTCAAATTTTAACACGTCAAAAATCCAGCATCTTTCTAAATGTGATAAGCAAAAGGACAGAATTTTTTTAACTAGTCCAGCCACTGAGCAGAATAATTGGTGTGGTTGACATATGTGATGTTGCAGAATGTACAATGGAGCGAATGGCATTTCAAATCAGAAGGCATAAGAAAATTTTGGCAACTTAATTTGTTTTATGTACAGCATACCCTTTATTGCGTCACAATTTAGCAAAGCATCAACTGCTGCCGTATATGCTGTTCGATCAATGAACAAACCAATATATGTTTTCATTTCTGAAACAATCTTATGAACCATAAGGATATCTTTGGAATCCCCAAAACCCTGCCAGAGAAGATATAGGAACACAAAACATCACAGTTTGCTTGATGATAGGAACTGAAAATTTAACGTTATTTGCCAACAAAAAATAAAAAATAAAGTTGCCAATTCCTCAATGAAGGGGAAGGGGACAAAAAAATCCAGCTGTTCCAGTACAAGCACTTTCATATAACTTCATGAAAGTAAATGAAACAAAAATATGCAGACCTTAAGCAATGTACTATAGGTGATGACATCAGGGAATAGACCAGCATCACTAAATTTCTGCGCTTCATCCTACAAAACGGAACAATATTTCAGTAACTTCCTTGATGCAGCAGACAAACTAAAACTATAAGAATATTATACACAGGCTCTAAACTGGCCTTTCATATAGCTTGGGACCTTCATTTCCTCAAAGTATTGCATTGCGGCATCCAACTTCCCAGCTTTTACACATGCAGATATTAGAGTATTATAGGTAAGCCTATCAGGCTTCAACCCTAGACGTATTAATTCGTTGTGCATGTCTATCGCACCCTGAGGAAGGCCTGAATTAATACATCCCTGAAAATCAAAAGCAGCAAACCCTTAAGCAACAACATCAAATTAGACTTGCAAGTTTACGATAATCCATGTGCAAAATAACTGTATCTGTCTTTCAAAGCTCAGTTCTTGAAAAGGGAAGAAACAACTAAAACTTTCGTTTTGTGCAAGTCTCTTAAAGAATTACACATAGGTGAGTGCAGAACCTTCATTAATAAGTTGTAGACTCTGAGTGAAAGACTGCCACCTTCTCGAAGCAGAAAACCATACCGTGCAAGAAGTCCATTAGCTCGGCGTAAATCTCCTGCACTACATCAACATGCAAGCAGCACATGTACATTTATGAGAACATAAAAACAGAGCGTACCGAGTAATCAAGCCAAACAAAAAACAAAAAAAAATTCAAATTAGGTACTACAGTTGGCTGTTCTAGAATCACAACATTGCAATGTGCGCATTGTAATTTGCATTTCTAACCTGCTTCAACCAAAGCATTCAGCAGTCCAAAAATAAGAGGTGCTGACAACTTTGGACTTCCCACAGCAACACCGCGTTCGACGGATTCAAGCACTTCAAATGCCTCATCGATTCTCCTCGCCCTCCCAATCCCTTTACAACAAAAGACATTATCAAGTCCATGGCATCCAAATTCAAAAAAGAAAAAAAGAAATAGTACCTTCAAAAGTGTAGCATATGTGACAGTATCAACGCCACAGCTCCCCGGCTTAGACATTTCGTCGAACACCTTAAGTGCAGAGTCGATGTCGCCGCAATGGACACACGCCTCCACCACCGCGTTCATCACTATCGTGTTCAGCTTCCCGTACCGTTCTCTAGCGATCTCTATCTCCTCCATTATCTACACAAAACAAAATCATCAAAATTGAGAAGAAGAAGAAGAAAATTTCCGAACAAAAAAAAAAAATTGAGGAGGAGGACCGGACCTGGTGGAGCTGTCGTCGGCGAGTGAGTTGGACGACGCGGAAGTGAGTCGCTTGAGGTTGGATCTGCGGGGAGAGGCGGTGGTGATGCGACGGCGTCGTATCGGAAAATAGGAACAGACGGCGAAGGAGGGCGAGAAGGCTTGCATTGTTTATGGTGAAAAAGAGTGAGAGAGCTACCCATCGGCCATCTACGGATAATGTCTGTCAGTCTCAGACGGAGAAGCCGTTTGGCGGGTAAAGTAGTGCTGGACTCTTATGGGCTTCTGCTGCCACACAGGCCCAATGATCTTTTCTCTCACTGAGGCCCGGCCCAAACATGATATAACTTCGAATTCACTTTTGCGATTATTGCAAGCCCAATCTCTGCGGGTGGTACTTCTTCCTTTGTTCAGAGTTCCGTCTAATTGAGTTTTTATCGCCCTAAGGATCACGTTATGTCGCACTATCAAACTACTTGTTTTGGTTACGTTTCTCTGCTTCTTACTATCGAGTACATGTGTTTTTTGTTTGTTTGCTTTTTGTGATTGACTACTTATATCAAATGTGTGATCATGATAGTACATCATATGATCGATAACAGAAAAATGATCTACATGTTCTTTGAAATCTTCATATTTTTGCTTTACTCTTCTCTTTAAATTTCAACATGTCATTTATGTACCGTGAAAACGATAACATAATTAAGTGTGATAAGACAACATTTCCTATCGACCATAGACATAATGCAATTGAGTTGAAAAACACCATCAATATAGTACAAAACGAGGTGGACATGGAGACCAATTCCTTCAAACAAAAAGGCACTTTTTTAAATAGTTGAAAACACATGCGCGCATGTCAGGCAAGCAACTAAGTATGACCTTGTTTTTTCCCTTGCGAAAGTGATATTCTCACTGCAAAAAAGTGAAAAAACCATGCCGGTTGATGCACTTCCCCACCATCTTCTTCATACTTTGATATTAAAGTGACTGTTATAAGTGATCAACTCCCAAATTTCTTCCGATGTATGACTTATTTAAGACAACATTCGACATTTATAGTTACCATTCCGTATAACGTTAAAAATTGAAAAAATCATGAAATAGTATAAATTTGTTGTTAACATAATTGACGAACCTCACCCTACCTGAACCCGTCCACATTTAAGTCATCATTCACGTCTTTGTTTATGATTCATGGTAGAATAAACGACACATCAAGTCAACTTTTTGAGCTTCATGCTCAGAATTTCTAAAGCGACCACCTCCCACTTTTCACATTTAAAAGGCAACGATGAAATGATATGGGTGGAGCTGGAATGAAGGTAGCTGCAATAGTAAAAGATGTCGCTTCATTTGTCCATTCGTTTAAATAATTTGATTTGGATAAGCAGTGCCTTTGAAATTAACCAAGATGTTCAAACTGACCCCAATAACCTGCAAAAACAGCTCAGGGAATTCTGGAAAAGGGATCAGATTTCTTCTGGAACACGAGAAAACGACATAACACTTCATTTCAATTTTATTTTATTTTTTTGTGGTGGGCAAACAAATTCTTGGCTTCTTTTGTGTTTTTTTTTTTTCCAAAGTCCATGTGCTGCATTCATTTCTCATTTTGGTTTTGGCCCTTAAAATCAGTTTCAAAAATTGCATGGTTTTATTTGCAATATTTTTAGATTCATGATGATGTATACTATGCGTACCAACGGTGCAAATGACCCAACACTTATAAGATGATCTCAACCATTGATATTTATAATTAGTATTTTTATCAATAACCTAAGAGTGTATTTAATATAATCTAACCATCCATTTATGTCAGTGCACTGAATCCTCCCCCGTAGATATATCAGATTGTTTAACAAACAAAATTTATGAATAATTAGACCCTCACACATGAAGAGGGCAGGTGCATGGAAATTTCAACGACACAAAAATAGACGTAACTATTGTGGTCCTAGCTTATCACTCAAATGGTGTTGATATAATTTGAATGAATTAAATTTGATAATGAAATTTCAGACTTATCTTAAAGACTTCAAAAAATAACGCTTTAATAATTTTGGTCCACAATTTCATGTGGTGTTTAAGTGTGTAGGTAAGGTATATCACAAAAGCCTTGAAAATGAAAACACCGACTTTTAATACGCAAATCGTGTAGCTAGTAGCCTAGCAATACATGGTCCTACATTTTGTTGCTGCAACCAAGAAAGAAATTAGTTAGAAGTTAGAAGGTGGAGGTATTTTTTAATAGATTCTTATGTGCATAACCATTTTATTTTTCTTTAGATTTTCAACCATTTAATTATTCATCTAAAATACTACTCAAATCAAATAGTTAAATTGTTCAATTGTAATTACAAAACGATATTATATATAAAGTGTGGTTTTGCACACTTCTTTGTCAAACGCATCTCCCTATTTGGGTCGAGATTCACAACCTCAATCCCAACGTTACGGTGGCGGTTTTTGGGAAGCTAGAGTCAATGCTGTGGAGATTGAAAGTCAATTGTGGCAGCTTATCTTATTTTTTTAGGGTTTTATTTTTTAGTTTGTGGTTTGGCTTAATAAGTCCCTCCTCTTTTGAGCGAGGGTTTGGATGTTTTAGTGTAAGGTCGATGCCATTGTTCTGGTGTCATGGTCATTATGCGGTGTCATGGTTGGGTCTTTCGTCGGTGCTTTTTGGTAATTAACATGATGGTGAACACCCTTACACGTGGTCTGGCGGTTTTGGGTCGCGGTGTCTGAACGAGTGAAAACAGTTCATCTTAATGTTGGTGGCTGGGTTGTATCTGTGCAGGTTTGGTTGTTACTCATTGTAGCTCGCGGTATGAGCGTAAAATCTGGTTAGGGGTTTGGCCTTTTTGGCTCATGGAAGCCCGTAACTACAGATCTAATGCTATGTAATATTAATTTAAAATTTTAGTTCATCATTTAAAAAATAGCAACATAATAATCTTAAAACTCAATTAGTTTGGTAAGATAGAGCCATAGAATGTATGAATATGATCAGCAAAGAACATCTTTGCCTTTAATTTTAAATAAAATATATCGACTATCAACTTAATTTGTATCTATACACTCATTATTCATATTCATGATATCATATTATAACTTTCGTAAAAAAAATAATAATAATAATAAATAAAGATGATACTTGTCAATCTAGATTAGCAAACTAAACTATTTGACAATACGATCTATAGAAGATACCACATGGACTGAAAAATCCCAAAAGCATCTTATCACCTAAGCAAAAACACCACAATTGCTGGGTCTCTAACCCTAATCATACCACAATGGAGGTGGGCCAAAAACCATTATCATGGGGCACACACGATTAAAGTAACGTGATCATAAGTCTTTCTCTATATCTCCATGAAGTTCATTTTCGATTCATGGAAGAAGAATTGACCCCACAACTTTTATATCATCACTTTCCCCACAATCCCACATCATGCACCACTCTGCTTCAATTGGATCTAACCCCAACCAACCCAGCGCCCCTTATTTAAATTCTCCCAAACTCCTCCAACCCTTTGTAACCTTCATCTCTGTTAAAAAAAAACGAAAAACAATCCCACCGCATTCCACTAAATCTTCGTCTTCTTGCTCCAATTGTTTAATCCCACACAAGTCTTTTTCTCTCGGATCCGCCGGTGTATATGTGTTCTACTTCTTTTCATCTAAAACCCACCTTATATTCCGCGTTCTAGATGCATACGCCATTAGAATAACTCCACTCCAAAGTGACCCAATTACCATAAACAACTCCACTTCCTTTGACGACCCAATAATTCTCCCTACCTTTCTCCGCAAAGTGAATCTTTGCTTCGTCATCTACTTGATCTCTTTCCTCTCTTTCTCACTATATATACCAAACACTCAATAGAATGCTCAACACAGCCACACAAGTACTACTACCCTAACTCCCCCAGTCAAATCGTCAACACTTGTGTGCAGTCTGAAATCTCTAGCTACTTAAGCTTTCACAGCCTTTTCTCATCTGGGTAGTTGTGATATAGTGGAAGAATAGCTTCTATGTCCATGGTTTTTCAACAATGGCAGCTCTGACTTCCTCTGCATCAATCCCAGAAACTGAGAATTCTGACGTAGAAAGGAGCAGAAGCAACAAATCTGAGCCGTTGATTCCGGGACTTCCAGACGAGGTGGCCGAGCTGTGTCTTGTTTACCTTCCGTATCCGTACCAAGCTTTGGTGCGTTCGGTCTCTGCTTCGTGGAGGAGAGCCATCTCAGACCCGGCTTTTCTTCACTGCAAGAAGTCACTTTCGCTCCCGCTGCCCTATCTTTTCGTTTTCGCCTTCAACAAATTGACGGCCAGGATTCAGTGGCAAGCGCTCGACCCTAGATCGGGCCGTTGGTTTGTCCTACCTCCGATGCCGGGGCATTATTCCAAGCTCGCGAGTCCACCGGGGTTAGCGTGTGCCTCCTTGCCACGTCAGGGGATGCTTGTCGTGTTGGGTGGATCGGACGCGGAATCGTCTATGCGGTCCACTATTGTATACCGTACATCTACCAATCAGTGGTCCAGCATGACTCCCATGCCGACCGCCCGATCGTATTTTGACGCGGGAAGCATCAATAATAAGATCATAGCAGTCGGAGGTAGTGGGACCCGCGAGAATGACTCGATCAGGGCGGTTGAGTGTTATAACCCTGAAAATGACACATGGGCGACACTGGCCACGATGCCAGCTGGACTTGCCAAGTATGACTCCCACGTGGTGGGGGATAAGATGTACGTCACCGAGGGGTGGACGTGGCCCTTCATGTTCTCGCCACGCGGCCTGATCTACGACTCGAAGACGGACGCGTGGCGAGAGATGAGTCCTGGGATGAGGGAAGGGTGGACAGGTGTCAGCGTGGTCGTGGGCAATAAGTTATTAGTGATCTCGGAGTATGGAGATTGTCCGATGAAGGTTTATGACCACGATAAGGACACATGGCGGTACGTCGGCGGGGACAAGTTCCCGTGCGACTCACTTAGACGGCCTTTCGCTGTGAGCGCGGTGGAGGGGAGCATATATGTGGTGGCATGTGGGCTGAATGTGGGAATAGGAAGGCTGTCTGAATCAGAAGCAGAAAAGGGTGAGCTACAAGTTGAGTGGCAGGTTCTGCCAGCTCCAAGTGCTTTTAGGGGTTTTTCTCCTTCTAGTTGTGAAGTGCTTTATGCCTGAATGTATCGAATAATTGATTCTCAGTCAATTATGTTCCTGTTTTTGGCTTGGTTAGGCATTTCTATATTCGTCTCTACAGCTACTCCTGTTTCCACACTTGATTGAAACAACTCACGCTCCAACCTTTAAATCTTTAATCATCTCTTGGTGGGTTATCAAATCATTCATGATCTTATCCAAATCTTGCAGAATATTTTTCATTGGTGCGAATTGATTTTATTTCTATTCATAGTGGTGCTCAATTATGGTAATAAAACTGACGATAATCATGAGTTAGATTGAGTGGAGAAATTGGTTTGCTCCTTTTCTCATAACCTAGATCACATAACATTATAAAATGCCCAATGAGTTGATGAGGGTTTGAAGTAGCATCTTTCATGCTTTCACTATTGCATAGAAAATTCAAAGCCAAAATCGTTAAATAAGTCCCAAAGCTTTGCATATATTTTCAAATTAAGGGAAAGTTAGATAATAAATGAGATTTTCGCTCAATTTTCTTTATATTTCGATAAATCTTGATTCAACAGTTAAAAATTGTTAGGTTTGGTGCCTATCCCTCCTTGGTGGAGATATTTTGCATAGCATGAATGCGTGGTATTAATGGTTTATGCATTCAATGTGACAACTATGCATGGTCAAGTGCATGTATTGAGTATAAATGCATGGTCAAATTGATGCATTGGGAAGAAATACATAGTTACATTCATGTTTTGACCTTTTAGTCTTCCTAAGGAGTTAATGTGGGAGATGGGTGGTTGCTTCATGAAGGAGCATTGATGAAGTGAGTCTAGAAACTTCTATTAATGGTATAAATAAATGAAGTTTGTGTGGAGGCAAGCAATGAGAGATCAAGAGCAACTCTAAGGGTTTTCGTCTATAGAAGCAAAGTGAGTTGTGTTTAAGAGTGTGAATAGTTATTGGGGTCGAGTGATCTTCTAAGTTGAGAGAGGGTGTACAAGGGCTTGGACTGGGCATAAACTTAAGCGATGTAATCTTGTACTTGTGTAATTCTCTCATTAGTGAAAGTGAAACTCTCCAAGGACGTAGGCAAGGATATTGGCTGAACCTTGTTAAATCTTGTTGTCTTCTTGACTGGGCTATTTCTTCTTTCTATCTCTACTTCTAGTACTTGTGTGGCGGAGGGATTAATTTCCCTAACAAGAATAATAATAAAAGGGCCCTTGACCAATAGCACTAAAATTATCTCACTTACCCCAGCAACAGATTTTTGTTCCCACTAACCCAATTTAACATCAAATGACCGTTTTACCCTTAACCTAATTAACAAACTACGTCATGCCTCTCTCTCTCTCTCTCTCTCTCTCTCTCTCTCTCTCTCTCTCTCTCTCTCTCTCTCTCTCTCTCTCTCTCTCTCTCTCTCTCTACCCCAACTCCGATCTATCTCCTTCGTTTCCATCCTCCCTACGCTCCTCCCATCAACCTGTCTCCGCCTTTCCACCGACCCCTTCCCTCCCTCCTTCCTCGTTGGACCTCTTCAAGCTAATTCTCCAATCTCCGCAGCTCATTCGACGTCTGTGACGTCTACCTCCATATAAATCGACGTATGTGACTCCAATCTCCTCCTCAACGACATCGTTTGCTTCGGGTATATAGTCATGTTAACCACGTCGAAGAGCTTCCTGTAGTCGAGAATATCTTATGCACACTTCCTGTCGTGGGTCGAAACTCCAAAGAGCAGAGGTAGGTTGTCGCCGCGTCATAGCAGTGGCCCGCCAGGTTCTAGGTCTACAACTGGAAAGAAGAGAGAAGAGGACGTGGGTACCCAGATCGTTTTCTGGGTGCCCAAATTATTAATTTTTTTTTTGTAAACTGTGGACAAAAGGAAAGAAAAAAAAAACGTTTTATTATCTTGTAACACATGGCTATTGGGGAACAATATACGAAGTTAGACGACTACCATTGTTTTGCATTAGCTAGCGTTTTGGATTAGATTTTCTTTGGTTAAAGAGACAATGATGTAACTCCGTTGGCTTATGAATAAAATTTCGAGTTCTTTTCATTATGACTCAATTTTTATTATGAGCATATTACTTTGTGACTACGATGGCTGGGTCATCAGTATTAATTCAGGACATGGAATAGCCCAAGTTCCTGCCAAAAGGCACCTTGATTACTGTCGCAAAAACTCTCTACGCTCCTAGGAAAATCGCACCAATGAATTGCCAACGAATTCCATGTGAAAACGCATGTAGAGAACGGAAATGAGTTCATTTGCAGTACCTCTAATGATTTCGAACAAATGCGCATCTTAGAGAGAAGTTTATGTGTCTCTCTAGTGGACTCTATGTCACTATTCGAGCTATTAAATCCAATAAAGTTATGAGAGAAGATATCTTAGATTTAGACAAATATTGGCTTTGTCACTACAGGATAGGTCATCCTAGTCATGATATAATGATCCATCTATTAAAAACTTCACATGGACATCCATTCTCTCGAGCGACATAAAGCATGAATCGAAAGTTGATTCCTGGACTAAGTGTGACCGACGCTGCTGCCTAAGGCACTGCCTCCGTCCACCACCAGCCTAGGGCTGGCATAGTCTCTATCCATAATGCCATGGATGACGTCCATCATGGTGATGGCGCCCCAGGTGATGTTGCATTCATCAACTTGCTTCAAATAGCGTTTCAGACGCTGAGGCCTAACCAAAATTCTCATTGGTTGTTTCTAAAGCCTCTCGCTCGTTTTACAAAACCCGTTCCTTAAGAAAATTAGAATTAAGACCGTCTTATGCAAAGGAAATGAACATACTCATTCTGTTCTTACATAGAATCCATGGGGATTCTGTGGATTGATTCAACCAACTGGCGGACACTTAAATATTTCATGATGTTGGTTGACACGCAAACATGCTGGTCACGTGTTGTGCCATTGTCCACCTATAAATTTTGCTTATGCTACACTCCTAGCACATATCATATGACAACGGGCTCACTCCCCGGATCATCTTATTCAGTCCATTGGATTTGACTATGCTAAAGAGTTTACATCGAAATACTTTCAATGGATATTGCAATGGGACTGATGTTGAATATCATATTTTCATGTACACACCCAAATGGTCTTGCGGAAATGACTAAGATGGAAGTCCGGACATTGGTAACGCGCACCAATCTCCTTATATCCGTTTGGGGTGATGCAATATCGCATGCAGATATGCTAATTCGTCTACGATCCACCGCCACTCAGTACCTCTGCGTTACAGCTAGTGACTGAGTACAAGTATCGTACTTACGCATATTTGAGTGAGCCATTTATGTGTCAATTGCGTCGCCACAGCGCTCTATGATAGGTCCTTACAGACGAATAGGAAACTACGTTGGATTTGAGACTCCAACAATCGTCAGCCGTTTAATGCCCTTGCAAGGCGATCTCATTACCGCTAGGTTTGCGGGTTGTCACTTTGATGAGACAGTCTTCCCATCGTTAAGGGGAGATAATAACACAGACGTTCAGCAGGAACGACAAGAATTGTCATGGCCTGTACCCACTATGTCTCATCTGGATCCCTGTTAAAGTGGCGACAACACACAAATATGCTGCAAACATGCCTGCAAGGAAGTAGTGCCACCCTACACGGAGGTAGACATAGCACCAACGCCAAAAAGAGTGGCACTCTGGCGTTACAGGTCATGGCCTCAGCTACGATGCGTGGGAGGCCTATGGGTTCGAATGACACTTTGGCACATTCCAATCCTTTGATCATCAAGACTCAAAATCCTTCTCACGAGAATCTTCCTGGTTAGGGTTATCGTTGGGGGACGCCTCAACGTTAGATACTATTCATGAGAATAAAGAGCTCTATGAAAATTACACTAGTGTACATGAGACGTGGGATAGAAACTCCATCATAATTGTTGATGTAGTTGCACATGAGTTTGTTGAGTCTGATGATATCAAACTACGCTCCGTTGATGAATGAATGTCAACGTAGAGAAATTTGGCCTAAATGGAAAGATGTGATCCAGGTTAAGATGGATTGTCTAACGAAGAGGAAGGTTTTCGAGCTAGTAATGCCAACACCTCCTAACATAAAAATCTATTGACTAAGGTCTTCGTTAGAAAGTGTGATGAAAAAAAGAGATGGCAATCTCGCCTTATCGTGCAAGGCTTCTCACAAAACGCCCTGGAATCGAATACGATGGGACATATTCTCTCATAATGGATGTTATTGCACTCCATTACCCTGTCATTTTGGTAGTTTCCGAATAACTGATTATGCAGCTTACAAATGTGGTCACTGTGTATCTCTATGAGGATCTGGATACGGAATATACATGAAGATTCATGGTAAACTTCATTTACCCAAGTTAAGTGGCTCTAGACCACGGAGAGCATTTACAAAGAGGTTGAAACGCTCGCTAAAATGACTACGTGATTGGGAAGGGATATGCCCACGCGTTTCCATAACAAGTTTCCGATTCCATCGCGGTTCATGTTGGACATGATCTTCATTAAAAGCCTTTAAAGAGTTAAGGAAAACAGCTGAACACTTTAAATCCTAGTTTGAGATGAAGGATTTTGGGAGAACACGATTATGCCTCGGTCAAACCTTCAAGCACCCCCATGATCGTCCTTAGTCTTGATTCTGAAAAGGATCCTCTTCGTCTGAAGGATGATGCCGAAGATGTGCTAGATGCAGAAGTGTCTTACTTGAGTACAATAGGCGCATTATTATACTTAGCTCAATGCACAAGACCGGACATCTCATTTGCAGTGAAATTGTTAGCTAAAGTATAGCTCTGCGTCAACGCGACGCCATTTGATTGGTGTAAAAGATATCTTTCGGTACTTGAGATGTACGATTGATATGGGCTCGTTCTATCCCTACAAAGAGATGATGGATTCAGACCCATCACACACCAGGAACTCCGCCAACACTGGCCTACGTCCACTATCCCCATCCCAAAATCGACATAAGAGTTTTGGAAGGTTTTGCTGATGTTGGGTATCTCTCTGACCCATACAAAGGTCATTCTCAAACTGGTTAAGTGTTCACCATGGGGAAAGACCGTGATATCTTGGAGGTCTACAGAACAGACCTTAGTCGCTATATCTTCGAATAATGCAGAGATTCTTGCTCTTCACGAAGTGGTTTGTGAATGTATATGGATTGGATCCATAATTACGCATGTTCGAACAATTGTGGTTTGAAGTCTACCACAGATGAGCCTACGAGCATTTAGGATAATACTGCTTGCTTTGAACAAATGAAGCAAAAGTATAATCAGCAATAACAAACTCTCCTCAAGATCAAAGTGAACTAGGTTCGATCTGAGGACAGTATGGCAGACTTGCTCTCTAAGTCATTGCCTAAATTTCACTTTCGAAAAACATGTTGGTAGCATCGTTTGCGGAAGTTATCCGAACTTCAATGACAGTAGTCGTCAGGGGGAGATGCAGACATCAGGGGGAGGTGTCTACATGTATGGTCTCGAAACGTGAAGGGTGTGTTGTGTTTTTTTTTCCTTCGACCAAGGTTATTTTTGTCCCACTGGGTTTTTGTTACTAAGCAAAGTTTTTTAATGAGGCAACGAGAGGAGCATCACGTTTGAGCGACACAAGGGGAGGAGTGTTTTAGTAAATCCAAATTGTGTCTGGCCCAAACTCTATGTTATTTGACATAGTGGTAATAAAGTTTAATTAGAAGAATCTAAAAATTATTTTCTTATATGATTCAGACTCTATACATTGTAATCCTGTATATAAAGCGGCTCCTATTATCAATGAGAATACACATCGATTTTTCCTCAATTTCTAATTCCCTAAAACAAATCTCTACTTGTTCAAGAAATCCAGCGGTTTAACATAAAGGGCAATTCATACTGGTCTGATAATAATTAATGTGAATAGTATAATTAGTCTGATTGTCGACATCTGATGTTCTCTTCACAACGAAGCCTTCACTCTTGCATCATATTTCTACCATGGTAATTAAAGCACATATTCTCTCTGCATTATTCTCTCTGCAATGCAGGAAATAATATAAATACGTACATATATGATGGAGTTCTTCAACCATGATTCATGCATATCCATATGAAATCTTAATGTAGTTTTTAACAGAGATGTGAAGTCGAAAACTCAACAAAAGTTCATTGAAATTTGTGAATAGTATAATTAGTCTGATTGTCGACATCTGATGTTCTCTTCACAACGAAGCCTTCACTCTTGCATCATATTTCTGCCATAGTAATTAAAGCACATATTCTCTCTGCAATGCATGAAATAATATAATATGTACATATATGATGGAGTTCTTCAACCATGATTCATGCATATCCATATGAAATCTTAATGTAGTTTTTAACAGAGATGTGAAGTCGAAAACTCAACAAAAGTTCATTGAAATTTGTGACTTGAGTGGAACTAGTTCAGACCATTTTGCCTATCTTAATTCTTGGCTGACATATAATTGTTCATATATGAACTCTATTGCGAACTAACCATTGCCCTTCAGAATAACTATTTAGATTTTTTTTTTTTTGGCACTTTGGAATTTTGGTGACCAGCAAATCCAAATCGTGTCTCTATTTTGTTGAGAATTCTAATGGACTAAGGGCATTTTCGAAAAACTAGTGAGGTCTAATTAGCATATTAAGTTTTTTTAAAGGGATTTTGTCCATTCAACCCAATTATAGGAATTTTTTTTTTCCACCTACCCAAAACACTCTAAGGAGGTCTTTCCTAATACCCCATAAAGTTTTTTTTTTTAATTTTATTTTTGAGATTATTTTATCCCCACCCCTTTGTTACATAGAGAGAGTGAGAGAGAGAGAATGGAAGAAAGAGAAACCATAGGAGACTTCGTCGGAGCCCGGTCACCAGATTCCGGCCGTCTGTCGCCGAATTCTAGTCATCGGTCACCACCCACCGGACTTTTCTAAAAACCTTACCGAAGATCCCCAAAGAGGTCGCCGGAAAGGTTCATTGCCCTCCAAATAGAAGTCTATTGCCCCAATAGATGGGCAATAAACGTCTATTACCCCCCAATAAACGTCTATTAGAGGGCAATAGAGGTATATGAAACCTAGCCGGGAGTCTCCAAAAAGGTTGTTGGATATCTCATATGGGGCCAGAGAGGTTTATTGCCCTTCCGAATAAACCTGTATTGCCTTCCAATAGACGTATGTTGCCCTCCAATAGAACTTTCAATCGCTGGAATGAGAACTAATCTCCGTAAAATTAGACAAATAAAACTTTGATTAAGGAAAAAAAACGAGGACATTACATGAATTCAAAACATTTATTGCCCTCCTAATAGACATTTATTGGGGGGGGGGGCAATAGACGTTTATTGCCCCTGATAAAACTTTCTTTTTTCTTTCCTTCTGCCCTCATTTGACCAAAAAAAAAATTTTGATTTGGGCACCCAAGTCCTCTTCTCCCTTCTTTCTGATTGCAGACCTGGGAGCGGAAGTAGTCTTCCGAAGAGGTTGGGGTCGTGGACGATGTCTGTGCCGATGATTCTATAGCCTGGTGCGTAGGAATGAGCAAACGGGGGTAGGGGGCGGGGTACCCGCGGGTTTTCCCCGCATTTGTCAAGCGGGGGCGGGGGTGGGGGCACTTATTTCCCCTGCGGGGGTGCGAGGGTGGGGGCGGGGTTTCCCATTACCCATGCGGGGTCCCCGTTTATCTTTTTTTTTTAATTGAGAACTATTATTTTTCAACTAACATATGGGGCATTTTTACAATTTTCTTATTTAAAAAAAAAAACAGAAAACTTATACGGGGTATTTATCTTTCCCATCCAGAATACACATTCAAAACGATTCGGGTGGATTCGACCGTTGGATTGTCGTATAATTTTGTGAGGATGATTCTAAAAGCGATCCGGGACGATCCAACCGTTGGATCTTTGTATAATTTTGTGAGGATGATCCTATGGGCGATCCGTGAGGATCTGACCGTTGGATCATAGTATAATTGTGAAAAGACGATCCTCTAGGTGATCCTTGAGGATCCAACCGTTGGATGGTCGTATAATTTTGTGAGGATGATTCTAAGGGTGATCCGGGACGATCCAACCGTTGGATCTTTGTATAATTTTGAGAGGATGATCCTAAGGGCGATCCGTGAGGATCTGACCGTTGGATCATAGTATAATTGTGAAAACGATCCTCTAGGCGATCCTTGAGGATCCAACCGTTGGATCGTCGTATAATTTTGTGAGGATGATTCTAAGGGCTATCCGGGATGATCCAACCGTTGGATCTTCATATAGTTTTGAGATGATGATCCTAAGGGCGATCCGTGAGGATCTGACCGTTGGATCATCGTATAAATTGGTAAAGATGATCCTCTAGGCGATCCTTGAGGATCAGACCGTTGGATTGTCGTATAATTGTGATTTGTGATTTTGGCTGTTAGAGAAGACGCAGCCGGATTTTTGCCAAAAAAAAAAAAAAAAGAGAAGACGCAGCAGGATTTATAGAAATAAGAGAGAAGACGCAGCGGGATTTTATTACTTTACATTTAATCGCCAGGTTGTGAAAATTGTTTTATAGAAATAAATATTTGTTTTAAACGTATTGTTTCCTCGTGACTAAACAAACAATTTCTTTCTTAAACACTGTCTCAAGTATTTGAAATACTCAATCGACCAAAACAATGATGAAAATAAAAAGAATAAAAAATTTATTTTTTTGTCAAAAAAGAAAAGGAAAAAAAAACTGAAAAGATAGAAAATAGAAAAAAAAAAAAAAAAAAGACCAATGCGGGGGGCGGGGGCGGGGGTGGGGAACCCATTACCCGCGGGGGCGGGGCGGGGAATCCCCCATCTGATAATATCCCCAGACGGGGAACGGGGGCGCGGGGGAATTTGGGCGTGGGGGCGGGAGCGGGGGGCGCGGGGGCAGGGGAATTCCCCGTTTGCTCATTCCTACTGGTGCGCGGTGAACACCTTGTCGTTGGAAAACCAAACTTGAATGCTGGCGACGACGGCGATGACAGAGAGAAAGGAGAGAGATCGAGATGAGAGGGAGAGAAGGGATGGCCGGATCTGATTCCTGCGATGGGCACTGGTCGCTGACGTCTTCCAGGAGCTCAAGCTCGATCCACCGCCTGTTGGAAGCTCTAATTTCATAAACCGAATCCGAAAATCGAAGGGCAGACACGACGACGACGTCGAAGGAGTAGCCGGAGTGGCCTGAAAGGAGAGTTTGATGTCGCCGGCTGCTGGGTTTGCGTTGTCGCCGAGGTGGGGTGATGTCGCCGGCGGCGGAAGTCGAAGTCAACGGTGAATTTGAGAGAGAGAGAGAGAGAGATGAGAGTCGGCATAATGTTGTTTTTTAATTAAATTATTTTATGTTAAATTTAGTTAGTAGGAATAAAATTTTGTTGATGGAGTAAGTAGGAAAACATTTGCTCAATTTTGTATTTTGGGTCAAGGACCATTTTTCAATTGTATATTGGAGGTCTGATAAGTAAAAAGGTCTCTTACTAATTTTAGAAGTATGAATAGAAACACTCATTAAAAAAACTTATTGGGATAAGTGAAAACAAAATCTCTAAAATTAAAGTAAATAAACAAAACCAATAATTAAAAAAATAAAACAGTAAAAATTGATGAATTCGTCGTTAAACTTTCCCCAAGTTGAATTTAGATAAAAAAAATAAACGAGTATAACTGTATTAGTCACCAAATCGCGCCACTCATCATCAGCTACCTTCCGTATCGTCCGAGATCTTTCCCTTCTATCAGTTCTCAATTTAGTTACTTTTCAGGAAAGACGGCAGCCCAGTAGAAAATTGCATGGATTATCATCAATGTGAAAAGGGTAAAGTGGATGCAGCGTCAACACGTTTATGACGCAAGCACAAATATTATAGAATTCTTATCCTAGTACCAGACCAAGATAGAATTCTTATCTTAGGACACGTGCGAGGTTTGGAATATTCTACATACACGCTTCTTACACAGAAACCTTAGCTTCGTCCTCTCCTTCAGTTTCCAGACCTATCTACGTTTTTCCAGAATCTAGACCTTTCCCATTAAGAAAGTTCCCTACCTCTTTCTGATCTTCACAATTGAAAACTCCAAGGAGCAGACTATAAATACGAACCTTGCAGAACTTTGTGGCCAAATCTACCAGCAAACAACAACGATTTCAGAAGGCTTGTGTAACTCTGCGATCATATAACTACCAGCAATAAGAATTTCAGTTTCTAGCAAGACAGAAAAGAGGGGCAAAACCCAGAAACCCAGAGAAAGTTTCGAGGCAAAAGGGAGAAGGATCGATGTGTCTGGTGTTCGTTTGTGATGAGGATGAGACGGTTCTCTCGCGGCAACCAGCACCGGGGGCGTGCCCGTACTGTGGAGGTTTGGTTCAAGCCATGGATGTAGAGAAACAGTGGAGGTTCTGTTTCTTCCCTCTCTATTGGAGGACCAAGCGCAAGCTCTACTGCAGCTTCTGTGCTAGACGCTTGGTAGTGCAGTGAACCAGTGATAGGACTCATAAAACATATGGAGATTGCTGTTTATGCTAAACTCTGCAATATAGAAAGATTGCAGTTTGTGCTTGTATATATGTAGCGACTTTTTTTGTTGGCACAAGTATGTATGAGATGTTTCGTTATTATAGAGAAACTATAAAATTGACAGGACTCTTTCTACATACTTGCAACATTTTTGTGTAGTTTTTTTTTCATGTTTTGTTTCATTGTTCTCATTCTTGATCCAAGTGTGGCTGTGAATGAATCCAGAACCTAAAATGCTATCCTCTAGATTTTACTTGCTAACCCACAACGTTACCAAAAGAGTTTGATGGTTTCTATTTGGGCCACTTCTCCTAATCAACAACACCATAGATAAGTACATCCACAATTGCTGAATCTTCAGGGATAAAAGGTGAATATCAAAGCTGAGAAGAACTGAAAGGTAAAGAAGTCGGTTTCCTCAATAGTTTTCAATTGCTAGGTTATAAGGTCAAATTGGGAGGGTGTCACAGTAAAACCAACAATGCACATGATATTCATTTTCTCAAACCAACACAGTTCTTGCCGCCATAGAAGACATGAAGGCGGCACAACATCACACCGTTCACATGGAGACTTGTTAATTGACTATATTCTAACACTTTCGACACAATGGGAAAGCAAAACTGCAGAAGTTTATAGTCTATTCCTGTAAGGAACACATTATCTGTCACTGTCAATCAACTATAAATTGCCATGCGAACAGACGAGGACAGAGTATCACATCACTTACAGAGCTTCAACTTTTTAAAATACGAAGATACGATGGATTTGTGGTAAGGTTTCGTAGCGAGACAAGTTGGGAAATTCTCAGGTTGCTCAATCCACAGTTTGTGCTCTATGCTACCAGCTTTGAGCTTCTCAGACAAGTTCAATATTTGAGGTTCTCCCTTCACCTCAAGAGTAACCTGCACAAGAAGTATATTAACCACTATTAACATATACAATGTCATCGACAATGCTAATAGTTCCAGCAGTCAATAAATGACAACCTTGCAATCCCAATTAACTGATCAACAATACGAATCCAAACAAATTACAAACTATAAGTAGCTTATAATCTACAATCATGCTCAAGATTTCGGTCTAAATCTTAATAACACGACGAAATGAGGAATAGTTTGAAACTACACAACCTCATATTAACCAAACATGTAGCTACAGATTCTTACTTGCATATCTAGCTATGTAAATGTCTCGTGTAATTGGAAAACTATCAAACATGTAATTGGACCAAAAACATCAACTAACATTTGTACGATTCAAACTTTCAAGCATCACATTGACCAAGAAACTAAAACTCAGTACAATCTCGTCGCCGAGATTGACCAAAATTGACCGCAAATGGATACAAAGCAAGGTTGAACTCTTTACCGTATGCATAGAATCGATATTTTCAGGGCTACAATACTGGAGCGTGTGTGGGTCGTCTTTGTGGGACCAGATGACGGAGACGGAGGCATGGCAGCCCTGTGTTACCACACTGCCCAGCGGCCACGTGTCGATTAGGTCTCGCCGGAGCACCACGTACTGAACGAGGACGTCGGGGGTCTCGGGTTTCGAGGTGTCCGGATTGGCTTCCGAGGCCGGTTGAGACATTGAGTTGAATCCGAGTCGACTCGGGGGTTTTGGCCCGAATCCAAATCGGGTGCTTCAGTGATGAGAAAGGGGGGGAGTGAAACGAAGTGGCCAGACAATACAGGCCATCGATCATAAAATTACCCGTAGGTGCATCTATAGTTCTATACTCTTTGTACTCCTTTATGCAAAAATTACTATAAAAATCTTTTTTTTTTTTTTTATCAAGATCACACGGCATTCTAAAAAATTATCTACGCTAAAAAATTAATCTGTATAAAGAGGTCATGTCAAAGCGTTTTCTTACCTTTGACCACCAAAAATATATTGAAATTTAAACTTCAATCAGTGTCGCTATAAACTTAAACTTAACAAAATACAATTAGTTTTTACAACGAGAAATTTTATAAGAAAATTACATATAAGTGCACTTTAAGGTGTTGTTTTAGCCTAAAAGCCACCCAATATTTTCTTCCTTCATAAGGCCACCATATACAAAATAGAATTAAATTTTAAACATTAAAAATAAATGAATTTACAGTTCTGCCACTCTCAAAACAGACCCAAATTGTGATATCAATCTAGGGTTTGTTTCATTTTCAGAAACGCATCCTTCTCTCTCTCTCGTCACCGGTGCACGTTCTCTCTCGTCGGCGGGACACTCTCTCATCGCCGACGTTCTCCCTCGTTGGTGGGCCTATCTCAACCGGCGCACGTTCTCTCTCGTCGGTGGGCCTCTCTCAACCGGCGCACTTTCTCTCTCGTTGGCGGGACACTCTCTCATTGCCGACGTTCTCCCTCGTCGGTGGGCCTCTCTCAACCGCCTCTTGATCTGGACCTCGTTGCCGGCGCTCTTTCGATTTTTTGTGGAGTATCTTTGTTTGTAGTAGCTTTCTCTTATCTTTGTTTGCAGTAGCTTTCTCTTTTCAATTTCGATTTGCTGTGGAGTATCTTTGTTTGTAGTAGCTTTCTCTTTCAATTTCGATTTGATGTGGAGCATCTTTGTTTGCAGTAGCTTTCTCTTTCAATTTCAATTTGATGTGGAGTATCTTTCAATTTCGATTTGCTAGTAGGCTTGACAGTCTTTCGTTGTAGCGATTGTTCTGCTTTGGAGTATCTTTTAGAATGTTTGGCAATATGTTTCATGATGCTTGACAGTAGCTTATCTTTAACAACAACTTGGCTTACCAGCTTGCATCTTTAACAAAAGTTTTCTGGTTCTATCTCAATAGCTTTATGGTTCTTTGACAGTAGCTTGTTTAGTCTTTTACAGTAGCTTTTTGTTGTTTTTGTCAGTATCTTTTGTAGCCTTCCACTGTAGCTTTCTTATTATTTAGGCAATGACAAGTTGCAGTATCTTCTCTCATTTTTTTCTCTACTTGCAGGAAGGAAAAATGGCTGAACGTAGAGACCGAACACCACAGTATAGAGCAAGTCTACAATCATTCAACG
This sequence comes from Rosa lucieae, assembly GCA_024704745.1. Taxonomy (NCBI): domain Eukaryota; kingdom Viridiplantae; phylum Streptophyta; class Magnoliopsida; order Rosales; family Rosaceae; genus Rosa; species Rosa lucieae. Next base: position 63,113,042 of record CM045497.1, read on the forward strand.
AGAAGATGAAAATCTACAAAGGGATGATCAGTCTAGATGTAATGTTGAGGTTGAACAGGACACCATTTTGGGAGATCATTTATGTCTTCCATCACGGACTTTTAAAAGACAGAGAATGCAGAAAAGTAGATGAGGACATTATGAGAATGGTCAAGACATACGACGTCAATCAGAAAGGGTTTCTGCTTGGGGAAAGGATACTGAAAATAACCCGTGAAGATGTAACTATCTATCTGCCTTGGAATGCGATTGAAAGGAGTCACATTTGAGCTAAACAAGCACCACCAGAAGCCAATGAAGAATCGCATCATCGACAAGTATTTTGGAGATGCAAAGAAAGTGACAAAAGCGATGGTTGACAGTGCACTTGCCGAATCTTTGAAAGACCCAAGGAATCAAGTCGCAAGTGAGGTGGCATCGCTAATTGTCATGAGTCTGTTCGTATCCTTCTTGTTCTGCACCTCAGGTTCTACATTGTCCTGGAAGTTGGTAGAAATTTGCAGCAAATAGAATTCTTGGCGACGATATTCATGGGTAACCTTAGTACTAGACCACGTGCACAATGGTCTAAGTAAGAAGCAGGAAGACAAAGATGTCAATTTGTCAGGTTGTTTGCCGCTAATCATGGTAAGTAACCACTACTGTTAGTTTCATTAACATTTCAGTAGATTTAGCCCTCAAAATTAATGTTTTTTATTGTTGTGTAACAGTATTGGTTAGCTGAGAAGACAAAGATGGGAGGAGCAATCAAGAGAAATGAATTAGGGTCGCCAAATTTCATAAGATGGTCACTCGTCGAGCCGCACAAAGAAATGGAGAAAACTAACCAATGAGCAGGTAGAGGTAAAGAAAGAAAATAAAGAATAAATTTGCAATAAGAAATCAGTTTAAATATATTGTTCTACTCTTTAACATTTTGTGTACTTTGTTTGATGAAAAATAGGAAAATGTTTGACCGAAAGCTGACGAGGAAGACTTGGAAGTGGAAATAAATGACATCAGAGGAAGAAACAGAGGAGTAGCATCAGATGAAGAGCTGAGGGAGGAAGACTTTGTAACTCCAACTTTTGGAGATTGGGTAAGTAGCTTTCTTTATTGATTTTCAGTAGCTTTCTCTGCCTATGTGATCTATAACCAATTAATTTTCTTTGAAAATTTTAGTAGTTTTATGTATCTGTTTGAGTAGCTTCTTTTAAGCTCATCAGTAGCTTTTTAAAAATTTCAGAAGCTTTCAGTTTCATGGATGAGTTAGTGGATTCGTATGATTATGTTAGTAGCTTTCTTTAACCATTTTTGAGTAGCTTTTTGTATTCAAATCAGTAGCTAAGAAACTTTCAGTTTCATTTAATCAATTCTGAGCAAGTTTGTATCTTTGTAAAGCTATGTTAGTAGGTTTTTATAACCCACCTCAGTAGCTTTTTAATGTGATTTTTTATTTTTATTTTTTGATACAGCACCAGAAAACCACCCAAGAACTGCGAAAAGAAGAAGCAGAAAGTCAGAAGAGAATGAAGGACTTAATATGCACGTTGGAAGAAGCAACAACTCAAACGAGTCTCTCACAAGAAGAAAACCAGAAAACTCAAGACTTGTTGAAGAAGTTGACCGAAGAGAATGAAAAGCTAGCAAGGCAGAATGATAGATATTGGGAGATGTTGGACAAAGCCTTTGAGGAAGACAATATAGCAACAAGGAAGATACAGATCTTGCAGAACAAATTGTTTAAGAAGTGGAAAGTTTTTACAACCATTGAGAAGGAAAAAAAGAACTTGGAGGACGTCATTGAGCAGTACAGAGAAATGATACACAATCTGGAAAATGAATTGCTGGAAATGGAAAGAAAGCTACTGGAGAAAGATATGTTGGATTCTCAAGAGGATTCACGGAAAGATGATATAGAAAACAGTAACAGTGATGGTGAGGATGGTGAGGAAGAGGGTGGAGAAGGAGCTGATGGTGAAGATGGTGAGGAATGTGGAGAAGGAGCTGATGGTGAAAATGGTGAGGAAGAGGGTGGAGAAGAAGTTGATGGTGGAGACGATGATGAAGACAAAGAAGAAGAACCTGAAGTGAGAACAAGCAGAAAGAAGCACACATCAACAAGAAAAGATAAAGAAGGCAGGTCTTCTCATAAACAAGAAGCAAAGAAACAATCAAGGAGAAGGGAAAGGGTGAAAAAAGCTGCTGCTGAAGAAGAAGCAGAACCTGAAGAAGAACCAATTAAAAAGATGAAGAAAGGGAAGAAGTAAGCTGTAAAGAGAAATTCAATGGTGGATCGAATCAATAACAAAAAAAGGAAGGCTACTGAAGACAAGGAGTTCACGTATACCACTAAAAGAACAAGAAGCGGCAAGAGGCATTAGATGATAATCGGAAACAGTAGCTTTATGCAGTGCTGACAGTAGATTTTTTAGGCTATGAAAGTAGATTTTCATATGTGGATAGTACCTTTATGTTGTTTAATTTCCAGCCTTGGTATTTGATGGAAAATGACGTCGGGCTGACAGTAGTATTTTGAAGTACTGACAGTGGCTTTACGAACTGTTAACAGTAGCCTTATGTTTAATTTTCAGCTTTAATATTGGATGGAAATTGATGTCTATTTTGTTACTTTCAGCATTAGTTTTCTTCTTTAATGTCCATTTCCAGGTTTGTTTGAAGTTTCATGTCAAAACCATTAGACAAAGTTTCTGTGGATGTAGAAATTTTTGAAGTTTCCATGGATTGACACTCATAAGTTAAACATCAATCACAAAAGCTATTCTCAATGTTAAAAAATGCCAATATAGTAAAAGCTATTACATCATCACTAAAAGCCATTCCCAATCATATAAACAGATACTGCAAAGGTGATCAAAAGATACTGTTAATGTTGTATAAAGATACTCTGTTCATTTACAGTTGCCAACACAAGTAAAAGCTCTACTCTGTAAAAGAATGACAGTATAGTAATAGCTACTCCAAATGGTATGGAAAGACACTCAAATTGTTATAGAAAACTACTGTTAATGTTGTAAAAAGGTACTCCATCTGTTCATGTACTTCTGCCAGCTTTCAGATTGGCGCATTCGAACAAATTTTGGCTGGGCGGATGGCCTCCTAACCAATGGAGGCTTAACAACAGAAGTTGAACTAGCTGCATCTTCATAAAACTTCTACATATTTGGTATAGGATGAATACCATGCGCGTAGGAATCCATGTAGCTTTGACAAGTGTAAAACAGCTCAATGTAACTATACACAGGTTCCACTCCAGCCTTTTAGATTGCAGCAAGAGCATGTGAACATGGGAATGAATTAATTTGCCATTGACGGCAAGAGCAAGTGCTGTTCCCAAGATCAACCGCCACTGATTTATCAGAATGAACTTCAAAAACAGTTTCACTAGACATACTAACAGCCCAATGACGCCCAATATCCATTGATTTCTTCAACAAAGCCTCCATTGGAGGACACAAAATAGTGGTCCACCTCTTGCATGCAACCTTCCTCTCAGACATATTCTCCATAACCTAAACCCTTAAGCCTTCAAACATCTCAAATATAGGAAGATCACGCAAATCTCTAGCCTAATTGTTAAATGACTCGGCAACACTATTTGCCATTTCACCATACATGTTGCCTTTGAAAAACGCGTTGCACCACTTTTCCAACGGAAAAGATCGCAGAAACTCTTCAATAGGCGGACCACCTTCTTTCTTCAAGTTGTGCAAGTGTGAGGGTTCTTTTGAATTAAGCAAGACCAGGCCAAAATTAACTCAATAACTTGATGTTAGTGAGAGAATTTTGTGCGTGATTCAGATACTGAATGAGGCTTGACAGCATGAGGATGGTGTGGGAGCTAGAAACATACTGTGGTGAGAGAATTTGGGGATTGTATCAAATTTAGGTTTCTGGAAGATGAGTTTGGCAGGGAGGCTTGGGAGAAAAGTGCTAGGAACTGGGTTTTGTGATTAGAGGCCTGGAAGCTTGAAGAATTGTGAGGCTTTTTTATGTTTCTAAGTTTTATGGGTTGTTGCTTGATGATTTTTTCAGTTTCAAATATCTCATTTTATAGGCTCGATTGGAGGGGTGTTATGGTGGCTCAAACCCTTTGGTTTTCTGGGTAAGACACTCATCCTTTAGCTCATGCAGGATTTCTGCCTTAAGATTTGGGATATCAGAGCTTACTTGAGATATGGAGTCTTGGAAACAGGGGAGGATTGTTGCAGCCGTGCGCAAAAACTGCAGTAGAAACAGCTGCGGTGACAGGAAATCTGGAACGAGGTTGAAGGGGCAGCTAGGGAGCTGTGAGCTCATCGTTCAAGAGGGAAGGGAATATCTGCCTACCAGTTAGAAAGTTCCCTCCTTGCCAACTGACGGGGGGAATCGATATTTCACTTGGATATTTGGGTTGAGTTGCAGCGTATTTAGCAGCTGCGGGGAAAGGAAAAGGGAGATAGAAGAAAACGGTGAAAGTTTGGGCTACCCTATTTCTTTTGGGTTTGGGCTTTTTCTTTGGGCTTTGGGTTTTGAGGAAAAAAGGTTGACCCAATCCTCATTTTCACCAATTCGCTATAAGTTTAAATTACCGGGCTTGGATCTCGAGCCCAAGATCGAGACCACCGAAGACGTTAAACTAATAGGCGAGCATTATATGTTTCCGTAACCTTCCACACCATACCCACTTCTGCAAGCCCCAGAAATGTGCGGATATGGCTTGGGTCCACATCTAGAGTATGTTTGCTTGGCGGGTTAAAGTCGAGAGATGGGCATAAAATTCCATAGTTTTACGGAATTTTATACAAATTGCGTGTTTATGCTAAAATATGTCGTGACGACATATTTATTTTGTCGCGTGATTTTTCGGGTACCAACAGCAAGTTGAAGTTATAGCTTGCTAATGTAGGTGAATAAGCAACTTTCATAAATTCCCTCACAATCTTGTCAACAAAATAATTTCCAGATTGCTTTCGGTACACACCTCTAACATTCTCCTTAAGGTGGTAGTAGCAGTATGAATGAGGAGAATCTGGAAATACCCTAGAAACAGCATTCAACAGTCCGTTGTGTCAATCAGTAACAAAAGTCACATTTCTACCTTGCGGAGACAAGATGTTATATAGATGATCAAAAAACCAATCCCAATTCGCATGATTTTCAGAATCTACAACTGCAAATGCAAAGGGGAAGAACTCTGCAAAAAAAGATAAAAATAATAATTAGTATTTGAAAATGGAAACTAAAACAGAAGCTACTGACCCTTTAAAAGCTATTAATATAGGTACAGAAAGATACTATCATAGCCATAGATATATACTATCACAGGTATATAAAGCTACCATCCAAGATACTGAGCACAGAGCAGAGGTCACAAAATAAAACATACCTTGGTTTCCATTCTTTCCAGTAGCACAGAGCATGTATCCCTTATACTTACACTTCAAATGAGCCGCATCCACGAACAGAAGCGGAATGCATGACTTAATGCCTTCAATGCAACCAGAAAAACAAATGAAGAAACGTTCGAAACGATTACTTAAAGGATCAGTTTCCAATATGCAATAAGAGCCCGGTTTACTAGATAAAATAGCATCACGATACCAAAGCAGCTGAGAATATGAGTCACCATCATGACCATGGACAGCTTTTCTAGCCAACTCCTTCCCATACCAAGCAATCCTATAAGACACATCTAAACCAAAAGAATGCTTGAAACGAGACACAATCTCTTTAGGCTTGAGTTGAGGATTGGACTTCAACTCATTAGCAATCTCCGATTTCACAACATGAGACCCCAAAAGCTTACTCTTTTGCTGCCTAAGAACTCCTTTGCAGGTGTGAACATTATTCAACTTCTTTATGTAGAAAAAGCCATCCACCTTGTTCTTCAAAGCGCGAATAGACCATTGACAACCATCAGAATATCTCTTAGCACACTCTACAATAACACGACTTGAGGTATTCCATGTGTATTTGAAAAGAAAACCAGTTTCAATAGCAAACTTGGTCAACTTTTCCCTAAATTCTAACACCGGGGCCCTTCAAACTTTTGATCCTCATGCCTTATAAAGCCCTGCCACTCATGAGTGAGATAACTCTTTAGAGCCTCTGGCCTATAACACCCCAAGTATTCACTTGCATCAGTAATATTTCTTGAACCCACTGACAAACATGAAGAAGCACATGAAAAATCATCCAAAGATGTTGTTGCAGAAGTAAAACTACTACTCCCACCACAATAAGGCATGAAAATGGTGCTCCCATTAGAATCCCTCACCAAAATATCAATAGAATTCAATTTAAAATCAAACATACACCTAAACATCAATTTCACATCCATATCACTTGATAACTCACAGCTTTTATATCTAGGGAAAGAATACCTCAAGTCGAATGAACCAAGATTCAAATTATTAAAACCCACAGAGACCTCCCTCACAATATCATTAAACGTATGCTTCATATTAAGAACGAACATAATCGTCTCAAACATATACGTGCACCTCGCATAAGGTTCTACATCCATGGCTAAGTTACTGCAATTACACATTAGAGGAAGAATAATTAGCTTCTATTCGCAATATCAAACAGAAAAGCTACTGGAATCAGATTGAAAATGAATACTAGCAGAGGAAAAGAAAGCTACTACCACAAAAAGATAAAGGCACTATAACAGTTATACAAAGCTACTATATGTAATCAAAAAGGAAAAACGAAGACATGACAAAGATTGGTATTATAATGAAAAATGAAGATAGCAGCGTGCCGCTGCACCGCTAACCTATCAGTCTATCAATCAGCTTCTAGTTTTGATATGAATTAAAAGGCAAGAGGAAAAAACAAAGAATATATAACAAAACAGCAAATGTAGAATTATTTCATTCTGTTAGTTGCTTTTCTGAACTGTATCAGTAGCATTAGTTAACAAAGATGCTATGAACAATCAACTTGCACAACAGTTTCATTGTGCAATCAACTGTCAACAAAAACACATGATTGATATAGTGATGAAATCACAACAACTACGCATGATTTAACAGCTAATTTAACTATAAGCTACTCACAATTTAGGTTTAGCAAAACAAAAATGAAATCACTGATGAAATTTGAAATACAAATCAAGCTAAACAAATTGTAGAGAGAGAGGCTGAGATCGAATCAACAAAAACGAATTACAGTGATGAAATCGAAGTAAAAATCAAGCTAAACAGAGTGCAAAGATATGGAATTAAACCTCATGATCGATTAGAGACTGTTGCGAACTAGAGGGAGAGCTTCATCTTCGTTTCGGAGCTAGAGAGAGAGAGCTTCGTCTTCCTGAGCGAGCTAGAGAGAGAGAGCTTTGTCTTCCTGAGCGACCTAGAGAGAGAGAGCTTCCCGATTTGCTAGAGAGAGAGAGAGAGAGAGAGAGAGAGAGTAACTGAAACAAAAATTTAAATAATAGATAGGTGAGGGTAAAATATGTATAGCATAAAAAGGAGCTAATGGTTTTTGGCCCTAAAGTGGCCTTATGTGTACAAAATAATTTAGGTGGCCTTATGAGTCATATAAGTCTCAAAGTGACACTTATAGGTAATTTTCTAAAATTTTATATACATATCCCACACTTCTTAATACACATTCCATTTCTTTTTTGTTATTTTTTATAAAAACATTTCTATAATACCCTTGTTGAATATGCACATTTATATCTCCTTCTGCCTTCGACCGATTAATAATAATCAAAAGTTCTTATCAACTTTGCTTATGGATTTTTTTTGTCTGTGTGTTTGTTTGGAGAATAGAAGAAACCTTGCTTATAAAAATCAAAGGTCTTATCAGTTAAGATATCGGTAAGCATGTTGATATTCACTTACCTTGAAAATCGTAAACGACTTCTTTATGAGTTACAAAGAAGAACCACGAATACAACATTACTTGACAAGAATATCATTTGCCACGTAGCTTGCCTCCTTCGAAACATCAAAATTCTGAGTTAGCTTCTGAATATCTATGTATAGGCGGTATAGCAATGTAATCCGCCGAGGAGTTTGGAATCGCCTTCAACTTCAAGTCTGCAATTGAGATGCGATTACTTGTTGATAACCATACCCAAACTTCATCTTGGGCCTAGGTTCAGCCCATTATCCACGAGAATTTGTGGCAGGGCTCCCGTTGGAGTAAAAGGCTTAAAGCCTCGCTCCACATATTGATGTGATAAACAATCCTAGCCCACATATTGACTCGTTTTGGACTGTACCTCTTTCTTCCTTTCGTTTTTTTGAGGTAGTTTTTGGACCGTACCTCAAGCACGTCGATTTTCCATTCAATTTTTCTTTTTGAGAAAAGGACTCGGTTGTCTGCAAATCTTTTAATAAATTGAATTATTTCAAGAAATCCAAATTTCCTCTCATTGTCACCCAAAAGCAAAACAAACTTTGTATAACCAAAACTCCATTGTAGTTAGGTGTGACGTGAAGGCAATAAACCACCAAACCCAAGCACCACCACATCATGTTGCTTCATTCGAAAGAAATCTACTCGAGTTCTTCAACCCCATTTTCCCTAATGGATGAGATAAGTCACCCCTTTGGGACATTTTCGAACTTGACTTCCGTCATTCGCGGTTTCGGGCGTTCAATTCCCACTTCAATCAGTTTCTGTTGGGTTCTTTTCTTGGGTTGCATCGCCATGACAAAATGCTTGAAGCTATATTTGTGTTCTTTTCCCTAACTTTTGGGTAGCCCAAGTAAAACCATGTGAACCACTTCCATCTCTAATCTCTATGTCCAGCTCAATCTTACTGAGAGAGAACCCTTCTTTTATTGTTCCTTTTTTTATGGATAGGCATAGGATGTTTTTTTGTTTTTGTTTTTGGTCTGAATAGGCATAGGATGTTGGGAACAGGATAAAGATAAAAATGCAATATTTATCCTATACCCAAAAACTCAGAACCTGCATTATTGAACCAGAGGGCAAACTTGTCTTTCACACTCCACCAGTTAAGATATCCGAGTCAGCTCGTCATGTACATCCTTATCCTGTAATATTAAAAATAGTAAAATAATAACTCCAAACAAAAAAACAAAAGGAATCGTATTACTAAAAATACACATTTTATAATTTTGTTCTTTTTAATAGTGGGCTTCCAATTACACAAACGCTGCCACCAACCAGAAAAATTAAAAAAAGAAAGAAAAAACTGCCCCATGCCAAAGTGGGTGGTGTGGTTTTTCTTATTGTTCATGTTCTTGCAGATCTGAGAGGCAATAGCAACTCCTAGACTTGAAGCTCTTCAATCCCCTGTCAAGCAATTTTGGGGTTCTGACCATGTGTGGTTCTTTCTCATCTGATGAAGATTGGCCTGATGATGGGTCTTCTTGTGTTTCTTCTGGTTCTTGTTCTTCTTCATCTTCATTTAAGGAGGCTAGTAATGGCATGGATTTTGGGTTTGGGTGGTTGTAAAAAGACGACGACGACGACGACTTTCTGGACCACTTTGAGGCGATCAAAACCCTTCTCCTCTTGTTGAATGGGTTCTCCCTCTTCTCCACCTCCTTCACCGTCGTGGCGGTGGTCACAACATCTGATAAACTCGCAAACGATTTCGATTTTCCTGAGAAGTAGTTCGATAATCCCCTCCTGCATGGTCGCAATAAATAATTAGATCCTTAATTTAATTAAACTCTTTTCTTTCTTCAAGTAATTAACACTCAAAAAATCGCGCAGCAATTAATTATCGGGATCAAAGATTTTCAGATCTAATCCTCAAAAATCTACTTACTTGATGGGAAGAGAATCTTCTAGAGAAGCCCATTGATCCCAGAGAAGTCAATCCTCCTCGGCCGTTAAACTTGCTCTGAACCTCCTCGCTGTCAGTGACGTCACCGGATCCTTCCTTGGATGCATTTTCTTCGTCACTGTCGTCCGGAGCCCCGATGGAGGACGAAGAACTGCTCGAAAACGAGTCCGCCTGCTCCGATCGAGCCTTCCCTCCGCCGCAAGCTCCGATCCCCGATTTTCCCCCTCCTACGACGCCGTTTTGGTTGAGAAACAGACAGGAAGCCGTCGCCGCCGAGGTGGATCCCACCAAAACGTCCATTAACAAAGCCAAGTTCGATCGGCGAGGACCGAACTAGTTAGAGATATATGCGTGATGGATTTAGCCTTCTCCGCTGCGTCTTCTTCTGCGTTTGAGCTTCCAAATTGGGGTTGTAGTCATCAATCGGAGAGACGACGGTGTCGTTAATGGAGCCGGAGGAGAAGACAAAACGGTGCGTTTGGTGGAAGAGGAGGAGATGAGGATGAAAAGGTGGAACTTGCCACTGTGTTAACAATTAAGGATAAGAGAGAGAAACTGATAAGTTTAAGAGAGAGAAACTGAGGAACAGGATAAGTCTAAGGGCAGAGGTATATTTATAGAGGCACACGATATTTGAGACAAGACGGAGGAAGGCTAACGCCCGCCGCCGGTGAAATAGGGAAGCTGCCACGCGGTTTGACACCTTCGCCATGACGTGGCCACCACAAAAATCTTTTTCTTTTTCTTTTTTTTTGATAAGGAAAAATCAATTTGTTAGCCCTTATCCTGTTTCCCTTTCTTAGATCAAGAAAAAAAGAAAAAATAGTCCACATTCTTCCACCCGTACTACTACAACTTGTCAAGTGTTATGATTACCTACCAAAAAAATAATATTCAAAATCGAAAGATGGAAATATTTTGATATTGTTTTGGGTGTGGTATTGTTTTTATTAGGAGTGGCATCTTCAAGCAATAAACCTTGATCAATACTAACCATTGTGGTGTGGATATCTTGTTTAATGAGTATACTTTAATAACAAAATATTTTGTATAGATATGAGAACTTTTTGTTTTGTTATAAAATTAAATTTGGCATGACTTAATGTAATCTAATCTAATCGTTCAGGGAATTAAAGAACTTACTTGTTTTTATATGAGGAGAGCGGGAATATTTTGTATTGCGATTTTATATCTGTAAGCACCAAGCAAACACACATAGTTACAGACAGGATTATTTCATATTTTGAAATCACTTAACTTGTTTCTATAGAAACCAAAGATGTTATTTGATTGAATTATTAAAAATTGTGTTTGCAATTAGTTTAATGAGTGCAAATTCACTTGAGATTGGTCATAGAAAATCGGCTCTAAGATGAAGGATTGATTTTTTTCTTCATTAAAAAAAATAATGTCAAACTGATTTGATTCCTATCTTATCTTATCTTTGACATTAAGATATGGATAGAGGAAAAACAAAAACATTTGAAATATATTTTGTAAGAAAATAGGAGGGTAATTATATTTACACATTCCTTTTTTCTAAATACACATACCAAAATATCTCACCATTTTTTTTTGCAAAAATTAAATCCCCCCCCCCCCCCCCCGAAGATGAGAAACAAAATCAGAAGAAAAAAAAAATATATATATATATATATGGCGAAGGAAGGTTGCAAACAGGTGGGGTTGGGAGTATAGGATAGTTAGAGAATCAAAGCTTTGTCTTCTCATCTGGCCAATTTTTTTTAAGAGTATTTTTAGCAGACTCTCTATTCTGGTTTCTTAGAGAATCTTTAGCAATGCTAGCCATTTTTGAGTTAAATTTTAGCCAAAATAGCTAAAAAGTCATTTTAGCTAGCCACTTTAGAAAAATGTCTGCATCAATGCTCTCTATTTTAGCTAGTTTTGAATTTATTTTGTTTTCTAAATAAAGATTAAATAGTTTAAGTGCATTTATAAAGTAAATCAAATAACTTAAAATGAATATTTTAAATTATAGAAAGTCTCATCTCGCTCTCTATATTTCGGAGCGAGATAGATAAAAGTTATAATAGAGAGCCACTTAGGAGTCCAGTGCAGCTGCTAAAATAGATAAAAAGCTAAACATGCTCTCCAAAATAGCTAAGGAGTCATAATAGAGAGTCTGCTAAAGATGCTCTTAGCTATCTCTATTATAACTTTTAGCTATCTCGCTCCTAAATATAGAGAGCGAGATGAGATTATCTATAATTTAATACATTCCTATTAAGTTATTTTATATAATTTATAAATACATTTAAACTATTTAATCTTCACTTAAAAAGTAATATAAATTCAAAACTAGCTAAAATAGATAGCATTGATACAAACGTATTTCTAAAGTGGCTAACCAAAATAACTTTTTAGCTGCTTTGGCTAAAATTTGACTCAAAAATGGCTAGCATTGTTAAAGATACTCTAAACCTTCTCAAAGATTTATCTTCCAAATGGTCACAACTCTTCCTTAATTTGTTTTTCTTCATTTTCTATGCAACTAACTAAGCAGTGAGCAGATGACGGTTTGATAAGAAAAAATTGATCCATAGGTTTTTTTTCAAGGTTCTATCAAGTATGGTTGAAGTCTACTCCCTTTCTCTTAAAGCTGTAATATATACCAGATCTTGTGTTGATCTTTTAGTGATTAATTCACAATGGGAATCCCAATTTGGGGTGACCATGGTGGATCATCATTGGGGCGAAATAGGAACTTACAGGTACAAAATACAAACAAAAATTTTGGGGTTGTGTATCCAACATATAACAATGTGCAAATAAAATTTCTCAAATAGGAGAACCAGATTAAATATGTGTCTGTTAATTAAGGATTAACAAGTATTATAATCCTATTTATCATTGTCGGTTAAGACAAGACGAGAGAGTAATAAATATATCCTTATCCATGTTGCCTTAAACAGATACGAATATCTCTACTGACTTATTACGAGCTGGATTTTCTTAGTGGACCCATTAATTAATTACATAGTTATTATTACAAAATCTGTGGATAATCTAGCAGCCACATGATCTTGAAAGTTGAAACATCAATTATCATTTATGCATTCTTTTAGTTCAAAACTCCTATTTTATATTAGATGTGGCAAACAGGCCGCTAAGCACGAGCACGGCACAGGCTCGGCACTGCCCAAGCCTGTTAGTGGCCTGACACGACTCGAGCACGTTAGAATAACGGGCCGGGTTGGGCCTAGGAATATTGGCCCATTGGCCCGGCCCGGCTCGAGCCCGTAATGGGCCTAGCACGGTTCGAGCACGACATATTGTGGGCCGGCCCGTTACAAACACAAAATTTCATTTTGTTTTTAAAAATATTTTAAAACTACAATGATGAAATTTGAATATTAGACCTTTTTATTTAAAATCTCATTACAATTCCACCAATGCTATTTCTTTATATTGTCAAAATAATGAAATAAAACATTATATCTTTGTTTTGACATAAATTATTTTTTCTAATCTTATAATAATACAACTATAGAATGAAGGAAAGAATAATATGATACTAAATCCTCATTATATTAATAAAGATTAATCTCACAATAATATACTACAAGCAATATATTTTGAGTTATTTTTTTCTTTCTTTCTTTCTTGTAGTGGAATATAAAAAATATTAGAAAACTAATCTTAAAAAGCTAAGATTAAGAAAAACATTGTAGAACTTAATTTATTTTAATTTTCTAAACAGTTAAACAAAATTAATTTTTATTTATTCAAATTAATATTTTTAAATCGTGTTTTATAATGGGTAGACACTAGCACGGCCCATTTATTGACCCGGCACAATATGGGCTCGGGCCATGGACCGGACCGGGCTTAATATTTAAGTAAATAGGCCAGTACAAACCCGGCACGAAGCACAACTAGACCAGCTTAAAATGGGCCTGATTGGGCCGTTTGCCACCTCTATTATATATATATATATATATATATATATTATCTAGAGTGGAGCTCCACTTTGAAATTAATGTATGAAGTTCGAGTTTTGGGTCACCTAAAAGTCGCATATCCACATCTGGACAGTTCAATTTTTAGGTACTAGTGTACAATTCATCTCTGCAAATTTTTAGCCACATTGATGATCGTTAAGGTATCTAACATGCTTAAACCAATTGACAAACTGAATCTGTCAACCTGCACCGTACTAGCTTTAAGGCAGTTATCAATGTCTTAACGATCATCATTTTCGTTGAAAATTTGCAGAGATAGATCTATACACTAGTACTTAAAAACTGAACGGTCGAGATGTGGATGTGCGACTGAAAAGTGTCTCAAAACTCGAACTTCACAAGTTAATTTCAAAGCGGAGCTCCGCTCTGGATAAGATTTGTGTATATATATATATATATAAGGGCTAGTGCAGCTACCCTCAAACTCTTATTATTTTAATTACGACAAGTGGTTCAATTGATGCATTGAATCCCATTACTGGAATGTTCAAGATATAGAATTCTCATGTCTTGCGTTCAAATGCTAAGTTGTTTATTTAATATTATTTACTGAATTATAAATGTGGCCAAGGGAGGGGTTGCAATACTTTGTCAGTTGTCCATACCTGCAATAGATTAATGTTTGGGTCAAAAACATTTGGGATACCGTGAATAATTCGAAAGGAGTGTGTTAAAAAAAAAAAAAAACTCCTAATTTTTTTTAATAGATAGTCAATAAACAATTGATAATATAACAACTAAGATTCTAAAAATGTAGAACAACTAGTCTGAGTCGAACTCAAAACTTTATACTTACAAAATAAACATTTATGCTACTATACCGAATGGTATTGGGCAACTCCTGAATAATAATGGCGATCAATTAATTTGGTAAGATTCAGAGGAGTGGCGAATGCTATATAATATTATAAGTTGTGACATTTGATAGGTATATCGAGATGATATTTCACGAATTAGCCTCATTAGCTAGGTTTGAGGTCCTAGTATATCGGAGGTCCTAGGTTTCCCTTTGAAACTTTGGGTTTTTCGGTGTTGGTTGGGTGGTCTCGTTTGGCGGTGCCCCGGCTTTGGCATGGGCCTCTGGTCTCGCAGGTGCATGGTGGCTGTTGCCGGACAGGTATTTGGTGTCTTCGAGGTGGTGGAGGCGGAAGCATTGCAGGCGACTTTCCTCTGCCTTGTTTGAGGTCAACGGCTTAGCTAAGGGTGGTTCCGATCTTGTCAAGGGTGAGGTGTGGCTTCGACTGGGTCGAGTTGTGCAAACCTTTGTCCGGAATAGGAGCGTCCGGCGCTAGAGGGGTAGGTGGAGGTGGTTTGCGTCACTGTTGGGTCTGGTTTGCTGTCTTAGGGGTCGAAGGGAGGCGGAGGAACAGGTGGGTTCGTGGAGGAGGTTTTTTCAGGCCGCTTTGTCCTATTGGAGGGGAGGATGGCCATGATGGCTGGGTTTTGACGTTTGGGGCCCACCACAGTTCAGATCTGCAGCGGGGTGGAGTGACAAAGCCAAAACCAATCCAGTGACGGCGGTGATTATTTATGGTCCGGTGACCGGTGCTTGGCGGCGGATTGTGGGTTGTAATGTTTTCTTATTGGTTTTTGTTAGGGTTTTGGTTAGGGTTAATAAGTCACTACTCATTTGAGTTAGGGTTGTGTTCCTACTCTTTGGAGCTAGGATTAGGTCTATGTGCTATGCCATGCCAATGGTGTCATTCCCGAAGACGATTTGGTTCAAATTTGGTATACTGTAGTGGTCGATCTGCTGACAAGCGATCATTTACACGTGGTCTGGTACTTTTTAGACACTGTGTTGAAGATGACACTATCATTTGGCTGTCTACTACGATGTACTACTGGGACATTCGGGATCATAGGTTCAAAGTAGTCTTGGTAGGAGGTGTATTGTGGTTAGAGTTTGGGCCCATTAATCAGCCTGATGGTATCTGTAACCGCGGTTTCTTAGGGTTTCGGTTTATGTCCCCCCCCAAATGTTTCTTTTCGATTGATTGAATGTATTTTCTTCCTTTGCCTAAAAAAAAAAAATTGAGATGATATTTCACATCATTATATTCTTAATGTATTTTCTTTTTTAGACTTTCATTACTTTATTGGTTATATGTTTTGAATTAATAATTGACATTATTGATGTACCCATAAGTCACTAACTCACGGTATCATATTAGTGATATTACATACCTTGAACATGAACCATATTATGACCTACGTACATATATGAAGGTGAAAATGACACAGCCCTACTATATTCGAACACAATTAGTAAATTCAAAATTGGGGTGAATTTAAATTTGAGGTATTGACCTCCATTGGCATCTTCTCCTTGTCCTCGTAAGCCATTGGGTCATATCACATCATATCATATAAATTAGGGGCTCCAATAATATGATCTTTACTCGATCGAGTCGCCACCCAAAACAACCACACAATGGTTAGGTTTTGGATTAGCTTTAATAATAGCAACAAGGGAATATTTAAAGCAAAGCAATGAAAACCCATAGGGGATATGATTTATGGGGTCCCTATAAGAAGTTGTCTAGAATTCACTTCAATAATGAATGTGACTAATTATCTAAGCTGTGGTTGATAGTGCAATTGGCAATATCATCAAAACATGGATCCTTTTCATTCAAATCTTATCAATTTTGGAGGACCAATTAGGCACACAAATCCAATCTTGGGGAATTAATTCAGGGGTAAAATTACAGCTGAAGTTGAAATGTAAGAAAGAAAGAAACCTTTGATTAAACAAAGGGGAAAAGAGCTAAATTATGACAACTACTTTAATTAGGGCCATTGAAGAAAAAAAATTTATATTGTAGATTAATTTAGGAACATAAACAATCATTTTTCGTAGAATTAGTTCTGAAAGATGTTAGCATCTCAAAAAGTTATGGTGTACATATTTTATGAATTTCAGTACGTACCAGTAACAACTTGACCAGTTTCTAACTTACGTAGCATGTTTCAAAACATTAATAACAGATTAAAATGTACAACACATTTGGCTGATTCAGTTAAAACGAGAGATCTGGATTTGTAAAAGCATAGAAGATTTTGCTTCATTTTTTATGCCTTGAGGACCTGGATTATGGACCATTAACACAACTTTCACACAAAGAAACAGCGATTTTTTAAGTTGTCAAGTGTTAACTAAGGTGGACTTTGCCTTATTGGCAGACATATATTCTAATCTAGGCTTGCTAAATAAGAAAACTATATATAATTCAAAATTGTTTGATTGGTGGGTACGAGGTCAAGCTGAGAAGACTGAGCAATGGTAGTGCTAGCTCATACCCATCTGCAAATCCACCTTATCTTTTTAGATAACCTAGTTAATTAATTAGATGGATGATCAATAATTTAAGCAAAAGAGCTACCATTTTCATCAGAGGGAGGAGGATGAGGTAGGAATGGAGATGGCGGTGATTCCAGGACAGGTGGGGGAACAGGGAGTTACTACGGTGCAAAGTGGCTTGCATGGGAACGTGGAAGTCCATGCGTCACACCATGAGATAGGAGCCCTACCCTTAATGCATAGCACTCCTGCTGGTACTAAGCAGGTCCGTGCCGGTTTGAGTGATAGAAATTGCTTCTCCAATTGGGCTTCCATGCTGCCTCCGAAACCAATATCTAAATTGATTGTCTTGGATACCAAGAAGGTGGCGAAGAAATTATATCTGAGTTTGAAGGTTTCGGAACCGCTTCTTTTGGGTTTGAAACGAAAAGCAGCCTTTGAGCTTACAAAGGTGGGGAAACGGTATCTTGCTCTTCCTACTCCTGAATTGCAAGTGGATGAAGATACTACTCTGATGCTGCAGCACAAGAATGGTAAAATTATAGTTTCTCCGAAGAAGAAGAAACTGGGGCGTCCTCGTGGAAGTAAGAACAAGCCCAAAGTAGCTCGGGTCCTTGAAGTGGATGGGCAAGTTAAGAAACCTAGGAAATGGAAGAGTAAGGAGGAGACTGTGGATGTGGTTAACATGGATAAGGATGGGGTGGTGAGGGTACCTGCTGAAGTGGAAGGCAAGGTGCAGGCTGATGACATGAATGGGGAGTCTCCTCCCCTCATGATGAATGTTTAAGATCGTAAAAATCAATTCCTCTGAGGATCCGTTTTACTTTCTCTGCTTCGGGGGTTTTAGATTTTTGTTTGGAATAAGGGTGCGTATCGGTATTAAAAGATGGGTGTACTAGGGGTTTCCTGGGTCTTATTCTTATTCTTGTTAGAGTAGGTCTTGGGGTTCCCTAATGAACGATTCTTTCTGTCGAGTCCATATGGGTGTTTCGTTCTTGTACTGCTTGCTGAATTTTATATAATGGGCTGACCTCTTTTTGTCAAAAAAAAAAATAATAATAATAATAATAATTTAAGCAAAAGACTTTTAATATTGCCCGTAAGATTGTAAAAATGTCTTAATGGTCAACATGGCATTTTAATAAAATTTTGAGGAAAAACCAGAACCTCTTCTGTATTCTAAGATCCAAAAACCCTTTTTTATTTTGATTTCTTGGTCAAAATGGTACCCATTACAAACTGTAAAACAAAAACAAATTTATATAGATGACACACAGACTGATTTATACTTTTTTTTTTTTTTTTTTTTAGAATAGCAGACTGATTTATACGAAAATGATAACTGATGACGGAGTTGAGATTGGTATAAGTGTATGATTTAAGAAAATATATAAATGTGAGTTTTAGTGAAAGCAAACAAATGGGTAACTTTAAAATTGAAACATGACCCATATGATGTCTCAGTCCTCGTTCCCAATCCTCCAATATAAGGAAACCAGAAGGATTTGAAAAGAAATGTGTATCAACAATGCAATGCATGTTTCATTATCAGAATATTCATGGCAATTCTTATCGTTATGGTCATGGTCTTCCTAGTCATCATCCATGCCCTTCCTTTCCGGACAACATGGCAAACCTAACTTTCAAGACAAGACAAAATGAGATAGAAATCATTGTTTCCGATTTGTGTGTGTAAAACATATTTCTCTCATATTCAGTCATTCACATACGCGTAAACGATTGATCATTTTAACATGCACTCTTATACGAAGTTGGCTAAACTACATTGTATTCAATTTTCATCACAAAAACACTATTTTCATAGAGAAAATTGCACAAATTCAATCTAATATTCTTATTGACATTATTGAAATTGTTGGAAGTCACATTTGGGAAAACTAAAAAGTGTGGAATGCTATATGAGTATATTCCTTGTCGTGTTTACTGCAAAGTGGATGAGATAAAAATATGAAGAAATGAGGACTTTAGTTGGAAGAGATTTCGGTACAAGTAAAATGATAAACGGATAATGTTAGATAACATTCACATTACTATTCTCTCAAGTTGTTAAATATAATTCAAGGAAGACTTTAACAAAAATGCAGAACCGTAAAAAATTGTAGCCGACTAAAATATTATCACTATCTATTTGTTAGTGATATTTTTATTTCTACAATGTTAGATGAGATATCTTATTAACATCTTGTCAGTTAGAGGCACAATTTTTTTCTTTATTTTTTAAAGAGGTGATGCTACATTGCTACGCGCCTTTGTCAAATGGGGGTCGCCCTTCTTTTAACTCGAAGAGCTTTTACAATGCTGTTGTGATGCTACCCACCTTTATCAAGTGGGGGTGCCCTTCTAACATGAAGGGCTTTGAGGCATCTTCACCGAAGTGAAAAAAGTAGAAACCAAGTCAACCACTACATCATTCATACACCAATCACTGGTATGCCATGCTTGGGCAGTTAGGGCCGTAGGGGCACATAGGAATTGAAATAATAACTCTAAAGTAGTTAGGATGATTTTAACTTGGTCCAAGACTTGATCCCAATGAACAACATATGCGTTAGCACTATCATTAGAGGGAATCGAACCTTAATCTAATCTAGCTAACTCAATTTTCAACCCGCCATCACCGCTTGAGCCAAAATTCTCACAGGTTTCTTGCACTCCCAGTCTTCCACAATGAGTGAGTGGAAAAGATTACAAAATAATTCATTTCTAATTACAAGATATTCTATCTGAGAATATTCTTCAAGCCAAAATAGTCCAAACCCGGAAGTGTTACATCACAGCCGGCCCAGTGAGAAAGGTTGATTAATTCCAATTATCCAAGAAAGGTCCCAGTTTTATTATCCTTAGGATCAGAGAGTTTCAGATTTGCAATTTTCGGGTCGAAAAACTTGTAGAACACACCAATTTAAGTCTGACCGAGCCAGCAGCCTAACAAGGACAAAAAGCCATGGCATGAAACAAGTTGGTCTGTGTTCAACCAACCACTTTTGATCCCAAAAGCTAAATTCAATGTTCATCAGAAAAGTAGTGATTCAAACCTCACATGCTCTGCTCGAGTTTCAAAGCATGAAACACAGTAGTCGTTGAGTTGATTTCTCAGGTTTAAATAGCAACTTAGCAGGCATACAAACAAAAAGCAATCCAATCATTTATTCAATTTTTATCTTTATTGATATAACGTCGAACAGATAGCTAGGAAAGCCGCTGCTTGTGGTTAAATTCCATTGACGTACTCGGCCTTGGTAGAAAGCAAAGTTTACGTAAATCGTGGCTATTTGAAATGACAGACTAAAACTTGTAAGAGCTAGCAACTCGAGCGACTCAGATTGGTCAACAATATGGACTGACGATTTCAACAACCATCATAACAAACGATGACTGGTCTGACATCACTATTTCGAGTGTCCTGAGAGACGTTCTAATGCTACATGCAAACAACAGGAAGAACAGATTGAAGAGTGCCTAACCATGCCAGCAAACATTCCTCACGACTTCAGCTTTTTTGGCTTCGAGATGAGGTTTTAGTCTTTCTGACAATTTCTTTCTGATCCAGATTAGACTCTCTTCATATTCAACCGTCGAAAATCGGCTCCCCTCAATCATATACAGGCCAAGCTATTCTTTTTCTTTATGATCAATCCTCAATGAACCAAATCCCGTTGCCAGTCCATTCAATGCCAACTGTGCCACTTTCCGTAACAAACAAACCACACCGTGATTTGGAAAAATTCAGGTTAAAAAGCTTAGTCCAAGCTTGAGTCACGCACGTCATATTCGATTCTCTCATCACCCAAAAATCAATAGAGTCACAAGCAAAAGTCTCATCTGTATAACTCGATACACACAGGCACCCTCCAACAACCCAAGATGACTCCATACAAACTCCAACCAACCTCATGTTGGTAAATATATGGTCTAATTGCTATATTAAAAGGAAAAATAAGAAATCATTTATGCAGATTGTTAAACCAAAATTTCATCTTAGGGTGCTTATTTAATTTTCAAGACACTAGAAAATACTCATATGTAAAAGGAGAGGAGGAGAGGAGGAAAGATGAATTCAATGAATGATTCAGAATGTGGTGTAAAAAGTATTTGGATTAAATTCAGTCTACCCTCTAAGGTTTGGAGGTAATTTCATGTTAGTCCATGTCCTCTCAATTTAATTAGTTTACCCCTCGAGTTTTTCAATTATCTTCAACCGTGTCCATTCCGTCCAATTTGGATATTTAGTCTGGAAAAAAAAAAGCCACTCTAAGGGCTAAAATTGTCATTTGAAGGAAAAAAAACACCATTACAAAAAAAAAAATCTTCTTCCTTTTTTTTTTTCATTATTTCTCTCTCATCGAAGAAGAAGAAAATTTTTTTTAATTGTCATTTCAAGGAAAAAAACACCATGACAAAAAAAAAATTCTTCTTTTTATTTGTCATGGTTTTTTTTTTTTTTTTTAAGTTCTCTCTCATTGAAGAAGAAGAAGAGAATTAAAAAAAAAACCATGACCAAAAAAATAATTCTTCTTCTTCTTCTTCAATGAGAGAGAATTAAAAAAATTAAAAAAATCATGACAAAAATTAGAAGAAGAATTTTTTTTTTGTCATGGTATTTTTTTTCCTTGAAATGACAATTTAAAAAAAAATTATTATTCTTCTTCAATGAAAAAGAATTTAGAAAAAAAAAACCATGACCAAAAAAAAAATACTCTTCTTCTTCTTCAATGAGAGAGAAATAAAAAAATTTAAAAAAACCAATGACAAAAAAAAAAAAAAAATTTGTCATGGTTTTTTTTTTCCTTGAAATGACAATTTTAGCCCTTAAAGTGGACTTTTTTGTCAAACTTAGGACACGGTTGAGGAAATTGGAAAGCTCGATGAGTAAACTGATTAAATTGAGAGAATAGGGACTAACATGAAATTACCCCCAAACCTCAGGGGGGTAAACTGAATTTAATCCTAAGTATTTTATAGATGTAAGATGACTCTTAGAAGAGTAATAACTTTCACCAAAAGCTGTCATTTGTGAACAGTCATGACTTCTCAATGCATAGTCATTTATATTTATTTAATTTCACACATTTTCACTAAATTATTCATCAACAAATTATGAAAAATAAAATATTTAATATTAAATTTTCCAACACTTCATCAAAATTCGGCAGTTGCATTATCCGGAACTCCTCCTTAGCCAAAATCAAAAGCAACCAGATGATCATATCCATCATATCTGGAATTGCTGTATCCATGTAGCCAATGAAGTGCCTCATTCGAAAGAGTCCCATGAAGAGTAGGAAAAACATCGCTCCCGAGGTTATGAATGTCAATCATTCTCCAAATGTGTGCTCTCAATGAGAAATTGTGGACCACCTCGCCATTATCCTCCATTCCTCCCCCTCCGCTTGACCTCTAAGCCTGTAGCCTGCCAGAACCTTGTAGTTGTTAGTGGCCGACAAATAACCAGCACCAATGTCAGGCAGTTTCTTGATCATGAAGAATCGAGTCGACGGTTCCAGATGTTAAACCGCTCATCCAATGCTACAAACACCAAACCATTAGAGGAGGCCAGCAGGTTGCAGCAGCGTACCAGTTGCTTCTCGAATGGGAAATGCAGCTTCCTAGCAGAGGAATCATGTCCGAACCACGGTGACTCCCAAGTCTAGGGAGTCGAGTTGAGGAGAGCCGTTGCTGGAGACGAGGATTCCGTGTGTGATGGATTTGTGGTCAGAAGCTGATCTATATTGGGATTTGGCAAATTTGGGGCTGTATAGTATAACATAACGCCACCGTTTCGAAACGCAGGTGAATCTAAGCTATTTCACCAAGAACATATAACTTGTAATGAGCGTAAGAAAATGAATCCAAATGAAAATCATATATATCTCATATATTAGGGGATTTCACTTGGAAAAGAAAATTTTATATATATTATGTGAGAGAACTCATACCTGAACGAATTCGAAGCTTTTACAGAAAGGTAAACAGTAGACGTTGAAGAGCGAGGAGGGCAGTGAGCAGCAGAGTGAGATCCACTGCTACCGAGAACCGAATAATAGCGGGACTGAGCAAACCGAAACGTGGTCGTTTAAGTGTTGGGCCAGTGGATGGTTCTTTCATCCGATCATGTTCTATATCAATAAAATCTAAAAAGTCTTTTTTAAGTGGGAGTAAGGTAGCAAGACACTTGGAATCTGGGTAATTAGTAACATGTTCATTCAGTTAGTATTCAAACTGAGGTCTTCAAGAGTATCTAATTCTCCGTTGCAGATACACGAACTCGAATGTCTCTCAAATTTAATGGCCACAAGCTGATGAGAGTTAGGAGTCAAACTCTAGACATGAGATTTTATGCTAGGCCATGCGACCAACCTTACCATACTTTTGGACTCATTGGGAGGCAACTATGCAGCCTTGAGGGACTTCTTGATGACCAGTCACATATCCTAAACGGCTAAACGCTCTGTTAATGGTGCCATGCCCAATAAGCTGAAGAAGAGGACCCATCCCTAACATATACAAAGTAACTTTTAAGAATTGTAAATGTAACCAGCTGCGAAGTCTATTAAAATTTAAAACTGATAAATCGCAAAGTAACAATGTGTATAACAGAAAAAATGTTTGGTCAATTTCTTCATTCCACAGTTGAAAGATGATGCAAAAGAGCATAAGAAAAACCGATAAATCATCATAACTTTCCTGCTTCCCAAATCCTCTACAGTAGTATATTCTTCTCCCAATAAATATGTATTTCATACCTGCTTTTCAGTAACGATATGTAGCCAAATTGCCAAGGGACCACAGGGTAGAAACATGGTGATCTTTGCATTCAAAAGGACAACATAAAGGCTCCTCGGAGTTCTTATCCTCCCAACATTCTTCGAAATCCATGAATATGCCACATCAGCTCGGGAGTGCAAATGAACCGTCTCAAAATGCAGGGCCTCTATGTCACCCGTGGCTGCTGATGAGCTAAATGTGAGCTCCTCATGAGCTTCAAGGTCTATCTTCTCGTCTATAGACCCCATCTGCGCAAACAAATAATCAACCAGTTAAAAAGGGAGCACAACACATTGACAAAAGTTTGCTGGCTATCTTCATCTGTTTTGTTCTTCTTTTGCATGTCAAATACAGCTCTTAAATATTCTACATGCTCGGAATGCAAAATGGAAATCGCAGCAGATGGCATGGAATTCAAGGTTAGTAGTTAAACATCAACCAAAACATCCAATTACACCAGCCTAATCCAAAAGAGCACACCTTTAGTGACAAGTACAACACTACCAAACAGAACACAGATAGAGAAGAAGCTAACTCAATCCAATTTACAGATACGTACTGACCAAGAAAGACAAGGGGACCACCTTTGATCTAATGGATCAACTTCTTCTTCTTCTTTAGCCTCTACGACGGCGAGAAAGAGCGGGTGTAGGTTGGGAGTGGAGTCCATGATCATCACTTAAACTGTTGGCTGCTTCGGTATGTCCGAATAGAATAAGAGTTTAATGTAAACTGTAACGCAAGAAAGAAGAAGATGACAGCGGAGGAGCCATGGAAGAGATGGATGCCGGGAAAGTTTCAAGACAAATACACACCCTGGGCTTGTCCAAGTGCAATTAGTCCCTCAGCCTCCTTCTTCTTGGCATAGAATTCTCCATCAGCTGCTTGTTTAGATGCATATATAGAATTTTGCCTCTGCCATTGCTTTTTGGGCCTGCGCTTCTTTCTCCCTCCGGTAAAGAATTGATTCCGCCTCTTTTTGTTGCTTGTAGTCTTGTACAACTAGGGATGGCAAAAATCCCCAGAGGGGCGAAGCTCCATTGGATACCCGCCCCTGATAGGGGGAGAATTCGGGGACAAATGGGGAATGGGGATCCCCAATCCCCGCTATCTAAGATTGGGGATGGGGTGGGGATGGTATTGTGATCCCCATCCCCAAACCCGCCCCAATAATATACTAATATATATTTAACTATATATATTTTAATTTATTTTTTATAATATAAATCATAAATATATACATTTACTACTTTACTTTAATAGTTACACTTTTACTTTAATAGTATTTTGACTTTTGCACTCAATGAATTATGATTTATGAATTTAATCATGTTTTAAATTTATTTGTTGTAGATTTTGATTTTAAAAAAGGCAATATGAGAAAAAAAATATTTTATTTATTAAATTCTTATTGGGGATTTGGGGCGGGTTTGGAGGTTTAGTCCCCAATGGGGATGAGGATGGGGAATCCCCAATATAATTTTATTGGAGATTGGGGCGGGGATGGGGGTAGAGAATGACCCCGGGGATGGGGATGGTATTGTGATCCCCATCCCCAACCCGCCCCATTGCCATCCCTATGTACAACCCCCAATGCGCCTCTTGTACCTTTGTGAATATATATATCGATGATCAAAACAAATGCTAGCTAGTGTTGGGTTAAAAGTTAAATAAAATAAGAAGCTAATTGAAATGATTCAATAAATGAACAAATATAACGTTGAAAATTAACTTTACGGTACATTCACCTGTTAGTGTGGTTTGAAAAGTCCATTTCGATAAGAAAACGATATACTTTTGTTTTTTTTTTAACAAAATGAAGAATTTTTCCGTCAATTTTGAGTATTTGACAAGGCTTAAGGTCCAACAGAAGACCAAATATATATTTGCTGATGGAAAGTGAAGTTAAATTTTGGGATCAAAAGTGGGTTATTAACGATATATTCGAGGGTTCTGATACAACTAAAAATCCTTGCACATCCGATGGTAGAATCAATGAATGAGCAGACTCATTTCTTTCAAGACTAGTTTCATTTTTGGCCAATGTTTTCATAATCAAGAATACAAGGCAGAAAAGTAAAACAAAAAGTCTCCGGCTAGATATTACTAGAAAGCCCAAGTAAACACTAAACAGGTCCCATTTTGAAACGAGGGGTAGAAACTTTATTGTTAACAATATTCCAGTAGTACAAGGCTGTTATACAATTTCAAGCTTTCAACAGAGTTCATTTCATAGTACAAAAAACAAGCACCCCATGAAGGTGACTGGATTATAACCTTCTCCAGATAAATAGTAAATATAACTTGATCACAGCTAGACTTTTTGATGCACTTTATATCAAAGAATTGTACCGCTGCCTAACCTCGGTAACCCAACTAATAATTCCCACGACAGAGAGAACGGATGGCTATACCTGAATATTATCTACGCTGGGATCCAAAAGGGATGGTGTTATTTTGTTCATCATTGAGTATGGGGGTCTAGAACTCCACCAGGCAGTGCAAACAGGTTCATCAGATTCAGATGACTTACAAGGTCTCCATATGTTGGAGAATTCCCGGGCAATAGGATAGCAAGATTTAGTTTCAGGCACTGAGGAGGTCATTATGTACAAGATGAAGGCTAACCATCTGGAAGGAAGGATAGTCCTGTGGAGGATTCCACAACAAACAATATAGTTGGATAATCATACAGCTGCAGAGGTAGTACGTCGAAGATCTTTTACTCCATTGTTGAAGTTTCCACTCGGCTGCCTACTAGCTTTGAAACTGCCATATCTCAGAGGCTTTGGCTGAAAGAGAGACATGAGCATTTTCTCCAAAGTCTGCACTGAATACTTTGCATACTTGCTTGAACTCGCATCTTGCTCAACCAAGGGGCCATAATTCTGCATGTAGCTTCTGTAAACAGGCACTACTGCCTGTACTATCAGCTGGCATGTCTTCTCCCTTAAATCTTTATCTGACACTACCCAATTTGACTGCCGCTTATACATTTCATCAAAGGCTTCATTGAAAGTTTTCAGTCTCTTCTTGACAAGATCACGGGCAGTCGCACGACCACCTGAGAAGAGAATTAGACCCTCTCTACTTAGATGACTAGGAAGTTTCCCCCAGCTCTCTCTCAAGAATAACTCGGCATAATAGCCCTTGGACACTTCATGTTCTCTTAACCAGTGATCCCCCAGAAGAGCTCCCAGCTTAGTTCCTTTTAGGCACCTGTACAGATGCCAGTGGTTGTTCATCGCAAAAAAGTGCCCCAAGGAGGGATTGAAATCAACCTTTGAGGGATCGCTATACGCCTTAATCCAAGCCTCCAAGTTTTGCTCAATCGCTTTAGCAATTTCCAGCACCTCATTAATAAGGAGTTTCTCTTGAAACTTTTCATGCTTCCAACTTCGATGGATAATCAGAACTTGAGTTAAGATTGGCTTATAATCATCCCCAAGCAGTTTATTACAATAATCAGTAATGAAACTGACCAACTTTGGAACACTCCCATCTGGAGGAGGTGGGTTCTGCCTTTGCAACTTCACCTGAAGAAGAAGTTCCCAAAAAATTTCAGCGGCTCCATCAATGACACTCTTAATAAGGTCCCTTGTCAGGTTTTGGATTTCAACACATGCTCCTCCCCCAAAAAGCCGGTTGAAATCAAGTCTCAACTTGTTCAGAGATGCAAATATATCCAACAACTTCAAAAGCTTTATCGGATCTTTCTTGCTGTCTGTAACAGTCTTCCCAAATTGTAGGAATGCAAGGATACCAGCCTGAGCTGCAATCTTCGCAAAACAACCCATCCACACGTCCAATCCAATCCTTTCAAAGACATCATTGCACAGCTTATACTCAGCCTCAAACAAGTGTTTCACTGCAAACTCCAAATGCCTTCCCCACTGGGCTATATACCCCTCTATGCTTTGCACATCATTAAACTCTGCAATTGATATCTCAAGGTAATCCAAATTCAGAGCTTGTAAACTTGCCCTTACATTTGAACTTCGAACTTCAACATAAATAGATATACACTTCTCAAGTCTATTATTAGAAATCATTCTTCCAATAATAGCTTGCAACTTCTGGATTACCATAACAGGTAATGGTGATGGCGCAATGCAGGCTTGTTCTCCCAGTGATGATGACGACGACATTGGAAGTGGCACACTATGTTCTGTAAGGAGCCGCCGGAACTCATTTTCTAACTTGTCCAACGCAGCCTCCAAAAGCCCCCCATCAAGATAAGCCTTTCCCTTATCACTCTGCAATTCTCCGAGACTTTTCAACGACTTCTTCAGATTCGAAAGATACCGCTCATCTGCAACCGCATTATCCTCCAAGTACTCTAGTATACCCTCCAACCACTCAATCGCCAACCCACAATTGTTACCCAGAAACCTCAAAGCCTCTTCCAGACGCTTCAACACCGATAAGTAACCCGGAAGATCACTCCTCGGATCCGACAATAGTGACTTTTCAAGCCCATGAACAGCATCAAATACTTTAAGCACAGCTGCGGCAGGGCCAACAGCGCGATTAATGTGACCTCCAACAGCAGCAAGGGCCTCCTTATCAGCCCGAATTGGCCGAACCGCAGCTTCAAGAGACGGTAATCTCTGGTTAATCTCTTCAAATCTGGACCCTGCCTTGTCTAAAGCCAACCCCAACCCCTGTGATTTCTGTAAGTTCAGCCTCAATGACTTGCTTGCAGATATCAAATTCTGAATACTCTTGTCACTCACCGAATGCGCCATTCAAATCCTAATCAAACCAAAAGCCCCAATTATCAAATCTCTGAAACTCCAAGCCTCACTCAAATTGGGAGCAAAAAAAAACAAAAGAGTAAAGCAGCTAAATTCAAGCAAAAGTTTCAAACTTTATTCATCTCTAAAGCATGATTCTCCCAATTTCTAACAAAACCTCATCTGGGTGTTCACCAAATTTCACAACTAACAAAACCCAAGACGCAAAGAAACAAAAGACCAGAACTTCACTCAACACCAACTAAACCCAAAACCAGATTTTTCTTCCCAGTAAAGAAAATCAACACAAGCAAGAAAAGAAACTTACTTGAAGTAAAAGAGAGATCCAGGGCCGAGTTTGAATCAGATTCTGAACCGGCTCTTCAAATTCACAGAGGGCTCAGAGAAAAAGAGAGAGAGGTTGATACACAAACCCTAATTTAGTGAATGGGAATGAGAGCAGAGTCTGAGAGAAGCACTTTACAGGTTGCTATTTTTCGCAGTGTCCGACGGGAAGAGCCAAAGTGGTTGACAGTAAGGCAAAAACCGCAAACCCTTCTTTTCTCTCGTAATTAAACCCGGTTTTAGTCTCTTAGGATTTGCCAGCAAAACCGACCTCTAATTTTTTTTGTTGTTTTTGTTTTGCTTTACAGGCTCTTTTTATCTTTAACTTTCAGCCTCCACTCTATGATGTTGAAATTTCAAATAATGAATCACTTCACACACAATGACAAGTAGAAGCCAATATACTTGATTTAATAAATCTTTGGTTTTGAAACAGAACTTATTTTTGGTCAGCAAATTTAGGTGGCTGCTCTGTTGTTGGGTTTAGACTGGAGAATGAGTGAAACGGACAGTTATAATGACTATACTATGGTCTATGGGAGGTTTGAAAAATTAAAAGACTGTTATGATAAGTAGACATTGACTTGCTCGTATACTATAAACTGTTCTTCTAGATAATAACGTATCTTTCTCAAAGTATGTTTAGAATTTGACGATTTTTTTTTTTTAATTACACATTATATTGAATGTTATTTGGGTGTGATTTTTTTTTTTTTTTCTGTTGAAAGTGATACTCTCCTTACTGTGTAAAGTTGTAAGGAAAGTTTATCTTTTGTTGGGGCACTTTGTTATAAAGTCAAGAGGTTAGTACAACAATTCCAAATAAAATAGAAATGTGTAACATGGTTGTACCATCATTTGGCCAGATTTGTTGTTTCTAGTCCTGTGTATTCACAAATACCAAAAACAAATCATATTCACATGGGAAGATGTGGTGGTTCCTTCATCTTCTACATGAGATTGACATATAATATACAGTGAAGCTAGTAATCACAGAGAGAGAAAACAATGAGAAAAAAAAAGTAAATAATGCTAACACACATTTTTCCTCTTAGAACAGTTGAAAATAGAAAAGCTTGTTCCAAATTTTATTACAATTTCTTCTTTGTAAGTAATTTAGTAATTTTTGATTGAATTTTCTCTTCATCTGGTTCTATTCTAATTGAATTGTCACCCCAACTCGAAGCCTCCACTGCACAAAGATAGAAAAAGTAAATGAATAATTGATAAAGTGTACCACTCTGAAACAGAAAGACATGAAGAATATTCTACTGTTTCTCTCTGCAAATGAAAAAAAATTATTACATTAATCTCCCTTCTTCTTTTTTTCATCTGATCATAATGTAAAAATAATTACCTCTAGACTTGTAAATTTCTCCTTTATTGGGGACCCATGAGAGTGAAACTCCAAGCTGTTTATGAATGTTAAATTGGTTTTCTGTTATACCCCCTCTTCAACAAATTGCAGAGTTTTTTATGAGTGTCTCATTCTGTTAGTTGGCCTACTCACCATGAATGCGCTGTCTCTATCTCCTTGCAAAGATCATCAAACCAGAAACTGTACTTGCTTCAGCAAATGCTCGAACAATATGTGACAGTTTCTTAACACCCAACCTTGTCTTTCAAGTTTAAGAGCTGCATCAAGACTCTTAAACCAAAGCTTTGTTCGCGGAATACGCCCATTGAAATTCGAGTGAAACAAGTCCGAAAAGGGGGAAATATTTTTCCCTTTTAGTCAAACAGAACAAAGACAAAAAGAAAGTTTGAGAATTTCTAATATATTACTCTTCTCTAAAGATGGAGTACATATACAAAGTATACACATTCCTAATAAGAAATTAATTACACCGTGATATTCTCCCATTAACTACATGATATCCTCCTTAACTATACAATCCTAATTATACTACAATTGCTACAATAATGGAGACTGACTCACGGCAACACTCCCCCTCAAGTTGGAGCATACAGATCACGGATGCTCAACTTGTCAAGGGAATCACAAAACGCCTTGTTAGAAACTGTCTTTGTAAGAATGTCCGCCAACTGCACCTCAGTAGGTACGAAAGGAAAAGAGATGATTTGTTGATCCAGCTTCTCTTTGATGAAGTGTCTATCAACCTCCACATGTTTTGTGCGATCATTTTAGACATGATTATGAGCAATTTCAACTGCAGCTGTATTATCACATAATAAGGGCATGGCTTTCTTCTGCTAGAATCCCAAATCCCTCAACAAGTGCCTTAACCACAACATCTCACAAACTCCGCGAGCCATTCCTCTATATTATGCTTCAGCACTAAAACGAGCCACCAACTTCTGTTTCTTACTCTTCCAAGTAACTAAATTCCCACCTAAAAACGTAAAGTATCCGGAAGTGGACAGTCGATCAGTTATACAACCTGCCCAGTCTGCATTTGTATATCCCAAAACATCCAAATGTCTATGCTTAGAAAACACCAACCCCCTTCCAGGAGCAGACTTCAAGTACCTCAAGATCCGAACTACAACTTCCATATGAGCCTTACTAGGATTAGGCATGAATTGACTCACAACACTAACTGCATAAGTTAAGTCTAGTCTAGTGTATGACAAATAAATTAATTTTCCAACTAACCTCTGATATCTTGCCTTATTCGTGGGTACTTGATCTGGATACTCAGCTAACCGATGGTTTTACTCAATGGGTGTGTCAGCTGGTTGGCAATCGAGCATACCCGTCTCTGCTAATAAGTTAAGGACATACTTTCTCTGGCTCAACATAATACAATCTTTTCCTCTAGCAACTTCAATTCCCAAAAAATATTTCAAACTCCCCAAGTCTTTCATTTCAAATTCTCCTGACAATGCACTATGTAACTTCTTAATCTCCTCAAGATCATTACCTGTCACCACCATGTCATTCACATAAATAATTAAAGCTGTAACTTTATCCTTCTGATGCTTAAGGAATAGTGTATGATCTGAATTGCTTTGCCTGTACAATAATGGAAAGTGACTCACGCCAACAGTTTTCGCATTTAATCTCGACGTGATTCGAAGAGTACTTATTCTCGATCCTCTAATTCTCTATCCAAATAAATAGGCGAAATTCAGACACAAAAAAAAAAAGGCGAAATTGAGATACACAAGGGATTGGACTCCTCTGAAATGCTAGTTGTGTCGAATATAGTTCACAAGATTGTTTTATAATCTATATCTCTATTGAGCATCGTCAAGCTCCACTAGTGACAGGTAGGAATGAGCAAACGGGGAATTCCCCCGCCCCCGCGCCCCCCGCTCCGCCCCCGCGCCCAAATTCCCCCGCTCCCCCGTTCCCCGTCTGGGGATATTATCAGATGGGGGATTCCCCGCCCCGCCCCCGCGGGTAATGGGTTCCCCACCCCTGCCCCCGCCCCCCGCATTGGTCTTTTTTTTTTTTTCTATTTTCTATCTTTTCAATTTTTTTTTCCTTTTCTTTTTTGACAAAAAATAATTTTTTTATTCTTTTTATTTTCATCATTTTTTATTCTAACAGCCAAAATCACAAATCACAATTATACGACAATCCAACGGTCTGATCCTCAAGGATCGCCTAGAGGATCGTCATTTCACAATTATACGATGATCCAACGGTCAGATCCTCACGGATCGCCCTTAGGATCATCCTCTCAAAACTATATGAAGATCCAACGGTTGGATCGTCCCGGATCGCCCTTAGAATTATCCTCACAAAATTATACGACGATCCAACGGTTGGATCCTCAAGGATCGCCTAGAGGATCGTCTTTTCACAATTATACTATGATCCAACGGTCAGATCCTCACGGATCACACTTAGGATCATCCTCTCAAAATTATACAAAGATCCAACGGTTGGATAGTCCCGGATCACCCTTAGAATCATCCTCACAAAATTATACGACCATCCAACGGTTGGATCTTCAAGGATCACCTAGAGGATCGTCTTTTCACAATTATTCTATGATCCAACGGTCAGAACCTCACGGATCGCTCTTAGGATCATCCTCACAAAATTATACAAAGATCCAACGGTTGGATCGTCCCGGATCGTCTTTAGAATCATCCTCACAAAATTATACGACAATCCAACGGTTGGATCCTCCCGAATCGCTTTGAAGGTGTATTCTGGATGGGAAAGATAAATACCCCGTATAAGTTTTCTGTTTTTTTTTTTAGAATAAGAAAATTATAAAAATGCCTCATATGTTGGTTGAAAAATAATAGTTCTCAATTAAAAAAAAAAAGAAAAAAAAAAAGATAAACGGGGACCCCGCATGGGTAATGGGAAACCCCGCCCCCCCCCCCGCACCCCCGCGGGGGAAATAAGTGCCCCCACCCCCGCCCCCGCACATGTGATGGGGAACCCCGCCCCGCCCCCGCTTGACAAATGCGGGGAAAAACCCGCGGGTACCCCGCCCCCCACCCCCGTTTGCTCATTCCTAGTGACAGGAGTCCCCTCATTTGGATTCACTATGGGACTATCCTCTTGGAACTTAGTTTTGAGCCCAAATTCAGCAGGTGCCCATCCCATTTGACGAAAGAAAAGTAAACTTTGTTTTTTGGTCAAAAGAACAGTAAACTTCACTAGTCTTATTTCTGATCAAATTAGGTTCTGTTTAGTGGTCCAGCAATAAGTATGGCCTAGACTCATTAACAAGTTTCAACTACTGAGCCCATTGTTTATTTCCAATTCTAAAACTAGGAAATGTGGTTGTCATCTCTATTCTTTTTATATGTCCAACCCACCGTCTCATCCTATCCTCGTGAAGTCACATGACTCAAGTCAACCCTCAATATTCTATAAATTCAAAAGCCATTTGAGGCAATTTTAGTTCTTCTTTGTTTGGAGTTTGATGACAACTAGTTGTATTAAGCTTTTATAGGACCAATTTGGTATGAATGTGCTTGTAAGATAAGTTAACTAATGTTTTAATATGAGAATAAGTGATTGTTAAGTAAAGCAGCTAAGTGTTTTGTAAACTGGATTTTTAAACAAAACTTCTGCTTTTGGCTCTAAAAGAACCCTGGCTTAAAAAAAGCAGCAGTTGGTTTTAGTTTTACCAAACATGTACGTACTCTCCATTGCTTTTAATTTAAACTGCTTATAAGCTTTTCCAAATGTAGCTTATGCAGTGCAAGTTGATGTCGCTTTTGGGAAGCGCATAATTTAACCCTGAAATGTCATTAGTAGTATAAGTAAGTAGGGATCGTTCTATTCAGGGGATTGAGGGTACACCTGTCAATGTAGGACAAACAAACAATTAAAATTAAAATAAAGTATAATATTCACAAAGATATTCACAAGTATAAACATTATTTACGAAAAAGGGGGGATTTTGTTTTTGGTTTTTCAAAAATAAAACTAAGTTAACAAAACAATTAAAATGCAAAAACATAAATATACGAATGGAATGAGAGAACAAAGATCAAAACCGAAGCTTATGATTAAAATCGATTCAAACCCTAATATTGTTCATCAAGGTCATGCAAGAGGAGTTGATCATGTGAAACGTTAAAAGCAAACAATTTCCCATATTTTACTTTTCAATGCTAATTAATCTAAGTAAAAGCACAAAGACTAATCCTATCAAACATGCATTCAAGCCCTAGAAAGCTAGTCAATCATAACATGTTCAACGCAATAAGCACCTAGAAAGGCTATAAACTTAAGTGTGCAACTTAGTATGAAAAAGTCCACCTAATTGCAATTCTCTTTGATTAAATTCGATTTTTGCACAAAACCTTTACTACTTGTCGATTTAAGAACACAAAACCAAAAAGTTGATTCATGTTCTCAAATTCATAGCACCAATCATATAAAACCCCTAAAAGTTTTGAACCATTTAAGATTAAAATACAAAAGACATCTATCATGCAAATTTAACCAAACACTCACACAAAAGCAACCATAAATCGCAATATAAGAATCTGAAATTATCAATTAATCATAAAAATTCCAGAAATAATATTTTGTTCATACATATATGTCAACTAGAACAAAACCAACGAAATCAAAGCAAAGGTTACAAAGGAGAATCGGATTACACCGTGAGATGGAGATGAGATGAACGAATTGAGGATGTGGTATCTTGAATCTCGAAAGCAAGCTTCAAGGATGGTGATGGAGGATGATGCTCACGGCAATTCTTCTTCTCCCTTGGCCTTGCTTGAACTCGTGGCTTGCTCTAGAGGATGGAGGAACTCACGGCTATGCTAGAGGGATTTTCTGATTTTTTTCTAAAGTGTAAGATTGTGAAGAAGAGGAACCCTTGACGTTGAGAAAAGGGGAGAATATATAGGGGACGACCTCCTTGCTCTCCAAGCCGTGCAAACCCTAATAACCTCACGGCAATTGCTTGACAACTCCACATAATTTCCTCCAATGGTAGCTAGCCACATAAGCCCTATGAAGTAGTCCAACCAATCACAAAATTCCAATGTTAATTCCCTAAATAATCTTGCCAAAATATAGAGATATTTTCTGATTTTATGCTTTTAAATTCGGCCAAAACTCTTAAGGAATATAGGAATGTATCTAGACTTCTTTTGAGCTTTTCTTGGTCTCCACACATATTTTCTTTCCTTAAAACTCTCTAGAGAATATCTTTGCCGAAATCTCTAGGGTTTCTTCTTGATATTGCACGGCAATCCCATCTTTTCCTCTTGGCTTGGACGGCTAGGAGTCTTCTAGGGTTTATCTCCAAGTATATTTTCTTTCCATAAAAATAACCCTAGAAAATCTCCACCGAAATCTTCTTATTATTTTCTGATTTTCACGCCAACTTCCTTGTTTATCTCTTAGAATTTCACGGCAACAACATCTCTAGGGTTTACTCTTGCGTCACAACCCTAGTTCCATGGGCTCTTGATGGGCTTTTATCCAATTGCCGAAAATCCAACAAGTCTTGAGAGTTCTTGGGCCTTGTTGCTTCAACTTCAAGCCTTGTCATCTTCCAACGTCTTCAAGAAGCTTCCCTCATGCCATGTACTTCATTAATTCGATTTCCACTCTTGGTTGGCTCAAGAGTCTTGTTTTGGCAAGCTTTCCTTTTCTGGACAGGGTTTCCTGGTTGAAGCAGGAAAACTTCTTTTCTTCATTTCTGCTCATTTCTGTGGCTTATTGTTCTTCATCTTTGCTCCCCTTGGTGTTCGCAAGCTCCTCTTTCCATTTGTGAGTTCATTTCCACTTTTTAGCTCGGAGGTCCTGAAAATAGAAACTAGTAAGAAAAAATAGAAACTTTCCTAAAATGAAAAATGGCAACTTTCCTAAACTGAAATGGGAAACTTTCTAAAAATGAAAAAAGAAACTACAAAATAGAAACTTTCTACAAATAGGAACTTTCCCAATCGAAGAATGGAAACTTTCCTAAACAGAGTTTTAATAAGGAAATAACGCAAGAAATGTAGGAAAAAGCAAGTAAAACGTCGCATTAAAATGCTCCTATCACAAGTCATACGCTCAAGAACTCTAATGCTTTTATTCATTAGTATTCTCATAAATTTTAAGAATGGTATAACACAGAAAGAAAGAGGCAAGCCCACTAACTCTGATCCAGAAAGACTGATCATAGTGACCTTAGCCCGACCAATTCCACTTGCTTGCAGGAGTGTATGTGCTATGACACTATTAGACTAATCATACTACGATCACAACGACACGCGTCATAATCTTTTATGAGGTGAACGAAAATGCTTTTTTCCATGTTCTAATGCACATCTGCCCTAAAGCTGTAAGTGGGGTTTAGTCAAGTAAAGCATAGGGCGAGAGAAGGATAGAAGCGGAATCGAAGGGGTTGGTTGAAAGGCAAGGATAGCGCAATTGGCTGATTGGTGGAAGGTAAGAATGGCAAACCGGTTTCAGGTCCTTCTCAATGCCCAAGCATCCATCTAATGCGTTCTTTTCGATCTTTTACTAAAGCATACTGAACTGTGCTCAATAAAGCGGCTATTCCACCTACGTGGAAAGCCTTACTTTCCTTTTTTTACTAAGAAGACGGGGTTGAATTTGGAAAAGTTACGTCTCACCTAGGGGTGATTTCTTACTTTCTCATTTTCGCTCTACTCCTTCGGAGCCTCCACTTTTGAAAGAATTTTATTTCGCCTAGGAGTCAAATAAGTCTCTTTTGCTGAATCGACCTATGAGAAGGAAGAAGAACAAATTAGCCTTCCCTTCCACTTATGCCAAGGCATGAGCATCTCCTCCGTTTTCCATACCTTTGGAATCTCAGATCTCTCTCGACACTGAGAATTTTTTATGTGCCCAGGTCGATAACTCCCCAAAATTTATTAAAAAATGATTCTGCTATACGAGGGATCCCCTAGACATACAGACAGAAAACAAAATGATTACCATACCAAACTTGGGATGCACTATGAATTTTCTAAAATCTCTCTGGGTTACAAATTCTTTCACGACAAAATGTAGATTAAAGATTTCATTGAATCCAAGACCTAATAGCCAGTGTCTACTGTCTAATGCCCCACCACCAAGGCGAGGAGCCTTCTTTTGACTTTTAATAACATCAACATTCCAGTTCCACCCAACTATCACCAATTCATTTCAACTAAGTAATCAAAATTATAAACAATTTGACCCGTAAATCTTTATCTCCAAGTCATCATGATTCCCCTCCCTAATTTCTTTTATAATTTATTGACTTTCGATGCACATTGGATGCCCCCCTCTTTCTTCACCTCTAAACAATCACAAGTGGCAAATCAAGAAACGAAAGAGTACAATTAAATTTTAATTTGATTGATGACAGATTGAGATTCTGCCCCATTATCCTAATTAATTAATTAACAAAAAAAAAAAAAATTTACATCCATCCTTTCTCCCTCTCAACTGCTTCAACCTTAAAAGCAAGAACACTCATCCTCCACCCACTTTCCCTATCACGTTGACTCGAATACCATCCCAACTCCGCCGCTCATATTATCCGGAGCGTGTCGATGCTCCCCCTCGTACGTTACAATCAGCATCGCCGGATCATCCGGTGCTCGCTCCACGTGTTTTCTCGCCGGACACCCCCTCACTGTACTACACTTGTAATAACCCCTACAAAAACAAAATCACAAATATTTTCGTCACAAAAATAGTTTCCAAGTTATTTTGAATATAGCTAGCTAAAAGCTCATAATAATATGAATTGGGTAAAGTACCTTGGGTAAGGTGAGCCTTTGATCGGCTTCTGGCCGTACTTTCTCCAGGAGTACTCGTCCGGTGGAATATCGGCAATCTTTGAACTAATCGCCGGGACTCGGATTGTTTTCTTCACCCGATTTTTCCTGTAATAAATATATAAAAAAAAAAAGGAAGTAATTTTATTAAAAAAAGGATACAAAAAATCTTGGGGAATCAAAGTCGTCGGTCAAAAGTTAATCAAATCAAAGTCTTTTAACCCACGCGGAGGGAAAGGACAAAAATGTACAATTTCAAAGTCCGACATTTCAGCAGAGGCATCTTATCATGTTCGCGTCAACGCGTGCCTTGCCCATTCATGGGCCCCCTCCGACCTAACGCGTTGACTATAAACTCGGACGGGTCCACCCAGATGACTCGGACGATTCAACTCGTATCCGAAACTCACAAGCGAAAAAAAAAAAAAAACAACCCAAAGGAACTCGATCGGGTCATGTTGCGTTACCTTCTCTTGGAGCAATGGCACTTGCCCGACCCGGAAGCGGATCCGGATCCGGATAACTTGCAGGAGACATCGTCGGAGTGGTCGTGCTCGTGGCACCGCTTCTTGAACGGCGCGGCGGAGAGCGGAGGCTTGGCGCCGGAGACGGCAGGGGCCGGATTCGGCGCAATGAACAGACCGAGCTTGCCGTTGGAGACGCTGTTGTCTCCGGTGATGGCCGACGACATGAACGACGAGCTGGACGAGACGCTGAACTCGATGTCGGTGCACTTAGGGTTTGAGGCCAGTGCATTAGGCCTGGTGAAGTCAAGCGTCATGGAATGAGCAAAATTAGTCTCCGGAGCTTTGACCGGAGCCGGAGGAGCAATCGCCGGGGAAGCGACCGGTGCCGGAGCCAAGCTCAGGGTCTGGGAAGGAGGGAAGGGGAGAGAGGTGGAAGAAGAAGAAGAAGAGAACTGATGATGATGATGATGAGGAGCCGGAACCGCGGCGACGGGTCCGCGCCTGAACCGGGCGTGGCCGGTCCGGTTCAGAAGGGAAATGACCTTTTTGAACTTGGAGACGGTGTGGTCTGTGAGGTCGGTGCAGTCCACGCGAGAGGAGGGCTGGTTAGACTGTTGCTGGTGAGAGAGGTAACGAATCAGGTGCTCCATGCTCTTCAAGCCTTGCGATGCGGCCTCCTGGATGGCCTTTTGGTCTTCCATCTTCGGAAAGCTCATCATCTCCACCGCCATTTGAAGTCAAAAACGCTGCGTTTAATGGCGAGCAAGCTCAACAAACCATGGGAGATAAAGAGAGAGGTTTTAGGTTGAAGAAGAAGAAGAAGGAGAAGAGAGTTAAGGCTCTGTGTGGTGGGGTGGTGAGGGGTCTGATATAGTGGGAGAGAAGAGGTGACCGGGTGACCGGCGGGGCGGGTTTTGGAGAGAGGAGTCAAAGATCGGACGGCTCTGACGGGGTTGAAGATTTCTAGGGATGAACGCTGCACAATTTTCTAGATGGGAAGGGTGGGACCCGCGGGGGAGAAAATATTACTGTGGGACCACCCGAAAGAACCTCTTTTTCCTTTTTTTTTTTTTTGGGTACATAAGTATTCTTTTTTTTTTTTTTAATATGTACCCTTTCTTTATCTCGTGAGGAGTATAGAAAAATCAAAAATGAGGGGTTGACCAGACCAGAAGAGTTACGGCTCCATGTTTATGACTTTATTAATCACTTGTGAGCGAGGACACACAGCTCGAAATTTTTGTTTAATAATCGTATTAAATCGAGAATTTGGTTGCACGATCTTACCTCCTTTCTAATCTTTTACTAATTGTATTGGAAAACTTTTTAACCGTGAAATACAAATAGTCTAATTATTGAAAAATTAGGAATATAGAATATTATCTGGTAGCACACGTTACGTCTTGTATTGTGTGTAAGATGTGCTTTGAGGTATAGATTATTCGATCATATCTCTTTTTCGTATGTATTCAGTTTCGTGACAGACTTTTATGTCCACCATCGCATTCCTCGATTGCGTACCAATTGAATTAGTTACTGGTTTCCATTGCATAAGTAATTCTTTTCAAGTAAGTTTAATTATATTTTTGATTTGAAAGTGATACTAGATTGAGTTTGAACAAATAAATATACTAATTTATAAAATCAAAATGTTGGTTGAGTTATAATTTTAGGCCACCAAATATGTAATGTGGAACTCTGGAAGGTTTGGATACTCGAACTATCCAAAATGTGAGTTTTATAATTTCGTTGGACCCTTTAAATTGGGTAGGGGTAAATGCTTGCTAAACATACTTACTCATACTATGATACAGTAACGTTGAGAAGCTTCTTTCAATTTGTTTATAGCCTTAACTAACGAAGAAATTTAATTTCAAAAATATCTTTACCAACCATTTTTAACGTGAAGAATTCTTGTACTTTTCCTTTTGGATGGATGGTCGAGGCCGTTAGAAACCTTCTACATAATATTTGTCCAAGATTCTTAGTTACTATTAGGAAGTTTGACCATGCATGCGTGCAAGTCAAATTAAAGAAACAAACTCGATTGCTGTCTTCAACTCCTTGAAAATGACCAAGGTGTTTGTTTTGGAAAAATTTGAATTGGCAAAACTTCAACGAAAGCTCAATCACCTTACTAGAAAACACTGGTTTGACTCGGAATTCAACTCCCATTAAACTATCTTCGACGGCATTAAATAGTGTGAGCCCCGGAAATTTTATCAAGCTTAATTTGAGATCGTTCGATAAATTATTTATTTACGATCTCGGTAATTGTTAAGTGCTCAAGAATAATTTCAGAATTTTACATAAAGTGAATTCCACAATTTAGGAGTTGGATAGTAAAGTACACGTCACGACGAGTTCGTGGAAATTTTCGGGGAATTTTCCGGATACCCGAGCTAATTTTAACTATTTTCTGAAGTTGAGAAATTTTAGAAATTAAATTAAGAAATTAGGAAAAACAGTTGGCGTCATCCTAGCCGTCCACCGACTCCACCGCTTGATCTGGGCCCTTGATTTCATTTTAAATGAAAGGGACCAAGTCAGAATGGATCCAGAATGATCGAGAGAGAGCTTAGAGCTCTCTGACCCGAAATAGCAACCAGCCACGGGCTCCGACCGGCGCTACTTCGTCCGGCCACCGATCGCTGACAGACGACAGCCATCTGCTTCATCTCCGCGTCGCCTACCTTCCTATACCATCAGATCGTCCATGCACCGACAGTGAACGGAGCAGCAACGAAGGGAAGTCCCGAGCTTTCTCCGGCCACCTGCAACTTCCGGCGACTTACTAAGCTGAATTTGGTATGGAAACCCATCTCCTCGTCCTACTCTACAAGTTTCTGCACTTAGTTTCGAATTAGAGTAAGTTTTGATGATTTACGTTTCTGGGTAGTTACGGCCTGGCCGTGTTCTTCATCTCCGGCGGCCTCTCCGGGCTTCGTTTCTTGCTCGACTGTACTCCCAGGCTAACAATCGAAGAATTTTCTGGTTGTTGGCATCACACTCATCAGTTCATCACTTTCCCGGTCCCGGCAGTGAGTTGGGCTTGGTTTCAGTCGACTTCCGAAGGTATAGTTCGACTTCTGGAGTGGGAATTTGATTCTTGTGTGTAAATTAGAATTTGTTGCTGGTATTGAAACTTTGGAATCGATTGTTTGTGTGTGAATGGAACTGTGGAATTGTGGTGGAGTTCGGGTTTGTCTGGTATGGGTATTTAGCCTGTTAAGTTGTTGTAGTTAGCAAGCTGGAACACATTTTGACTTGTTAGTGGTTGCTTGATTGATTGGGTCATTTGGCTGAGATGGTATTACGATGGTTCTAAGTCTGGTTGCTCAAGGTTGAATTTGAAAGTGAATGGATAATCTGTTGTTGTGGCCTTGAAATGGATAGTTGGTTGTTTGAATGTGTATAAGCTTGATTTCATGTGCAGAATGGGTTGTGTGTCGATGTGAATGGATTATGACTATCATGTTTGAAATTGTGGCTGTTGTCAAGAAATTGTGAATTTGGTTGTGAAATATTTGGATTTGGCTAAGTGGGTGTTAATAGTAGTTTTGGGTACACCTTGAATAAAAGTTGAAATAAACAGTGGGTGTCCTTAGTATTTTCCGTCGAAGTACTGTGTGTGAAGTAAATTGGACTCTTTTGTTGGTAAAATCGTTATGGATTTGCTTGTGCATTTCACGGCTTGATAGTGAGTAAAGAAAAGAAATGTGTATATATTGGGTGGCCTTAGTAAAATTATGGTGCACCTAATATATCGAGTCGATATCACAATTTTAAGTAATTGTTCGGTAATTTGAGTTAATTATCGAACTAGTCTCGATTGGTCAAACATGGTCAAATGGTCAAATGTGGTCAACCCTTGGTCAACTCCTGGTCAAACCAGGAAAGGTTGGTCAAACCTTGGTCCACTCCTGGTCCAACCAGGAACTGTTGGTTAGCGATCATTACGTCGAGATTTCGTACAATTGTTCAAAAGATATTAACTATCGAAATGTCGGAATCTAGGACTCCAGTTCCCGAGGAACAGAAGGTTCGTGACTCTCGAAGTACGTGAGAGAAACATTGGAATCCAGGTAAGGTCAGGACTCTCCTCGATTAGTTTGTTTCTTTATATCTTGTGTTAAAATATGCATGATGGGTGGTACGGTTTGGTTATGTTAAAATGCAATGCATACTAACCAAATGTGTGAGAGATGTGATGGCTTGAGAGCGAAAGGGGCACTGACTTCCTTGGGTTCGATCCCCTAAACCTCCGGAGGTTAGCTATACCGGTCGTCCGAATATCCGCAATCACGGACTCGGTACGTGGTATAGCTAGGTAGTGGACGTTCTCGCTACGTTACTGGTGATAAATCAATTTGAGGTAAGGTCGTGTAGTGGGTCTATGGGACGGCCATCAGTAACACTTGGATTTGGCGCCGTATTTATTTAGCATCATGCATCAGTTTTCAAGTTGAAAATATTAATGTTTGTCGTTCATGTTCAAATACTTGGTTTAAGCCTATTTTTCATACTGGAGCTCCAAAATCTATTTATTGGTTTCAAACCTAGTCGAGATAGAGTTCCCTGTTGAGCTGCGAGGACGAAAGCTCACCCCTACAACAGTGTGGATGCAGGTACTGTGCACTGGTGACGGGACAATAGCGGATGGAGCTGGGGTGCATAAACAGTTTCGGTAAACCCTTGTCTGGAATTGTGCTAAACCTCATTTCTCAAACTTTGTGCTTCGGAGCTTGTTGTTATCTAGCCTCGAGTTAATTCAGTTGATTTCTCTTTCATTGAAATCCGTACCCCGTGTGCGTCTTTATCCAAGTTCTGAACAAACAAAGTAGTTCTCCTAGCAAATCCGAGTTTTCACCTCAAAATTATCGTTAGCTTCCGCTGTGTGTTGCAAAAGTTTTCTAACAAAATGCCTAGCGGTCCTCTAGAATGTGAATCGAGCTTTCGATTTATATTTTAGAGCCCCGCGGCACTGTGACGTGCCCAAGCTGGTGAGGTGCGGTTTGGGGCGTTACAAATAGTGAGTTGAAATGGCTTTGGGCTCTTTGGCATTTTAAACTACTTATGTAATGTAACTCTTTTTTTTTTTTTTTTGAAAAGCTTATGTAATGTACCTCTATGTGAACTCCAAGTGAAATTTTTTTACAAGTTTACTCTTCTAAATTATTCTTCAAAATTATAATATAAAGAAATAAATAAATTAGTTAATTTGGGGCATTCTCAAAACGTATTGAGTATTTTTTTTATTTTTTATTTTTAATCAAGCCCACGGGGTGAAATAGTATATTCATTACAAGCCAGAATAGGTCGTTACATACCCTTCCACTGTCATTTAAGGACATAGACAGACAAGAAGGTAGTGGTAGTACCCA
Organism: Rosa lucieae; assembly: GCA_024704745.1. Taxonomy (NCBI): domain Eukaryota; kingdom Viridiplantae; phylum Streptophyta; class Magnoliopsida; order Rosales; family Rosaceae; genus Rosa; species Rosa lucieae. The sequence goes on from CM045497.1 coordinate 63,156,993, forward strand.
CAATGGTACGTAGAAATAGACCCACTCATTATACATTTCAGATAGCAGATATCCTCATTCGGTACTACTCCAGAGACGCTACAGAGACATAGAGTGCACATCGGTGCTTAGTTTCCTAATACAAGGAATTATTGTAATTTAGAAAAAACTAAAAAACATAGGGTTGGGCCTAGACTCTAAAACGTATTGAGTATTTGTGTTTAGTTCGGCAAGATTTAAGAATGACTCAGTTTCAAAAATAATGTAACAGTATCTCGTTACGATATTGAGTCGGTCAACTACTGTATTTCAATTGATTAACGTTGTTTCTGTGGTCATAATCTAATGGAGCCAAAGGGTTATTGTTAGTAGATTATTAATTATATAGAGTTTTCCTATTGGAATCTCCAAATTTACTCATTTGACCTCTATGCTTTTTACATCTCTTGTCAAATTTTCAAATACTAAATTAACTCACTAAACCTCACTAAACTTCCTCAAATAACCTCACTCATATAATTTGCAAACAAATTAGTATCTTTAAAATAAAAAAATATAGTCATTTCAATTATTTAATCACTCTATAAATCTTAACTAAATATACATTTCTTAATTAAACTTGAGTTTCAAAAATTAATGTCTAATCAATAAGAAAATGCCATGAACTATTATGTTAAACAAAAAAAATGAAGAAATCATTTATTTTTATTCTAAAAAAAATCATTCTTTTTTTTAATATTTATTTTTTTATATTTTTTGTACCACATGACTAATTATTTAAATTTTTTTAGAATTTTTTTTGTGTGCAAATATAATGGATTGACTTAGATTTAAGTCATAAATCATAAGAGGATTTATTTTGTTTTCCCTCACCAATATGCGTTCAACATATGTATGATACATTTTTATGTCACATGATCTTAATCATATTTTTAATTCTTATTAAATATATATGACTTTAATGAGTATGTAGTGACATTGAAAAATGAAAATAGATAAGGAATACAATCTAATATTTTTGAACTGGAAAGTCTACATAAAATAAATATAATATTTTTTTTTGTATAATTATTGTCCTTACTAGTCATTTTATAATAGGTTATATATGTCACTTAATAATTCATAATAGAGTGAGGTTAAGTGAGCAGATTTAGAGGTCTTAATAAAAACTCTCATTATATATGAGATAAAATAGGTGTGTTTGAGATTAAAATTGGTATGAAATATCTTATTTGTACTGACGGTGTATCAATTGATCTAATCGGAGTTTAAATTGTGACATATTGACAACGACTGACAATCAATGGGATATGATTGACTTAGTCATATGGTATGTAAATGAGACGATTCAAATTGTCCTTCAAAATATAAATGAGGCCATAGACAACGTTTTGCTGATGCAAAGAAAGGTGTAAGTGAAATTGAAGGTGAGTCTACCTAGAATATCTCTCATATATATATGTCGATGTGTAACATCGCCTCGAAGGACATGAAATGAGCGATATGAGTGAAATTGAAGATGAGTTTAGAATATCCCTCGTCTATATATGCTAATGGCACATCACTTCAAAGGACATGAAAGAAACGATATTCATAAGGTTTAACCCTAGAGTCAGTACCTTGCGAGTTGCGGCACATCAGTAGTGATGACATAAAGAGAGACGACTAAGGTACAAACACACAATATAAACAAACGAGACAATGCAAATTAGCCCTAAGAACTTGAAAAATGCAAAATATTACTTTTAGTTGTTGTACCAATTTCATTATTTGTAAGTAATTATTAGCTCATTTCTATTTTCTGAAAGTGAGTATTACATATGTGAAAATACAAAGAACAAAACGTGTTTTTTGGAAATAGAACTGGTGGATCTGTTATATTCACGTCCCATCATGTCGTCGGATCTACTAAAATTTTTTAGAACCTGCTCTGATGCCAACTAAAAATACGAGAACAGAACGTGTTTTATGAAAATCGGGGATTGATAGACATGTTGCAATCCTTACTGGGCAGAAATTAAAAATTCACACAGAAAACACAATTTTGGTTACGCAGTGAAAACCTCAACTTTGAGATTAAAAACACTGCAATGCTCTTACTCTTGAGAACTCAAATAAAATCAATCCAATAATAGTGAAGTATATGGTTCTTTACAAACACATATAGCTCTCTACGTAGCTACAATCTCTACTTTCTAGACTCACTAAAGAGGTGCTTGTCTTGAATCTTGACCTTCTTCTTCACTTGAACAATCTGCAAATATCGCTCCTCTTGCAGTACCAATCTTCTCTACTGATCTCGAGAGAATCAATGCATGTATATAAATGATGAATGAGACACTTTTATATGGAACAAGTGTTTCAAAGTACCTATGCAACTTTTTCTAAACAAACAAGAAGAACATGAATTCTTGCGTCTAAGTCCCCAAACATGAACACTCTTTTCTTCTGAATATATTCAGGAGAAAACAAATCCTCAATTATCAAGATTTACCATAATTGGACTCCTAATAGGAAAGGTCTTTCAATAACAAGATATCCTATTAAAATATCCAAATCCTAAAACGATTAGGACTTCAATAGCACGATTTTTACAGTTAAAAATATCTTTATAATATAACATCTAAAAACCAAAAGATACTTTTTAAAATCAGACTCCGAAAACCGTAGGGTTGACTAGGACTGACTCAGAGATTGTTGCAATCCCGTGCTTATGTATGAGATGCAATTACTTGAAATTCTCCGGAACCAGTTTTGATGAACATTGTAGGCTTCTTTTTCCAGCTTCTAATGATCAAATGGGATAAGATGCTTCACTTTCTTTTGTATGGGAATGCCAACACATAAAATGTACAAACTTTTGTACTTACAATATGTACTTAACTAATGAATTTAGAACGTTAAAAATATGTTGCGTCATGGTCAAGATTTAAAATTTTAATTTTTAACGAGTTCTTTCTTATTGAGGATTAAACCATTTAGTGCAACAAGTAACAACAGTAACTTTGTTTGTAGAGTCGTTATAAATAGACGCCACTTCAAACAACACCACCCTTATATATTCCCATAGATTTCTAAAACGTATCATTAGTTAGGGGTCATCATTTGGCCCTTCGGCCCTAAACCCGCCACAAGCCCGCCTGACCCAGTCCTTGCATTTGGGCGGGCTAACCTGACCCTTTCTCAAATAGAGTAGGGTATGAGCCATGAAAATGAAGCCCGCCCAATGAAACCCTATTAATTTTCTATTTTTAAAATATGTTTCTCTTTTTTGTCTAACATACAACTTATATTTTTCTTTGTAATTGATTTCCTAAGCTTTACTTTCTTTAAGATGAAATTGCCTCCAGACAAATGGGAAACCCTATTCTCTCTATAGACGTGTGCTTCTCTGCTCTCCTTCTAACGAGGCCTCATTATGGTAGCAACGATCATAGTGGCCTAGGCCCCTCGACTTCAAGATGTCTTTGTCCCCTACCTGTCGTTCATTCTCACCAACTTCTTCTACCTCTTAACCTTGATCCAGAGGCCATGACCTTTAATGGCACTGCTTTTGGGCCACCCCTTTGGGCTGGTGACTCGAGTATTTGGTCGCGACTGGATATCAATGATAAGGAGGACAACATTATGCTCAACAAGGGCTTGCAATTACCGTAATCAGAAACTGGGTGGAGATCTGATTTTCAGACTTTTGAATTGAAGGCGCAATTCGAGTGTCCCGAACTCGATTTTGAAGACAAATGTTTTGCACTCTGCTTTTGCATTATTTGGTCGCGACTGGATATCAATGATAAGGAGGACAACATTATGCTCAACAAGGGCTTGCAATTACCGTAATCAGAAACTGGGTGGAGATCTGATTTTCAGACTTTTGAATTGAAGGCGCAATTCGAGTGTCCCGAACTCGATTTTGAAGACAAATGTTTTGCACTCTGCTTTGGCAAGGTGGATGGTGGCGAATTTGCATTGTTTTGTTGCGATAGCGGTGTCTTAGGCTATAGCGGCGCTGGTATTGCAGTTAGGCTGAAGGAGAGTGTGGCTGGGTTGGACAACTGCGTTGGAGTCGAACTGGATGATGGCCTATTTGCAGTCAAACCGAGAATTGTTATAGAAGATGGTAGAGCAATGGTGGCTCTGCCTGACACCTAGCGGAGGACGGAAGGAGTTGGAGCTGTAGAACTGGCCATCGGCGTTAGACTTATAAGAGCTTGGGTGCCCTTAGAAATTGGGGTGTTCATTGTTCCCTTGACTAGTGTTTGGGCCCATGTTCTAATTAGGTTTGGTTTTTGCATTTGGGCTCTTGGCAGTTGGGTTGGAGCCTTACCCCATGGTGATTTTTTGCTATTAGTTATAGGTCAGAAGCAAGAAAAATCTAGAAACTTAACTTTAATTCTCACAATGAAGTTGAGTTTTCCAAATGCTTTAAGGGAAGACAATTGGGGGTGACAATAATCAAGCCTCCTAAACTGGAGAAAGCTGCTGCTGAAGATGCTCTATAGTTGTTTTACACCACCAAGCCTCCTAACCCTAGCTTGAAGGGTAAGGAAAAAATATAGGTAGGCGTGGTAGGAGCCTATATACCATATCTTACTATTCTCCATAGTTTATTGACTCACTTTAATAAGTGGGCGATTAGTTCCAATATAGGTGGTCTATTTCTATGTATCACAGTAGTTTTCCTACTACAACTTCTTGATATGTCTAGGTGAAGGCATCAGAAGGATATGTAATGATTATCTTGACATGCGTTAATGAAATCCACATTTCTCTAAAAAAAAAACAAGCATTATTTTCTTTAATTTTTGTTTCTTTTGTTAAACAACAATTAATTTTTGGAGATTTAGAGAGATAGTTAATTGAATATAACCACCTTAACTAATATTTATAAATGTTATAAGTTAATTCCAATATATATATATATATAGGGTGTTGCTATTCACACACTCCTTCTAATTTATATATATATATATATATCGGGTGTTTCAATCATTTTTATAAATTACCCTAACCACCCTCCATTGTAAATCTTTTTCTTTTTTATATTTGGCAATTCAATCATGAATCAAACATCATTATACAATAATTTAATTTTTTTACCTATAAATGAAGGAAGAATAATACGTTTATTAAGTAGAAAGACCTGTATTATTAGATAAAGAATATGCTTCCCTGGTAATCACCTTCACCCAACTAAATTGTTCTCATACTTTGCAAAGTACTAAACTCAATGCTTGTTTGTTTATGACTCTTAATCCAGGTGCATCATCCTCAAATCGAAAAAAAAAAATATATATGGAATTAGCGTTTTATCCACTTCAGCCACAAGCTTCCACATTGCAGCTGATAATGTACACAAAATTTGGAGATGCTCTTCATAATATTGAATGCAATGAGTTGCAAGCTTCGTGTCAGAAAAAAATTATGTTCTACTAGCATAATATAGTAGAACAAATCATATTTATAATCATAAGGCCATCATTATTAGACTGTTGTAAAGTTCTATAGTTGCTCAATGGATTCGAATACACCAAATAATTTCAGTTAGAATCTTATGAGTTAACCCAGTTATGCTATGATCCTTGACTTGATTATCCATTTTATATTTAAAAATCTCTTCAATATTCGATGTGAATCCATCATCTTCCATTTGACTTTGCACACAATTACTAAATTCAAAAATGTGATGGACGTCTAACAATAATCTTGTTGTGGTAATGTTTGATATGCATACGATTCGATTCCATGTTAAGTATATTTGTATGGATACGAAAACAAAAATCAAATCTTTTCAATATTTGATGCTTCTTATGCTTGCACACTAGGCCATAATTTATTCTCCTCCCAAGTACTGAGCTTCCCATCAGAAGTTGAAAGTCAAAGTTAATGGGTTGTATATGCCACCATATTATAACAAACTTGAGCTTGTGAATGAAGCTCTCTTATTTTAAAAGCACCGGATTGGCAATGTGACTTGATTTAATAATGAGTCAAGAACATCTTAGTTGAGTATTCTCTTGTTTGATTTGTATGTATCTCGTGGCTCACACTACATCGGACATTGAATATTGAGTAGTTCTTGGTTGATAGAAGACATTGACCATGTTCCTAATAGATAAAATCAATTTTTGATTGCCTACCAACTTAAAATATGATACTAGCATCTAGATTGGCGTTGAATTGATTGGCATAATCTCATCATAGAATAAAAAAAGAAGAATCACATGAGTAGATTATAATCAACAATTCACAGATATCACGACTTGTGAAAATACTGATCTTACTTGAAACATTTTATCAATTTAGTGAGAAAAAAGTCGTAGATGTAGCCACCATATCATCTAGTACTCTATCGTCACTAATCGAAGTCTCATATTTTGAAATTTCATGTCTATATTTTCTCTGCTACTGTCTTGTGAAATTCCAAAAACACCCACCCCTCACTAATCAAAGTCTCTTGTTTTTTTGGTCTGACTAATCAAAGTCTCATATTTGAATTTTCCCTTGATTTTTCCTTTGAAATGTGGAGGATCAAACGGGCCTAAATCTCCAAAGTCGTGAACTCTACTCTAGAGGCGCGACCAACATCTTGCAGATGGTTCCATAGTGGCCCAACCTCCCTCAAAATCCAAAAAGGGGAACAGTATTGGGCTTCGAACAATAGCACCATCCCCATCCACCAAAACGGCCACGTTTTATGTTTCGTCTCTTCCAAATGGACATTTTACCTTTCCAGGCTAACAAGGTTACACAGAAAAACGAAGGTTGCGTTGGATCCAAGGGAAGCAACCACACGTCCCCACAGTCCCAACCAGAGACAAGAGAGAAGACAAAGAGAGAAGGGCCTAAGAGACTAGCAATTAAGCAATTCGCACCAAAACCACGAGATCGAGCTGGTGCTAAATCCAGGTACACCTTTCTCCTTGGTTCAGTTTGCGAATCAGGTTCTAGATCTTCTGAATCAGATTTCATATTGATGCTACGTTCCAATCGAATTGAAACCTAATTTGTTGTGATTTTGAGCACGAAGCTCAGCTTAAGTTATGGTTGCCTGCTATGTCTGTGCACTTTTATGAATGAACAAATCGAGTGTTTATGCAAATGTAATGGTGTTTGTGCTGAAGGTGGAGAAAGCGGAGTTTAATGGTGATTGAGACGTGGCCGCGGTGATTCTGGGGAGTTACAGTGGGGAGCAAGAACGGAGCGGATCGGATGGACAAGGACAAGAGCCGTACCGATCTGCTCGCTGCTGGCCGTAAAAAGGTACATACACATTGGCTCATAGCACACTAGCTTTCGTAATTCGGCTGCTGTGTTAGCAAATAGAGCTCAAGGGTTTAATTCATTTGCCACACACTTGAACTGTAACTTGTCGAGGTATATTTGTTATTAGGTTTAGTTTATTTAGATAGGGAAATCCTGTAATGCCTGTAGGTGTTTTCTTTCATTTTGTTAACTGTTATAGAAACGACTAGAGAGAGACAAATGAGCGATCTGATTTTTAATATTTGGTCCCTGTACATTTATCATCAGCTTCAACAATTTCGTCAGAAGAAGGATAAAGGCAGTGGAAGCCAGGGAAAATCCACGAAAAAGTCTGGAAGATCAGAGCAGCATGGGGCTGTTGCTGACGCAGTCTCAACTGCAACTAAACCTGCAGCGTCCATCAAGTCTGGAAAATCAGAGCAGCATGAGGCTGTTGCTGATGCGGTCTCAACTGCAACTAAACCTACAGCGTCGTCTCACGTCCGTGACGAGAAATTAAGTCTGCTGTAGGTTCTAATTCAGGAACTGTCGACACATCAGAGTCAAATTCTGTAGAGAATTCTGCAGACTCTGACACTAGTGTAGTGCTCATTACACAGGAGAAAAGTGTGATTGAAACCGAATTGGGGGAAAATGCCGAATCGCCATCAGAGGAGGTGGGGGTTAGTAAGCGTGATGCTGACTCTTCTGTTCAGATTGAAGGTGAGAGTACTGGGACTGCTGATGCTGAGGTGGCAAGAGACAGTTCATTGGACACTTCACATACAGTGGATTCTGGGGGAGAAGCCAAGAATTCAAAGATGTCTATACAGGTTGATGTATCAGCGCAACATCCTTCAGTTGATATTACAGATGGGATGTCCGTTACTGTTGAATCAGAGATTCCAAGTAGGGAAAAGGAGTCATTGCCTTCAGTGGAAAATATTAATACATCCTTATTGCAGGAGAGGGAAGATCATGTAACAGATGTACGTTGTGCTCTTCTCCTTTTGTTATTTAATTTTCATTGCACTTTTTGGATCTAAGGTGGTTGCTGATTTTAATGCAGGAAGAATTACAGCAGTTAAATGCCTTGTCTCTCCAGCGTGAAAGTGAAATCATTGTTCCAAGGGAAAGTTTAGCTGTTGTTGGTCCCTCGGCAGTGCTCATTACACAGGAGAAAAGTGTGGTTGAAACCGAATTGGAGAAAAATGCCGAATTGTCATCAGAGGAAGTGGGGGTTAGTAAGCGTGATGCTGACTCTTCTGTTCAGAATGAAGGTGAGAGTACTGGGACTGCTGATGCTGAGATGGCAAGAGACAACTTTTGGGCACTTCACATATAGTGGATTCTGGAGGAGAAGCCGAAAATTCAAATGTGTCTATACAGGTTGATGAATCGGCCCAACATGCTTCAGTCGATATTACAGAGGGGATGTCCATCACTGTTGAATCAGATATTCCGAGTAGGGAAAAGGAGTCAATGCCTTCACGGGAAAATATTAATACATCCTTAATGCAGGAGAGGGAAGATCAGGTAACAGATGTAGGTCTTGCTCTTCTCCTTTTGTTATTTAATTTTCATTACACTTTTTGGATCTAAGGTGGTGGAGCTGACTTTAATGCAGGAAAAGTACGGCAGTTAAATGCCTTGTCTCTCCAGCCTTGTCTCTCAACTGCAACTAAACCTACAGCATTGTCTCGGGTCTCTGACGGAGAAATTAAGTCTGTTGTGGGTTCTAATTCAGGAATTGTCAACACATCAGAGTCAAATTCTGTAGAGAATTCTGCAGACTCAGACACTAGTGTAGCTGTTGCTGGTCCCTCAGCAGTGCCCATTACACAGGAGAAAAGTGTGGTTGAAACTGAATTGGAGAAAAATGCCGAATCACCATCAGAGGAAGTGGGGGTTAGTAAGCGTGATGCTGACTCCTCTGTTCAGAATGAAGGTGAGAGTACTAGGACTGCTGATGCTGAGGTGGCAAGAGGCATTTCATTGGACACTTCACATACAGTGGATTCTGGAGGGGAAGCCAAGAATTCAAAGATGTCTATACAGGTTGAAGTATCAGCGCAACATGCTTCTGATAATATTACAGAGGGGATGTCTGTTATTGTTGAATCAGAGATTCCAAGTAGTGAAGAGGAGTCATTGCCTTCACAGGACAATATTAATACATCCTTAATGCAGGAGAGGGAAGATCAGGTAATGATGTAGGTTCTGCTTTTTTCCTTTTGTAATTTAATTTTCACAACACTTTTTGGATCTAAGGTGGTGGAGCTGATTTTAATGCAGGAAGAAGTACAGCAGTTAAATTCCTTGTCTCTGGGGAATGCTGATGCCACCTCTGGGGAATTGAAAGATCAGAATGAGGCCTTAGAAGAATATAGCAAGAAACTGGAAGCAACAAATATTGAGCTCAGGGTCCTATATGAAGCTTTAGAAGAACATAGGGGAAGCATTGAATCTAGGAACTGTGAGCTTTCGATTCTCTGTGAATCCTTACAACTAGAAGTCACTAATCTTAAAGTAGAAAACATGGAAGTTGACAGAAAACTACATGTGTATGAGGCCACCTCTGGGGAGTTGAAGGATCAGAATGAGGCCTTAGAAGAATATAGCAAGAAACTGGAAGCAACGAACATTGAGCTCAGGGTCCTATATGAAGCTTTAGAAGAACATAGGGGAAGGATTGAATCTAGGAACTGTGAGCTTTCGATTCTTTGCGAATCCTTACAACTAGAAGTCACTAATCTTAAAGTAGAAAACGTGGAAGTTGACAGAAAGCTACATGTGTATGAATCAAGAACTAGTAAATTGCAGAGTCAATTGCATGATCTATATCTAATTTCAAATGTTATGGTATCTCAGATCTCTGAGCAGTTGGAAAATTTTCACAAGGAAGCAGCTGAGAAAGTTTTGATACTTGAGCGCCATTGGAATTCAACTATTGATCCGGTTCTTGAAGCAACTGGGAAGCTTGATGAATCTCTTGGTAGGGTCAACATGACTACAGCAGTCTCTCATAATTCTTTGGACAGAATAAGCTATTCTGTTGCTTCTGTTTATGATGCCATCAGTTTTATTCAAGATCTGAAGGACAAACTTGAAAGTTCTCAAACAGAACATGAAGCAGTCTTTACTTTATACAAAGAAGTGAATGAGAAATGTGATGATCTGCATGGAAAGTATCAAATGGCCAGTGATTTGTTGCAGAAGTTGTATGGCGACCTTTCTAAACTTCTCACGGTTTTGCATGGGTCTACAGATGAAAGTGATATGTACTTAGAACCTGAGAAGCTTCCTGATCCTCTAGATTACAGTAATTATGAGATCATCATAGAACATGTGGAATCTTTTTTGAGGGGGAGTCTGCAACTTGAATCTGTTAACAAGAAACTAAATTCAGAGTTGATGGCTAGCGCTGAAGAAGTTGAGGAACTGAAACAAAGATGCCTTGATTCTAATGTTCTGCAGAAGTTAATAGAAAATGTTGAAGGGGTGCTGAAAGTGGATCATGCTGAGTTTCAATTGGATAAAACACCTGCTTCACGTCTTGAATCACTGGTGTCATGTCTTGTTCAGAAATGCGAGGAGGCTGACGTGCAGCTAAGCTTATCTAAGGAAGATTCTGGATCTAAGGTGGTGGAGCTGACTTTAATGCAGGAAGAAGTACACCAGTTAAATGCCTTGTCTCTCCAGCATGAAAGTGAACTCATTGTTCTAAGGGAAAGTTTACATCAGGCGGAGGAAGCACTTCTTGTTGCTCGTTCTGAGATAGAAGGGAAAGTAAATGAACTTGAACAGTCAGAGCAACGGGTGTCTTCCCTTAGAGAGAAGCTTACCATTGCTGTCACCAAGGGAAAGGTTTGATTGTGCAGCGAGATGGTCTGAAGCAGTCCCTTAACGAGAAATCTGTTGAACTGGAAAGATTCTCACAGGAACTGCAAATGAAAGATGCAAGGCTTCTTGAGATTGAAACAAAACTTAAGGCATATTCAGAGTCAGGTGAGCGGGTGGAAGCTCTGGAATCTGAGCTTTCATATATTCGCAATTCGGCTACTGCATTAAGAGAATCATTCCTTCTCAAAGATTCTGTCCTTCAGAGAATAGAAGAGATCTTGGAAGACCTTGATCTGCCAGAGCATTTTCATTCAAGAGATATTATTGAGAAGATTGATTGGCTGGCTAGGACAGCTACCAGTAACACTTTTCCTGTGACTGATTCAGATCAGAAGAGTTCTGCCGGTGGAGTTTTGTACTCTGATGCTGGTTTTGTTGTTATGGATTCCTGGAAAGATGATGTACAACCAAGTTCAAATTCAAGTGAGGATATCAAAAGAAAATATGACGAACTTCAGAGTAAATTTTATGGGTTGGCTGAACAGAATGAAATGTTGGAACAATCTTTAATGGAAAGGAACAATATAGTACAGAGATGGGAGGAAATTTTGGACAGAATCGACATGCCATCACATCTGCGATCTGTGGAGCCAGAGGATAGGATCGATTGGTTAAGTAAAGCACTTTCAGAAGTGCAGGAAGACAATATGTCTCTCCAGCAGAAGGTTGTTAACCTTGAAAACCATTGTGTATCACTAACTGCTGATTTGGAAGACTCGCAAAGGAGAGTGTCTGACCTTGGGGCAGACCTTCAAACATTTGTCCATGAGAGAGATCATCTTTCTGAAAGATTGGAGACTCTGGTCAATGATCAGGAGAAGCTTTCAACAAAGGCAGTTGAATTTGAGCTTGAGAATGAAAAGCTGCAGAAGGAAGCCACTGTTTTGCAAGAAAATGTAGCCAAGATGCATGGAAATGAGAATCAAATTCTCAGCATAGAAGCTGACTTAAGAAGATTACAGAGTTTGGTTACTGATGCCTTGGAGGTCTCTGGATCAAAGTATGAGTATTCTGGTGATAGTAGCATTGAGTGCTTGGAAGGGTCACTGAATAAGCTTTTAGAGAGTTATGCAACTCTTTCCTCAGGAAAACCTATAGAAGCTGACTTAAGAAGATTACAGAGTTTGGTTACTGATGCCTTGGAGGTCTCTGGATCAAAGTATGAGTACTCCGGTGATAGTAGCATTGAGTGCTTAGAAGGGTTACTGAATAAGCTTTTAGAGAGTTATGCAACTCTTTCCTCAGGAAAACCTGTGCATGGGGGTGCAGCTGAAGGTCTCCATACTGAATATACTGATGCAACAGTTGTTGGATCGAGAAGCCTAAATAGACTTGATTCCCAGGAATCAGATATAGATGTTTTGAAGAAAGAGTTGGAGGATGTTCAACATGAACTTTTAGATGTGAAGGAGGAGAGGGATGGATATCTAGAGAAGCAACAGTCTATGGCCAGTGAATTTGAAGCATTACATAACAAAGTGAATGAGTTGCAAGGGCTGCTTAATCAAGAGGAGAAGAAGTCAGCTTCTGTTAGAGACAAGTTAAATGTTGCAGTCAGAAAAGGGAAGTCTTTGGTACAACAGCGTGACAGTCTGAAACAAAGTATTGATGAGGTCAACTCTGAGGTGGAACATTTGAGATCAGAGATCAAGACGGGGCAAGTTAAAATTGCAGAGTATGAACAAAAGGTCAGGGATTTGTCTACTTACCCTGGTAGGGTAGAGGCCTTAGAATCTGAGACATTGTTCTTGAGGAATTGTTTGAATGAAACTGAGCAGAATTTGCAGCAGAAAGCAAATACTTTGAGCATGATTGTAAATATCTTAGACAACATTGATGGAGGCGATTTTAATTCTCGTGATCCAGTTGTGAAGTTGGAACAAATTGGGAAAATGTGCTTTGATTTACGCACAGATGTTGCTTCTTCTGAGCAAGAGACTAGGAAATCCAAAAGAGCAGCAGAGCTACTCCTTGCAGAACTGAATGAGGTTCAAGAGAGGAATGACTGTCTCCAGGAAGAGCTAGCAAAATCTGCTGATGAAATTTCTATACTCTCCAAGGAAAGGGATCTTGCTGAGGCTGGCAAGCTTAAAGCTGTTTTAAGTCTTGAAAAGTTATCTACTGCTCACTCCGAGGAAAGAAATCAATTTTCTGAATTTGCAGGACTGAAATCTGGTGTAGATCAACTCAGGAAGGGTTTCCATGATATTAGCAATTCATTGGCTGGTCTTTTTTACTACGACTTGGAATTTTTGAAAAACTTGGAGTCTGGTATTGACTCATGTCTCAACTTGAATAGTGCTCATGTGGTTGATGTGCACCCCTTCACTGCAGCTGGTGGATTTCTATTGAGCAAATCAGATAAGGTATTTTCACTTTGCATATGCTGATTTGTTAGTTCCCTAGTGTTTAACCACCATTAGTTATGATAATCTTGTTTCTATGGTTCAAGTTTTCTTCTTCTTCATGACCTCCTTTGCCGAAGGGCTTTGTTTTAGTTTATTGATTGCTGTTTATTTCCCTTTTTTGCGACTTTCTCCGAATTAACACATGTACGGTTTTCAACTATACTTTTACCTTTCCCTTATTATTCAATATAGGCATTGTTAGACAGAATTCTCAACTAAGACGCTGATGTAGATCTCCCCGTCTCACGTGTGGCTTTTTAAGGCCATTGCAAGCCTATTCTAGGTTCCTTTTTCTAGCATGCCTTTGAATTATTTGGTTTGCATCCTTTTTTGTTTTGCTTGAAAATACCAATGTCATTTTAAAGTTCAGAAAAATGCTGGTCTTGACTGAAAATTATGGTGGTTCGGTTTACTGCACTAAGAAAATTAGAAAATGAGGCCTTTTTAGTGTAAATTGATAATGATTGTAGAATAATTTAATTGTGTATACCTTTGGTCTCTTATTCACGGGTTGGTACTATCTTTATTATTACAGTATGATACCAAGTGATGTTAAGGATGACATAACCTACTAAATTCTTTTATGTGGTGAAAATAATCACGCATGAAAAGTAAGTGGGACGAAGAACGGAGATATAAAGTTGGTATTTTGTGTTTAAAGTTTGGGCTTAGTGGGGCCTCTAGTATTAGGTTATTGTTTCTACTTATTGTTGTTATCACTATTCATTAATGATTATAGTAATAGTCTGTATTTGATCTGAAGCATTCTTCTCTTATAACATCTTCTAATTTTGGATTCTCTGTACAGGATAACTCTATTTCAATTAATTCTTGGTCAGACCCCGAGGCGCATGGACGTTTTAGTGACGGTTTTGCCATCGAAACCTTTACATACATAACACATTATGTGCAAGAGCTCATGACAGAGATTGGTGTGCTTTCAGAAAAATTAGATGAACACTCAATGTCTTTGCATGAAAAATCTAGCAGTGTATCCAGATTGGTGGCAATTGTTCGTGGAGAGATAAGTTCCAAAAATGAGTCGTTTGAAGCCTTGAGGAGAGACTTTTTGCAGATGGAAATGGTCAAAAAAGAAAAGGACAAGGAACTTCTTGTCTTGCATAGAAATGCTGCCTTGCTTTTTGAAGCATGCACTAGTTCAGTTGTGGAAATAAATAGAAGAAAAGCTGAATTGGTGGGAAATAGTTGGGCTGTTGGAGATCTGGGAATGACATCAAAAACAGCAGAATTGCCCGCTTTCAGGGGAGAGGGTGAGCTGTACTCTGAGGAATCTGTTAGGTCTGTGGCAGACAGGCTTTTGTCGGCTGCTAGTGATTTTGCTACTCTGACAGCTGAAATAGTTGAAGGCAGCCAAAAGGAAATGAAGCTTACCATTTCAAATTTGCAGAAAGAGCTTCAGGAGAAGGACGTTCAAAAGGAGAGGATTTTCATGGAGCTTGTAAGTCAAATCAAGGAGGCTGAAGCTACTGCAAGCAGCTATTCAGTGGACCTTGAATCTTCAAAAACCTTGGTGCATGATTTGGAGAAACAGTTGGAAGCGATGAAAGGTGAACGCAACCTACTTGAGCAGAGAGTAAAGGAGCTAGAAGATGGCCATGCCTCCTCTGACGAGTTACAACAGAGGGTCAGATCACTAACGGATGTGCTTGCTGCCAAAGACCATGGTGAGTTTTTCATTTGCATTTATCCAGTCCACACCTATATATACTATAATCTCAAAGTGGCTTTTTTAGATCTATAATTCTGGAAATTATCTGTGATTGTAGAAATTGAGCAGCTAATTCAAGCACTTGATGAGGAGGAGGTACAGATGCAAGGTATCACCTTCAAGATCAAGGAACTGGAAAAGATTGTTGAACAAAAAAACCTAGATTTAGAGAACCTTGAAGCTTCTCGTGGCAAGGTGATGAAAAAGCTCTTCGTCACTGTGAATAAGTTTGACGAGCTGCATCATCTATCTGCAAGCCTCCTAGCGGAAGTTGAAGAACTGCAGTCACAGTTGCAAGATCGGGATGCAGAGATTTCTTTCTTAAGGCAAGAGGTCACTAGGTGCACCAATGATGTTCTGGTTGCATCACAAGTCAGTAAGAAGGGAAATTCAGATGAGATCCACGAGTTATTTACATGGTTTGATATGAATGTTGCTCGATTTGGGGTGCGCAGTGAGTATCTTGAAGATAAGAACAACAGTGACATCGCTGAACAAATGGAAGTACTCAAGAAGACAGTTGATTCTATTTTATCAGAATTGGGGGATCTACGGGCTGCTGCTCAAAGCAAAGATATATTGTTGCAAGAAGAAAGGACTAAGGTAGAAGAATTAGCACGCAAGGGTCAGACTCTTGAGAAGTGTTTGCGGGAGAAGGAATCACAATTAAATCTGCTTGAAGGTGTGGAAGACGGCCAGGCAACTAGCTTGACCTCGGAGATTCATGAAGTTGAGCCTGCGGTGAGATGTTTGATATGTTTAATGTTATATTACTTGCATGCCTTTTTGCCTTTTTCATTTGTACTTCTTGGGTGCAGAGAATTTAAGATGTTCTATGAACTTAGGAATACAAAATAGTTTTTGCTCAGAGTATCAGAGTATGTAATGTCTGCTCAGAGCATGTAATGTCATGGAGGAATTTATTTCGTGGGTTTTTGTATAGATAAACAAATGGGCAGCATCTGGTTCCTCCCTTGCATCGCAAGTCCGCAGTTTGCGCAAAGGCAATAGTGAGCAAGTTGCAATTGCCATAGATATGGATCCTGGGAGCACTAGTAGATTGGAAGATGAAGAAGATGATAAGGGTAAATCCTATGGCAGTAGTTGCCGCCATCTTTTACTGCTCTTTTCCCTAATAGTCTAATGCCACATGAGATAAGTTACTGAAGGTGTTTCTAACCTGTATTGAGCTCTTCTCTGTTTATTATACTGCAGTTCATGGTTTCAAGTCACTCACTACATCAAGAATGGTTCCTAGATTTACAAGACCTCTGACTGACATGGTTGATGGCCTCTGGTAGGCATATTTTTACTAGTTATATGATTTAAACTTACCTGGACTTTGTGAATGAGCTAAATCATCTTGTACGCTCTGCCAGGGTTACTTGTGATCGGACTTTAATGCGACAACCAATTTTGCGGCTTGGTATCATATTCTATTGGGCCTTTCTGCATACGCTTCTAGCTAGTCTTGCAATTTGAAAAGCTGAATGGGTGAGTTTGTATTAATTCTTTTTTCTTTTTATGTAGTTTAGGAATACATAGTTTTCTTTTTGGGGTACGTCATATCTAATCTTGCTCAACTGATAGGCCTGGAAATTAAATTTTATAATGTTTCTTATGTTCAATACTTATTTGTTGCATTTTCTTGGGTTGCAGGTTCACATTTGGTTTTAGCGCGAGATGGACTTGGGGTCCCGATTATGTTATTTTTGGGTATTAAGTGGAGCTTAATCTGCTTTTTTTGTCTTTCCTGTAGATGGGGTTAGAGATGGATTTATTATTCTCAACCAGGCAACTCAGATTCCCATATTTTTATCTGAAGGAATCCTAGAAGCTTGGTTGCATCTAATAAGGAAAAGAGATTCATGATAGGGCAACATAGATCTTTTTTTTACCCAAAACTCAACCAAAGGTTGTACATCATAGCTGTAATTATTTAGGTTCTCTACAAATTTAGAGAGAATTTAGTAAAACAAGCTCCGGTGCAGCGTTTTGTATGGTTATTACTCGTGTAAAAGTCGGCATGTGTAAATGCTTTCACCCAGTTCTACAATCAGCCAATCAGGTATAGAATCGAACCAATTGGTTTTGTTGTTGGTTTTGAATCAATTGGATTTGTCAATCACTTGAGCAAACGAAAGGATTATATAAGTAACTATTGCATTCAAAACCTGTATCCATAGATAAATGTACAGAAATCCATAAATTAAACTAGGCCTGGGACTTTAGACCCGAGAACCGGCAGAACCGAGCCGAGTCAAACCGAAAACGCCGGTTCGGTCCGATTCCTTGATACAAAATACCATATTTTGTTAAAAACAGAACCAATTAAAAAAAACAAACACAATTCATCAGAATCAGCATGGACCCAACTGAAATAAAGGCGTGTCGATACTGAAAGATGAAAGCGGCGCAACTGGCTCAATCTATTATTCCTCTCCACTCTTGGCTCTCACTGTCTCTCTCTCTCTCTCTCTCTCTCTCTCGATACTGAAAGATGAAAGCGGCGCAACTGGCTCAATCTCTATTATTCCTCTCCACTCTTGGGTCTCACTGTCTCTCCGTCTCTGTCTCTGTCTCTCTCTCTCTCTCGATACTGAAAGATGAAAGCGGCGCAACTGGCTCAATCTCTATTATTCCTCTCCACTCTTGGGTCTCACTGTCTCTCCGTCTCTGTCTCTCTACTGAAACATGAAAGCGGTGGCGCTCATGCGTTCTTTTATAAATGCCAGGATAGTTATTAAAAAAAAAAAAAAAAAAAAGATCCGCTACAGGGGTTATTACTTGTGTAAAAGTAGGCATGTGTTAATGCTTTGACACATTTCTACAAGCAGGTATAGAATTGAATCGATTGGTTTTTGTTGATGGTTTTGAATCATTGGTTTTTGTCATTGTCTCATTGAAGGGAAGGAGTGCCAGTCACTTGAGCAAACGAAAGTATTACTACTACACACAGTAAAATCACAGATGTTTTTGATAAGAAATCAACGCCCATAGACGTACCTAATACATTTTCAGATTTTCTTCCACACACAATACCAAAGTAGCGATTTATAGGAAATCTTTAACATTGCCTTGAGGATTCTCAAGAAACCTTGCTATCCTAAAGTGCTTTAGCTCCACTCCTTTAGCCTCTCCACTAAGTGCAAGGTCTGCCAATATCCTCCCCACCACCGGAGACAGCTTGAACCCGTGACCTGAAAACCCGCCTCCGATCACCACATCCTTCCCAAACTCACCTCCAATGAAATCAATCACATAATCCTCATCTGGGGTCATGGAATACATACACAACTGAGTGGCAACGGGCCCTCCGGAATCAACCACGCCGGAGAATGTCTGCTCTATCCACTCCTTCAAAGGAGCCAGCGGGTTCCCGGGTCCCCACGGCCTCTTATCCTGGTCACACGGGTACCCGCCATGCACCGCAACCTTGATCAAACCCGGATACTCCAATGAGGGGGTACCATAGATATATGGAACCCCATAGCTAGCAAAAGTAGGGAAGTCACCTCCAATGGCAAACCTAGCTTCATGACCCTCCTTGATCCTCCAATAACACACACTGGTCTCCAAGGGCTGTACAGGCAATTCAAACCCACCAACCGTTTTAACTAACCTCTTAGTCCAAGCCCCAACTGTGACCACACATTTCTTACCCCAAAACCTCTCCCCATTTGCTACCCCTACCCAAATGCCTCCTCTCACTTCATCTCTCTTAATCTCCGTCACCTCCATGTTGTCCCTCAGCACGGCCCCGTTTTGCAAGGCCAGAGTTTGGAACATCGACACGGCCTTGGTGGGCTTGATCACGCCACCGTGCTCCGTAACCAAACCCACCCACCCCTCCGGTATCTTGATCCGACCCGAGTACTCCTGCTCCACTTGCTCCCGGGTCAGCACCCGGTGACCAAGCTCGTTCTTTCGACAGCTACCCACAACTGCCTGGACAACTCTGTCGGTTTCTTGGCCCATATCCAACTGATGCGCCTTGAAATAGACATTGTACCCGATCTCTGACTCTGCTTGTAGCCATAGCTTGTAGGACTCGAGTACCAGAGGACCATAATAGTCCTCAGGATACGTAGCCCGGATCGTCCGGGACTCGCCATGAGACGAGCCCCGGTGGTGGAGGAAGTCGAATTGCTCGAGCAGGAGGGTCTTGTGGCCCCTCTTGGCGGTCTGGTAGGCGGTGGAGCTGCCCATAATTCCGGCACCGACGACTATGACGTCGAACTCGTGGACGCAAGATTCCATCTCCGGTTTCTGCGTGGAAGAGGACAAAGGAAGACAGTTCAAGTGAGTTGGCTTTGGGATTGCTCCTTGCTTTCTGTGACTTGGGAGTGCGTGTTTTTTGACAAAGCTAGTTTGTTTTTAACATGGACGTTTCTTGAAAGGCACCACCGTTTTTTCCAAAATCACGACATTGCCACTGTCTTTGTCTTGGCGACGGCTGGTCTTTCATGCAGTAAAAGACGACAAGAGACCGGTCTTTTGGGAACACGTACTATTGAGTTTATTACTGCGGGTAAACCCTAGTAAAAAAAGTAGAAACACTAGGGATTTCATAAACAAAATGATTTTTTATCACCTAAGAAGAGTACAAATTTTGAACTAGAAGCATAGGGAATCACATGTCCGTGCTCGAGGATATAGATTGCATAAGACAAATGTTATGTGATCATTGTGTTGTTGGTATCGTGTCATAAAGATACAGCACTTTTTTCTTGTATTTAGATTTGTACAGATTTTTTTGAAAATAACAAATTTTTTTAAAAATTTACAGATTATTTAAAAAATTGATAGATTGTTATTGATTTCTAAACTTTTTCTCACATTTTTTTTATTCTAAACTTTCGTACCTCACCTTTTTCTCATAGGGTGTAGAGAATGTGCAGCATGCGGAAGCTGTGCATGTGGAAGAAGAGGGTATAGTGAATGTGACACAACATGAAGCTCACATTGCACAGCAGCAAGAGTCCCAACCCGCATTTTTGCCCACTCAACAATACTGGTCTAGGGTTTAGGCATAGGAGGTTCAAATCACTAGCACAGAGAAAGCCCAAGCCAAAGAATGCCCCTCCATCACTAGCTACTTCAGATGAGTAGAGAATAGTTATGGGATTAGAATGGATTTCTGTTGCTTTATTTCAGTTTCTTGTCTTGTTCACACAGTGCACATCTGTTTTTGTATGCATTTGTGCATTTTGTGACAACAATTGTATTTGAGACTTTGTGGCAATGCAAACTTTATTTTAGGTCATGTTATTTTTATCAGTTTGGTTGCATAGTTTGTGGCATAGTGCAATAGTATGATAAACAGAGCTTCAAAACTTAGAGGCACTCTTTTTGGGTCAGGGTGAAAACATGAGGTGCCAAACTGATATGATGGAGGGAATAACCATTCTCTTCCAAATTGGAGGCAAATAGGTCAAAGGAAACCATTGACTTCAAAATTGGCAGCAAATTGGTCAAAGGAAAAAATGTATATGTCATTGAAATGGCAGGAATACTAGGATGGATGAAAATAACCCTCATTATATGCCACGTGGATGGCACCGTAACGGAGCTAACCGCTCCAGATACCACAATTGGGTCGGGGTGAAAATCTTAGATACTAATCTGATAGTTTTAGAAGGTGAGGTACGAAAGTATAGAATGGGAAAAATGTGGGACACTGTTTGGGCAATTTTCCCTAAAATCATTAATTTTATCCATAGACTTTTTATTGATTTATGAAAATCTATATAGTTTTATTATGAATGAATTCTATAGATTTCACAACATGTACAAAAAATAAAAAACAAACCAATGCAATTCAAATGCAAAACAAGATAATAGCTCATTGTCTCTTTAAATTTTCTAGTAGACATTGACTCAAATGAATCATTATTACTTTGTGTAACTAGTTTGTTCTCATTCATAATCTCTCAACCAGCATAATTAAAGATACAATATAAATTACTTGATGTTTATGGTTAATTATTCTCATCAATTTTATTTTTGCCAATTAACATATATCATAACAATATATTGATCAATGTCTTAATCTATATTAATTAATTGAAATTCAATTGCTCAAGTTTTCTTTGAACCGTAATATAAATTCAAATCAATGAGAATACTTAAGAAGACACAATTCAATATTTCATAGCAACACTATTCAAATTCAAGGTTTTAGGGGTGGACCACAATGTTTGGGTTTCAAGGTTGCATAAATAATTTTTATTGCTATTAGGGTTCTAAGTATCACAATTGAAAAACAAAAAGATCACATTCAACAACAACAATGAACATGTTTGGTATAAAAAAACGGTGATATCATAAAAGATTAGGGAAAAGACAAAAAAACTAAGAAAGAAAGATGATGGATGACCAACCTCTTTGTGCGTAGAGAGAACAACTTTAATAGACTTTTCCAAATCTTTGGTTTGGTGGTTGGAAAATTATTGGAGTTTGGTATAAATACTTTCAACTACAAAGTCTAGGGGTATTCAATCCCCTAGAATTTGGTGGAATTCATGAAGTCTTTTTAAAATCTCAATTGAATATCTTGAGACTTTTATAGGACTGCTAAAAGTCTAAATTGAATACACCCAGACTTTTAAATTCCATAGATTTCTTTAAAAATTTGGGAAAATGTCAATTTACCCAAATTAGCTCAAACCTCATTTCTCCAAACATCTTATAGGATTGCCCACTTACCCAACAGATTACATTCGTTTTGCCCTAATACCCAATTAAGTTATTTTTTATTGTTTTTTGTTTATTTTTTAGACAATTTTGCCCTCTCTCCATTTGTCACTTAGAGAGAGACTTCGCTGGCCTCTGGAATCCGTTCCCCGGCTGCCCAAATCAGATGATCGGAAGCCGAAATCTGGTGATCGATGATTAGAGTCCGGCATCCAGTTTTATTGCCTATAGTAATACCTAATAAACTTTTTATTCCCCGCAATAAACTTTACCCCCTAAATAAAAATTTATTGGGGGGTAATAAAAGTCTCCGGTGATTGGTGACAGGATTTCGGAGGCCGGTCACCGGATTTCGGCAAAGTCTCCAATGAGTTTTTACTTATTTGGAGGACAAACTTGTCTTTTACATTTAAATGGGGTAAATGCATGGGCACACAAATTTTTTAGTGCATTGCCCATTTGTGGGACCCAAATTGTGTAAATAGTCGATCACTAATTTGATATTTAATACACTCCCTTAGTTTTAGAAAAAATCGAATTTAAGACCTCAAAATAAAACATGACATGACGACAATGTAAATGAATTTTTTTTCTATTTACAATTCTAAATCTTGAAAATTTAAAATATTAAATTCTGATGGCTCTAAAAGTCGATTGAGAACCAAAATGTTCCCCTGGTTAGAAGCTGACAAGAGATTGTGTGGTCACTCACTGTCCTATTTTAATCGGACGGTTGACAGCTCTCACCACATATCTCATCACTTAGCTGTCGACCGTCCGATTGAAATCAGACGGTGAGTGACCACATAATCCTTAGTCAGCAGCTAACCAGGGGAACGGGACTGCGATTGAGAAAGCTTTATGAATGATCAAATACTGTGGCACTAATAGTATGATTATCGTCTTTATTCTCTTAATTAGTCGGTTAAGTAATGCACATGCGTTATCAATCATTAATTTAGCTTTATATATCACTACGTAACTAATGTTAATTTACGTGCTAATCTTGCTAATCCAATTGGCATATTGTCTAAGGAACTCAATGATGGATCACTATTGCTTCGTGTATCACATGTGGCGTGATCTCCAACCGATGAAGATTGGTCGTTCGAAGTTGATCCAATGATGTCATAACTTGAGAATGAACACCAGCCCTTCTTTTTCTTTCATGTTCCATGTGCAATTTATTTATATATGAACCTTGGAAAGTGACCATATAGAATTGTGGGGTTTGCTTTGTATTTGTGGAAGATTTTGTTCTCTTGTTCAGTCATCATCCATTGTATCATGGGCGGTTCGACAGTGCTTCACAGCAACCCTTGTTTTCAATAATGCTTTACCTATCTATTAATCTCTGCTAGTGCTAAGAAAAAGCCAAGGTTTATCATACATATTATATATTTTATAACACATGTATATTATTATTATTTTTTCTTATTTTAAAGAGGATCAAATGATTTCACTCTCTGCCTGAAGGCTTTGTCAAGCTCAACTTTGATGGGTCAGTTTCTTCGTCAAACTTGGCTGCTGCGGGTTTTGTTATCAGAAACCATTTTGGTGACCCTATTGTGGCTGGTTCAAGATCAATTGGCTTTTCCACAGTTCCTACGGCTGAATGTACAGCTCTTAAAAATGGCCTGTTAACTGCTAAGCGCTTCAACTTGGACCATTTATTAGTGGAGGGTGGCTCGTCCCTGATTATCAACTGTGTCAACCTCAAGTGTGAAGCTCCTTGGCTATTACACTCTCTCCTTAAAGACATAGCTTCTATTGCTAATTCCTTCGCTAGTATCTCTTTCTCTCATGTCTTTAGGGAAGCGAACTTTCTAGCTAATGCTATTGCGTCTACGGGTTCTGGATTGCCTCTTATAGTTTGGTTGCAGTGTCTCCCTGCTTTGGCTCTTCCTGCTCTTTATTGGGACAAGTTTAGCTTTGGTTGCCCGAGGGGCTTTTCTTTGTAATTTTTTCTTTTCTCCCAAAAAAAAAAAATGATTTCACTCTTATCCCCATGATGACTCGAACCCATGACTTCATCATTAGGTAGTGGGTGCTCTAATCACTGAGCTAACACCACTTCATCCTTAATCTGGTCATGCGTGGCAATCTGGTCATGATTTACTACAAACAATATATTTTATAACACATGTATATGTTTGTGTCACATGCAGATTTTGAATGATCGATTAAGGTTAGGCATCAACTTGTTGGTAGGAAATAATTAAGGTATGTCTTGTTATCAGTCTTGTATTTTTGTCAACATGTTGGGTATATGTCTTTGTATCTATGTTGTATTTTTCTCAATCAACTGAATTTCTAGTGAAGGGATAAATTTTTTTTTTAATTACATCAGTAATCAAGAATTTTGCAAAAGTCAAATTCACGTCATTCTACTTACGGAAAAAAAAAAAAAAATTAGGCCACTAGACCAAAATATAATGAGCTACTGACTAGATCGATATAATATATATCATGAAAATATCTTACTGTGAAATTATATATAAGCAGGGAAACAAACATTCTGTGCATCGAGGTAATTATACTGTTCTGAACTAGATTTTGTCACACATATATACTTTTCTTTGAAAGGCCTATAATTTATAAATGTTGTGATTTACAGTTGTTTAGGATGAGGGGACATCACTTCAGCAGTATTTGTCAAAATGCTCGCCGCATCGGACATATCACAGTGAAGCTTGTGAAGTTTCTGAACAGCACCATATGCACTATGTCATACAATGCAACATATCGCAGGCAGTTAACCTGAATCCGAAAGCTACATTGAAGACCCCATTATTGAAAAACTGTCATCATCACAACCTCAGTACACAGAGAATATCTAGAGAGGAACATCAATTAAAGATTGTTCTTTTCTTTCTCATGGCTAGATTTTCAAAAATTGTTAGCCATACATCAATATATAGTAGTTCCCATGACTTCTTCCATCCTTGTTTTCGAAATTGAAAGATGTTATGTTTTGAAGATACACTATGTAAGGCTATATATGTTGTGTTCATCACATATATCATGGACTACTGTACGTGTTCTTGATGGTGATGCCTGAATTTCCTATTTAATAGAATAGTATACATTCACAAATTTTTTTATTAGTGTGGGACTACTGAAACTGCAAAGGATTGCATCTGTAGCTACAAAGAACCACATAATGAGATGACGCTCAGTCCCTTCAGCTACACAATTCACTTTTTTATTTTTTATTTTTTTCAGGAGGTTGAAATCAAAGCCTATAATCTATATTATGTGACAAAAATGTTAAAATTGGTCACTATTCACAAATAAGGCACAGTAAGATTCCCTTTCATTTGACCTTGGCAAATTACTTGATTGTTACCATCTCATCTGAAGTTGTCACTAGTTTCTTCTTTAACTTTAAAAACATAAAAATTTTCACCAAATTACTCACAACAGTAAGATCGATCTTCAGTCTTGATATTGAAGTAAACGAGTTGTTTTTAGATGCAGAATTTAATGGAAGATAGAAAAACAGTAAAACTTTCATTCTGCAGCTTAAGAGGTGTAGGTACTGATTGCTTGTCTCCTAATGGCATGGAATCTTCAACTCTTCTTGTTAGCCTCGAAGACATATTTTTTGATCGAATCTTTGATGGATAACAATTCAGGAAACTGCCCTTTCAGCTTTGAAGCATCCATTTCATTGTTACTCCTTGGTGCTACAATCACCTTGGCTTGTTCTTCTAGGTCAAAATTTTGCCACTTGAACTTAGGGTCAATGTAATCCCTATACATCTCTAGAATCTCATTGTGGCTTATGACTCCTGGGTTGGTGAAGTTCCATATTCCTCGGCAGTTTCTCCTAGCCATTTCAATGGAGATCGGTAGGAGCTCATCAAGCACGGTCATACTATTGGGTATGTTCACCACTTTGTTGTAACGCGAGATCTTTGTGATGAAGTTTCTTGAGTTGCTGAGGTCTGATGAAATCGGCATTCTAACTCTCAGAGTGCACACATTGTCATATTCCTTTAACAACTCCTCAACCTGCACATTTTACCATGTTCTTTGTAATATATGCATGACTCACAGATATGGATGACTGGTGACCATAAATTGTTCTTGTCAAACTGTTTGATATGTTATATTGTCATTGTTGCTTAAATATGTGGTCTAGATTAATGGTCTGACAACATAACATACGATATATTTGAGAAGAGAATATTTACCCATTGAATCAGATTCCATCGTCATGCATGTCAATGTATCATATGGAAAAAACCAAACCTTGAACCATGATCACTATTAGAATCAAAAAGCAAAACGAACAAGTTTGAGTTTGTTACCATGGCTTTGGTCTTGGAATAGAAGGAACCAGTGAAATTAGGTTTGTCCTCCTCCTTGAATCCAATGCCTGATCCTCGAGGGTGATCCTTGTCATACTCAAATATGCAGCCGGTTGCGAAATTCATCATTAACAAACCTTGTTCCTTACAAACATCAGCCAAAGTAAGTGTCCCAACTACATTAGTCCTAATTGTTTCAGTCTTGTGTGACTCACACCAATCAACATTAGGCCTTCCAGTAATTCCAGCTGCATTGAAAACATGGGTTGGTGTTGCTCTGGTTATGTCCTCTAGCAAAGACTTCTTATCTTCCAATCTTCCCTTCCCATACTCAAACTCAATTCCTCCATCCTTACAAAGCTTCCCTAATAACCCTCCTATCCAACCAGTCCTTCCGTATATCAAGAATTTTAATTCGCCGCTGTTACTAATGTCACTGCATGATCTAGTCATCCTGGTGTACCCGTATTGAAAGAACCAAGCTTCATCATTGCAGTGATTAATCACAGAAATACTCGGGTGGGGGTGAAGTGCAGCATCCACATTTCCCCACCAATTTGGGTGCTTAGTGTACCACTCCA
This sequence comes from Rosa lucieae, assembly GCA_024704745.1. Lineage (NCBI taxonomy): Eukaryota > Viridiplantae > Streptophyta > Magnoliopsida > Rosales > Rosaceae > Rosa > Rosa lucieae. Next base: position 63,183,847 of record CM045497.1, read on the forward strand.
TTGTCAGCTTCAACCCCATTTCCCAATTAGTCTTCACCTCCCAACCCAAATTCTTCAGCTTTTGATCATCCAAGAAGTACCTTTGGTCATTAAAAGGCCTATCTTGAACAAAATCTATAGCTTCCTTTGGATCCAAACCAAACATCTTGCAAATATCCTCTGCCACATCTATGACTGACCTTTCTTTTTTGGTACCAATGTTATACACATGCCCAATTACCCCCTTATGAAGAATCACATCAAATGCCTCAGCAACATCGTCACAATACAAATAGCTTCTAACATTTGACCCATTACCATGAATCGGCAATTTCTCGCCTTTCATAGCAAGCAGCATGAATTTCGGGATAAGCTTTTCGGGGTATTGTTGAGGCCCGTAGACATTGTTACCTCTAGTTGTTATTGTAGGCAAGTCATAAGATCTGTGATATGCCATGACCAACATTTCAGCCCCGGCTTTCGTGGCAGAGTAAGGATTTGTAGGGAGGAGTTGAGAGGCCTCAGGATTTCCAATGTCAGTTGCCATATCAGTCTCACCATATACCTCATCAGTACTAACATGGATGAACCTCTTGATTCTCTGTGTGACCTTGCAAGCTTCTAGAAGCACATGGGTGCCATAAACATTGTTGTTTGTGAACTCAAATGAGTTCCCAAACGAATTGTCCACATGGGTCTGTGCAGCAAAGTGCATAATGGTGTCAATCTCCTCAACCATCAACAGGTGATTGATTAGGTCAGCACAAGCAATGTCTCCCTTGATGAACTTAAAATTATGTGAGGCTTTACAAGGGTGAAGGTTCTTGAAGCTAGAGCAATAGTCTAGCTTGTCAAGAGCTACAATCTTGTAGTTGGGGTAGTTCTTGATGAGTCTGTTGGTAACATGGCTGCCTATGAATCCCGCTGCACCTGTAATGAGGATGTTCTTTGGTGCATAGGGGGTTGCTTCATATACCATATTTACAGCCCTCTTTATTATTTCTTATGCAATCTTCTTCTGCTACCACCGAACAATTTATTTAAAAACACAACATAAGTATCTAGGAAACCAGAAAAATCATTAATATTCTATCATAGCTATCGAAAACACTCATTTTAGCACCTACATTTTGCATTGCTGCTTCATAAAAAATTCCAATGGAAACCGATTGCTTTCTTTTGTCAAACCCTAATTTCAAAACGGCTTCACAGACTCTTAATCTTCTAGGATCCACTCATGAAAAATTTCATCCCCCAGCAATATGGATTAAGCAATAAACGTACATTCTTTGATCAAGATTGCATTGAAACTTAAGATTATTGATTCTCCTCATAAAATATACGTAATCTGAAAAAGAAAGTGCAGACATTTCTTATTTTTTACATGGAGATACTTACACGTAATATCATAAATGGCAGATTGAAGTGGTATCCATAGAGGACTGATCTTGAAGCAAACCAAAGGATGCAGTTTAGGCAGCAGTAAGTTAATGGGTGATTCTCAGTTTGATTGATCTGTGAAATGAGAAACAATGGAAGATGAGATCAAATTAGATGCGTAATGGACGCTAGAGGTGATCATATCGATCTGTTGGAGGTGTTTAAGGGGGTCTTGGACTCTGACTCTCTCTCTTACTTTTTGGCAATCTCTTACTAGTTATTATGTTACGTGGTGCTTAATCCACTTAATCTTGCACCAAATCTGTTATTTCTACCAACTTAATTAGGGATATGTAGCAGGTGATGCACCCTAACCTACAATGACTGGGCTGTATTCTAACACTACGTTTTATCAAGCTTTATTTTATTGCATTCATCGAACCAATGGGCCTATGGAGTATGTTTTTTGGGTTCCTCTATAAAATTACATGCTTGGATTTAATTTTTAATCCAAAGGGGGGGGGGGATAAGAAGTCTGAGCAATGTCATCCAAGAATGAGTTTTTACTGAGCCCCCACGGGGTGGAGAATCCTGAGCGGCTGAGCCCAAACCCTGAGGGCTGCCGCCTGAGGCGGTTGTCTCAGGCCACGGGTTTCCGAGGGCCTGGAAAAGTTATTTATATATATATATATATGTTATATAGGTATATGTATATTTTTTGTTTCTATTTGCACGCGCAAGCCTGTTGCTTCAGTGGAAGCACTGTTAATCCACTCCCCCTAACCAAAAGCTCGAACTCTGCTTCTTCCCTTAAACCTTTTTTCGCTTTTTCAGTTAGTTAATTCAATTTTTGTTGGGCCCAGTTCGAACTTCGAACCTTGCTTCCTCTTTCACTTTTTTTTTTTTTTGGCACTCACTTATGAATTCTATATCTATTTTTATTCAAAACATATTATTTTCTACTATTATTTGGTGCAAGTTCGAACCTTACTTCCTCTTTCACTTTTTTTTTTTTGGCAATCAGTTATGAATTCTATATCTATTTTTATTCAAAACAGATTATTTTGTACTCTTATTTGGTGTAAATATGTGTATGTACATGAGTGTCTGTGTAGAGGCCACATTTTAATTTTTTTGCCTCAAACTGTTAAAATCTCAGGACCGGCCCTGCCAAACATTATATCTATTTAGTTGATATTGGCTCATTTATCACCCCACTCACATTGCTTTCATTGTAGATCAATTTTATAAACTTGAATAATAAAATCGATTTGATGAATGTAAACAGTTCTAGTTTTGAAGTTGACTAGATGTGCTAGCTTGTATAAAGAGTATTATATATAGGATGCATGCCATTACTTATCTTCTTCCTTATCCAACCAGGCAGAAGCAGCAACAAAAGTCATTAATACTTGTTTGTTAATGTTGTCAATTTTCATAGCAATATGGACCAACATAACGGGGTGCTCCCACCCTCTCTATGATTTGAACATTTCTTATGTAATAAATGAACGGATATAGCTGACAATCGTTCGTCATGGCGGCGAAGCAAGATGAGCTTCTGACTTCTCTGCGGAGCCAGGCAGCCAGCTAGCTAGGATTAACTTTCTTTAGCAGTCACAAAAGGTAAAATCTGAGTGTGCATGCATGCTTCGTTTTTTAATTCCATCGTTTTCGTCAAATAATTAATCAGATCCCATTGACAACTACAGCAAATTTATATATAAAAAGCTTTCAGATAGAAAAGATCTGACCCCCTCAACTCGAGGTTACGTGCAGACGACGATGATCACAGAAACAAAATGAAATTGATTGATCGATAGATTTGCTTCCGGCCACGGTATTGAAAGGCATGGGAGTGAATGGACCATTGCTTTTTTTTTTTTATGAACATGAAAAGCTTAGGTTAGGGAGAGGCTGCTCTCCATCTAAGGTCCCGTTGAATCGACAATGCTCTCATTACATTCTATAATCGATCTTATAATTAAACTAATTAACAAAACCATTCAAGCCTGCATGCATGATTCCTCACCAGTATTATTTTATCTTTGATGCTGTTGAGCTCAGTCGAGGCCGCATAAATGCACACGATCGAAGTCTAGCTTCTATTATAAATTTATAATACAGTAGAATTTATTTGTTTCTTGTTCAAACAATCAAACCGGTCCGTGAACATTTTCAGTTCTTGAATTATATATTGGGGTAAATCGATCAGTATTTATATAATCATGCATGTGTGGAAATCTCCTTTTTTTTTTTTCTTTTTTTTTTTCCCTTAATGAAACAAGAAAAACATTAATACAATACGTATCTAAATCCTAAACTCTAACCATGTATATATCAGGTATTCGTGTAAAACTTTGATTTTGTGTACTATATATACCACTACTGATTTTCACTGGGTAAATCAAATCTACATGAGAATCACTTGATAATAGAACTTTGATATTCATCATGTTCCTAGGACGGCTTATGTTGTTGCTAGAGTTGTAGCCCGGAGTAATGAGTGGAGTAGTTAGTTAGGGGTTGGGTTTTCTTGGCTCATAAATGTCATTGGTAATAACGGACTAGTAACTGATTTAATTTTTAGAGAGGAGAGTGAGAAGTTCATGTTCACCACCGGTTATTTAATGTTCTGTAATTTAGTTTATTTGAATAAAACTTAAAAAAAAAAACTACATTAAAACCATTTTTTAATTTTTTTTATTTTATAACAAAAGGACTTAAACCGTTCGAACTTGAAAATTTCAACTATCTCCGCAAGCAGCAATTACAAATAATGATATGCTTGTTTTGCATGCATAATATATTAACGTTCCGGTGAATAATTTAGCAAAATAGCAATCAAGGGCAAGATCCAATGAGCTAGCCAAGGGCAACTAGCAAAATAGCAAGCAAACCATGCATGTGGGCTGTGGCATGGTGTTCTGTAAACCTCAAGAGCTATCTCGTCTGGCTTGTTGTGTTTCCTTTGGCCTTTAGTTTCTACTTGCAGCCAACTCGATATAGCTAGACCCTTGAAAATAATTCAACGGTTGACTTCTTCCTTGGCTGCATATAGCTAGCTACTGACAATAAAGAGAGAGGGACAACCATCACCGACATTATATATAGTTATATACAGGGGCTGCGTTTTCAAATGAAGAGAAATAATCTATTGGTTAGAAAAAAAAGAGAGGAGAAGATGAAACAATTGGATTCAAATTTGCTCACCACCAATACTTTGGTGGTGATACCATCACTCAATATAAAACTGTCATGTGTTATAAAACATAATTATAGTTAATTATGATGTTTTATTAAACAAATAAATTTTAAGTATTAAATTAATTCTATATGACGTGGCAAGTTTTAATTGGATGGTGATATTACCACAAAATAAAAATGGTGAGCAAATTTGAATCGGAAACAATTATCTGGGGTCTCTTCCATTGAAAAAACAAGATCGAGCTGATATATAGAGACCAAATTGAATAAAGATTTTCTTGGTAACTATATATGGCTGATGTCTAACAGTCAAGTAAGCGTTAGATCATTTCTCTATCAATGAATGAGATATCTAGTATTTAATGCAAAACAAAGTCAGCGCTTACACAGTGAATCAGGGATAGATATCATATCAAAACGCATGTATTAGTTCTATTCGACTTTTTTCCTCAAACTTTGTTTTTGAAGATATTCTATATATTTCGGAGGGAGTATTCAGAGCACCGCCGTGCACTTGCACCAACACAAATAAATGGTTAGATTGCATTAAATACACTTTTTATTTATTAAAAATAAAGTTGATAATAAATATTAAGGATTGAGATTATTTTATAAGGGTTGATTCACTTGCACCGTTGGTGTATAGAATAATTTCCAATATATTTCGTAGTGTTTGATAGACTACCAAATTGGCTTTGATTCTCGTGGGTTTGGGTGAATATTAATTCTCTCATAAAAGCGTACGTGACCATTTTGGTTTCTATTTTCAATACATATAAAAGTCCATACGTAATCTTATAATTATGAAACCAACAAAGACAATTAACGGATATATTATTCTATGATGTCGATCCTTACGTAAAAAAACTATATATAGAATATTGGTGACTACTGGTACCAACTCTGTGAATATTTAGTGCCGGGGTCATGCAGCAATTGTAGAATAGTATTTGTTTCCCATTCACCGATGGATCCAGCATTAACTACTCTACACGTATATCCTTTTGGCCTTTTGGGTCATGAGGTAGAAAGGAAAAATATGAATAAAAAAGAGGGAGAGGATTCAGTGCACCGACGTGCACTTACACCAATATAAATGGATAGTTAGATTATATTAAATATACTCTTAGTTTATTAATAAAAATATTAATTATAAATATCAAGCGTTGAGATCATCTTATAAGTGTTGGGTCATTTGCACCGTCGGTGCATAGAATAATTTCCATAAAAAAGAAAAAGAAAAATGAGAGAGAGAGAGAGAGAGAGAGAGTGATGGTTTTTTGGGGTCGTCGGTTTGGGGAAGACATATCGGGAAAGTCGCAGCTGGCAGAACAGTTGCGCTGGTGCCTGGTGGCTTTTGTTTGGGACTTTAATTAGGCTTCAGGGACATAAACCCTAGCTAGCTAGTCTCTCGACACATAGTACGATACGTTCACACGTATATCTTCCACATACCATATACAAAGTGTTTCTATCCCCATCCTGAATGGCTGGCTACGTAGCACATCAAACATATACGTGTTTCTAATATATTTATTGACACATGCCTTCAATTTTTGCAGCCTTAATTATTCCTTTTCATTGAAATGATTGCAGTTAGATTTGCTGACCAACAATAAAGTGGTGTTATATAACCACCGCAAGTGGGCTAGTGATTTTTGCCTAATTGAGCGTGCTTTCCAACTTAGGTTTAAACTCCGAAGCTGTCAAAGTGGGCAGACACTATGCTGCAATGCACAATTGGAGTATTTCACATGCGCCGAAAATATTTATCTTAGGCCTAGGAAACCTGGGTTTCCTTTGATAAATTCAAAAAAAATAAAAAAATAAAGGGATGTTATATGATATCTTCTATTTCCCAACCATGCATGTTATCTTCTAGAATTATTCATGTAAATATGAATAGAAATTCATCAACATCAATAGATTAGATATTTTTTAATCTGACAACCTTTGTTCGCCTAAGTAGAAAAATTTCCTATATAAACGAGGATACTAACGTTATTTGTAAAACCAACTCAATAGAGAAAAATGGCATCACCACCATTAGAGCCTCATGTCGTAATCTTTCCTTTCATGGCTCATGGCCACACTCTTCCATTACTAGACCTCTCCAAAGCTCTCTCCCACCGGAGAATCAAAGTGACCATCATCACAACTCCTTCAAATGTCAAATCCATTTCCGAAAACTTAGCGTATCACCCAAACATAATCATCCTCCCAATCCCTTTCCCCACGGATATCGATGCCCTCGGCCTACCTCGAGGAATTGAAAATACCTCCCAACTCCCATCTATGGATTTCTGGTTCCCTTTTGTCCTCGCCACCAAGCAACTCCAAAAGCCCTTCGAACAAGTCCTACAATCCATGCGCGATTCCAAATCCCTTCCCATGTGCGTGATCTCAGATTTCTTCTTGGGCTGGACACTCAAATCCTGCCAGGATTTCGGAGTTCCGAGGCTGGTGTTTCATGGCATGGGAGTCTTGTCAATGGCCATATGCAAAAGTGTGCTCGTGCATAGGCCACACTTGAAAGCAAAGTCGGTTTCAGAGCCATTAGACTTTCCCGGCCTTAAGCTTCCCTTTGTTTTGGATACTTCAGAATTACCAGAGATGATTCTTCAAGTAGGTGATGCAAATGACCCATTTTCTCAGTATATGTTTGAGGTGAGCGAAGCTGACATTAATAGCTGGGGGGTCATTGTTAATAGCTTCGAGGAGCTAGAGACTGGTACTGTTTCATCATTTGAATCATTCTATGAGAAAGGAGCTAAAGCTTGGTGTTTAGGACCTCTTAATATTTATGAAAAGGTGGAACGTGGTGTTGCTAACAATTATATTAGCGAAGTACACATCAACCAGAAAAAACAAGGCCTTGTGTTAACAGAGTGGCTTAATGAGCAAGGGACTCTGGGCTCTGTGATTTATGTCTCATTTGGAACACAGGCTGATTTGTCAGGGGCTCAACTTGATGAAGTGGTTTTTGGCTTAGAGGAGGCTGGCGTTCCATTTGTCTTGGTGGTGCGATCGACCACATGGTCTCCACCAAACGGACTTGAAGAGAGATTAAAAGGTAAGCTAAAATTTCAATAGCTCATCTATTCTGAGACCAGACCAAAAAATTATATATTTTTTCTTCGATAATTTTCTGTTTAACAAGTATCAATTGCTTCCAAATACAACATCAATTTTCTCGGTGTTTTTTTCGACACGGTTTACTTAGAACTTTCACATCATGACTCGGGTTGGAATTTCATTTCTTATTATTGTATTTGGTTTGATCTTGAATTAATTTAAAGTAAAAAGTTGTACATATACATTATTTGATTAAACTAATTTTGTTTACCTTTCTTCTCGAAAAACAATAATAATAATAATAATGAAATATATGTTCACCTGTTGGACTAACTTATGATTATTAATAGAGGAAGGTCCAGAACTCCATACTATATCATATGCTCTATACCATATTGGAATCTCATGTTTATGTTTACTTTCTACATTTGTATTATGTATTAACTCCTAAATTACTACGCGGTTCTATGTTTATCAATTTTGGTGGTGTAATTGTGTTACAGATATGGCGCATGATATTAATTTTCAATTACCTTGATTTTTACAAAGTATAATGCACATGTGCACATGGAAGTATCTGCATGTACCCTTAAACTTATCTCAAATCAATATTTTCATGCTTTGAAGGTAAGGGCTTGATCACGAGGGAGTGGGTGGATCAACGCCAAATTCTATCACACCGAGCAGTAGGAGGTTTCCTGAGCCACTGTGGTTGGAACTCGGTGATCGAAAGCATCTCCGCCGGGGTGCCTATTTTGGCCTGGCCTATGATCGCAGAGCAGTGTCTGAATGCCAAGCTTGTTGCTGAAGGACTCGGAGCAGGACTTGGAATAAAAAAAGTGAAAGATCACTCGGGGTCGAGATTTGAAGTCTCAAGGCAAGCAATCGGCGAAGGCGTGAGAGAGCTGATGTTGGGAGGAGAGAAAGGAAGGAGTGCAAAGGAGAGAGCACAAGCCCTGGGAAGAGTAGCTTGGCGTGCGGTTCAAAACGGTGGTTCCTCGTATCAAGCCCTAGGCAAGCTTGTAGACCAACTAAGGGCATCTTCTGCCCAATAATTAAATCAAATGGTATGGTTTCGGGATTAAAATATGAAAAAGCATGTGTTTCATCTAAACCCTAGTATCAGCTTTTGTTTTATCTAAACTTGTTTAGTGTACTAGCTGGTATTGGGTGTTGGAAGGCAAGTATAAACTTTTGGTTTGGATCCTGTATTCAGAATAGACGATTGAGAACACCAATTTAAACCGTGGGTTTGGCAAATTCCTCAGCAGATGTATTATCTAAAAATGAGATTTACAAAGTCGATCTGTGATAAAAAGTCTCTCAATATATAAAAATATATAAAGTGATTGCATGTATGTTATCATTTCTCGTACGTAGATGACATAGATTTCTATAAAAAGAAGTTTAGTATTATGAATATTGAATTATGGATCTCATTTGAGAGCGCAATTAAACAACATGTTGTATAAGGATGTATATGAGAAATGTACAAGTGGCGTATATATTAAGAACAATTCTTAGGTTCACCCCTAGGGTGAATGAGCATATTCACCCCATTGTGGATTAACGCATAATAACTTTATAATTTTATAATCCAACCATTCATGTTGTATAACGTAATACAAATATTAGGTTTGTAAAAAACCAATCAAATTGAAGACCTTTCAGTTATTCATTTCTATGAAATACATGGACGGTTCATCATAATAGTAGTAAGTGTTGTTAGAACCATCCATTTGTTTGATTCAATTAGATAATTAAACGATTTCTGATTCGATTGATTTTTTACAGAGATGATCTTTAAATACTAATTTAAGATATGGACCGTTAGATTATAAATTTATTAAATAAAAGTATGTTAATCGACAATGGGGGTGAATATGCTCATTCACCCTAGGGGTGAACCTAAGAATTGTTCATATATTAAACAAAAGTTTGCCCATCTTCTTTCTCGTCTAACCCAAAAGTCATGAATACTAGTTAGTTATACATAATTGTTGTCAATTTTCATAGCATTTGGACCTCATCGGGCACACTTCCCGGCCTGCTCTCTCTTTTTTTTTTTTTTTTGAGAAGAGAAGATAACCATTAATCAACAAAGCTTACATTGGGGGGGGGGACATGAACCAAAATCCCAAGAAACCGCGGTTACAGAGACCATTAGGCCAAAGGGCCCAAACTCTAACCACCAAACGCCTATTTCCAAGGCTACGTTGAGCAGATAAACCCGAAAATTCCAGTAAAACCTCGTAATCAACTGCGGAGAAAACAGCGTCCTCTTCAACACCGTGTCCGAAAGTGCTAGACCACGTGTAAAGGATCGCTTATCAGCAAATCGACAACAAAAGTAAACCAGAGTTGAACAAAATCGTCCTCGTCCTCGGGAATGACACCATTTACATGGCTTAACACCTAAACCAATTCCTAGCTCAAGAGAGTAGGAAACCAACCCTAGCTCAAAAGAGTAAGGACTTATTAAACCTAAACAAACCAAACTAAAAACCCTGACCAAAACCAAACTAAAAACCCTAACCAAAACCAAACTACAAACCCTAATTAAAACCAAACAACACCAAAGCCCAAAGAGAGAGGCCCGGCCCAGACCCCACTTCCCCCAACAACACCCAATCACCGCAGACAACCATTCCTCCCGCCGGCAACCACCATCGTCATCACCCCACTGCCTCGCCGTTGCCTGCCATCGCCACTCCACCATGTCAAGTTGCAAACAGAATCTACATCCTGTTGACAATCCCACCCAGATCCAAACACACGAAAGAAATAGCTCCGTACAGGGAACCCTTCTTCCACGATTTGACCGCCGCTACCATGATTCAGCCCGCCTAGGCGATGACTCCGAGTCCCTCCGTTGGAAAGAACCAAACCGCAGCAATAACTCGGCCGTTGTCGCCCCTGAACCCAGAAGGCCAGATCGAGACCGATCCGCCCAACCCGAACTCAAGATCCCACCCTCCTCCTCCTCCTCCTCCTCCGAACCGCATCTCTGCACTAAGGGCCTTCCACCAATCATCACCGGCATCCTCTCCCGGGCCGGAACGCAGGGGCAGGATCGCCGGTAGCGCTCGGCCGAGAGAGAAACGAACACCGTCGGGATTCCTCCTTTTTTCCTCGCGCGTGGGGCGCGTTCCTCCTTACGGTTATATAAATGCAAAAGCTCCTTTTTTCCTCGCTCGTGGGCCTGCTCTCTCTCTAATCTCTATCTATATGATTTTAATTAGAAGTGCGACTATTGTCATCCTATTATTTTTTTATTAATCTTATATTTTAATTTCAATTATTAAATTTACTTCTCTAACTCATTTCTCTTTGTAAAAATATAGATCATCACGTATATATACAGCAGTAAAGTTTTTACTGTACTTATGTGACACTAGGTGTAGTCAAAGGATACAATAGTTTCAGGAAATAATTTAGAGTACGCATGTCAGTGACATTATTCAAGTTTCAGACTTGCAGCATTTCAAATACGTACAAAATCATAATGTAGGAGCAAAACCACCAGTTCCATACAACAATAATTGTACTGTTCTTTGTCGTGATCAATCTTTTCCATCATACATACGGATATCCCTTGCTTACATACTTATTATTGGTTATATATACGGATATTATTGATTTTTATTAACCTTACATTTTAATTTCAATTATTAACTTTATTGCTATATACCCAATTAAAAAAGAATTTCCTCATAAAATCACAATCTGTTTTACTTCCATTTTTTAATTATTTTCTTTCAGTTTCAATGTTCATATATTTCGATCCATGTCAAAAGATTAATAAGTTAACAACCATGAGCAATGAAGAAGAGATTGTTTTTTTTCTTTTTCGTGTTTTAAACTTTTACTTTCAATGTTCATAAAGGGATAGCAAAGATTTTTGATGAAACACTAATGATTTTGTGAATTGAATAACGAAGTAACGATGAAGAGGCAAACAAAAAGACAAAAAAGTAGTAATAAATTCAAATTTAGGTGAATAAGATAAAAATTGAAATTAAAATGTAAGGTTACTTCTCTTTCTAAAAATATATATCATCACATATATATACAACAGTAAAGTTTGTATTGTACTTATGTGACACTATGTGTAGTTAAAGGATACGTACAATAGTTTCGGGCAAATAATTTAGAGTACGCACGTCAGTGACATTATTCAAGTTTCAGACTTGTAGACTTGCAGTGTTTCAAATACAAAATCATAATGTAGGAGCAAAACCACCAGTTCCATACAATAATAATTTTACTGTTCTTTATCATCAAAAAAATTGTACTGTTCTTTGTCTTGATCGATCTTTTCCATCACACATATGGATATCCCTTACATCCCTTACATATTTATTAGGGGAAATGATCACTTACCCAATTTTAGCTTAAAAATTGCCCACTTACCCAATACTCATTTTTATTTATTTTTGGGACAATTTTGCCCTCTCCTTTTTTGTCACTTAGAGAAATAAGTCTTTGGAGACCTTACTTGACTCCGGTAGCGGACTCCGGCAACCGTGACCTGACTCCGGTGACCGGTGACCTGAATCCGGCGATCGGTCACCGGAATCCAGAATCCGGCTACCGGACTGGTGACCTGATTCCGGCGTCTGAATTTATTGGTCCTTAATAATACCCAGTAATCATATTATTGCACCCCAGTAATCATATTATATATTGCCCCCATTACTGAATTTATTGTCCCTCAATAATCATATTATTGCCTCCAATAATCATATTATTGGCCTCCAGTGAATTGCATAAACTCCCAAACCAAAATGAAATACTACAGGCATATTATTGCCCCCTGATACTTATATTATTGCCTCCCAATAATCATATTATTGCCTCCAATAATCTTATTATTGCTTTGCAATAGACATGTATAACTACTCAATAATTTTTTTTTTTTCATTCTTGTTTCTTCTTTCCTATAAGCCTTTTGCCAAATTTACCAAAAAAAAAAAAAAAAAACAGAACGATGTCGTCCAATAGAGTGACGTCGTCCTACCCCTGCTAGCGAAGCCCAGACCGGATTCCGGCGTGGAGCTTCGGAGCTTCCCGGACATCTGACCAACAAAACCAGGTGAAGCTGTGAGACCTGGAAAAAATGTATCGAGCTTAGTTGATCATGCGAGGAATTGTTTAATGTTCTCGATAATCATCTAAGTGCTAGAGGAAATTTTCAGAAATTTTTATAAAGTAAAATCCTCGATTTAAGAGTTGGATGATAAAGTACACGACACGATGAGTTTGTGGAAATTTTAGGGGAATTTTCCAGTTACCCGAGCTATTTATAATGATTTTCCGAAATGGTGGAATTTTAGAAAATAAATTAAAGAAATCGGATTTTCTGCTTTGCAATCCTAGCCGTTGATCTAACCACCGCTTCATCCTAGCCCTTGATTTCAATTTAGGTTGGGGTATTTATATTCCTTGATCAGATCAAGGATGGGGATTAGTTGCAGAAAACACGAGAGAGAGAGAGAGAGAGAGAGAGAGAGAGAGAGAGAGAACTGGGAGCTCTGATGCGGACGCCACCGACCCGAGAAGGAGACCCGGCCGCAGCGCCACAGTCCGGCCACCGATCGCTGACGGACGACCACCATCTGCTTCATCTCCGCGTCGCCTACCTCCCTACATCCTCATATCGTCCATGCACCGACGATGAACGGAATTGGACTTGGTTGATGCTTAATGTAAATTGTGTTATGAGAATGAGGAATTGGACTTGGTTTCATTCTTGAATGATAGTTATAAAATGTAGAATTGAGAAACTGATTTGTTGTTATGACTTTGAGAAGCACAGGTAAGGGACTGTTGTACTGATTGGAATAAAATCAAGTAAATTGGTATTGAAAAGGGAAAGAAAAGTAGAGAAGAAGGTTATTGGGTGCCCTCAGTAAATTTCAGTGCACTTGATATAATTAGTTGATATCTTAATTTCAAGTAAAGTATCCGATAATTGGGATTTTTGTGAAACTAGTCAATTTTGGTCAAATTGGAAAAATTGGTCGGATGATATATCGACACAATTGAGCCTTTATTTCCTTAAGGGAAAGTTATTAATATTATAGCTTGGATGGACAGGTCCTCAATTGTAGGAGATAGCACTATTGATGAGAACGATAATCTGGAAGCAACAGATAAAGTGAACAATAAAGAGATGGACCAATCATACTTCAGATTTCAGAATAATAGACTATACAACGAACAGAACAAAGGACAAAGAGATGGAATATGGAATAATAATATCTAAAAAGCATACCAAGATTGAAGTAGTGGTTCCAAACCTTGTAATGATTGATTGTGAGTTGTAAACATAATAAAATTATGAGTTCAATAAATGGTGTAAAAACAAATCGAAACAAAGATTAAATGTAGTCCTGCTATCTGCGAAAACTTTTAAGTGAAACGAACTGTTAGAAAAAGCTTGATTATGCAAACCATAAAATATGACATGATATTTAGACTAATTGGCAAAACATACTCCAGGCTTTTGAAGTGATATGATATGTAATAAAGAACTGTATTGTAAAGATAACAGTTTATGAAGAAATGGAATTTAAACATTACTCACAAATTACTACATATAGTTAAGTCAATACAGTACTGATAGAGTATTTGATTCAAAGGAAGCTAGTATAACCCAGCCAGAGTAGCTGGCATTGGTTGTCCAAAAAATTAACTGCTTCCATTGTTCAAAGATCATTAGATCTGTTATCGATCACTGCTGAAACAACTGGAGCTAATTACCAAAAAGTTGGACTGGAGTTTGACCAAAAAATTAATACCTCCAGTTCCCAAAAGATCCAGTTGTTTCGCTGACTATAGCTGTACACAAAATGGAGTCAGCGCAGGTATAATTAGATAAATAAGTTACAGGTGTACAGAGGAGCAATTTAGATTCAGTCTGCCTTTTCTTTCTAAAGTTGTTCTTTGCTTGCTGATGATGACACCGATGATGCCGATATTATTGCTCCACGCTTGGTCTCCTTCTTGCTTTAAATCAAAGAACACGTCGTCATTATTTGTATATGGTGAGTAAATCACTTTATCAAAGTCATTTTATCTATGTAGAGTAAATTAGTTAAGTATATTTAGTTGTGAGGAATTAATTATAAGGTGTGGCACATTGACTACTTTGAACAGATTATAAGGTTTTCATAATAAAAAATGTTAGAATTAAATCACAAATTTATAGCAGATTTATAAAACTGAATGCAAAAGTTATTATCACACGTAAAACAGTGAAATTGAGATTGACTAATGCTTACTTCTTGGCTTTTTTCTCAGGCTCTACGATGCACAAAGCTTTTCCACTTGCTTCAATGTTTCTTTTTCTTTCAGTTGGAAGCCGCTCCGGTGTTACAGTGGTTGGGCTATGTTCCACCATCGATGCAAAGGATTGCTTACTTGGGAAAATGTTTCTGATATCAGCTCGGCATATTGATTGACTGTGATTTCAAAGAGATAGGTTTCATCAGTTGTCTTCTTAATCTCTTCTTGTAGTGTCTGCTATGTTGGATACAGTCATTTGTTCTCCAGATTTTGACAATTGATGCCAAATAGCTGCTCTGCCTGTCTCCCCATCAGAATGAGTGTTGCTTGATTATTATCATCTCGAATGCATGGTGACATAAACTTTGTAACTGCAGGCAAAAAGAAATGCGTTACATTGAATGTAAATTTCAATTAATTTCAACCAATTATGACATGGACTTCCTTTAAATGAAGTTGGTTTTCATTAAAGTTGTAATGTTCTTATTAGCTGTACAATTAATGTTTGGAAATAAGGTTGTTAGTGTTAACCGATACTCAAGTCAACGAAATATGAGCTGGTATCAGTATTGACCAGTGTGTGGAGTACAGCTGTCATCCATGAAGTGGGCTCTGGCCTTACCTTAGCTACTGTGGTTTTTACCTTGCTATGAGTAATTACTATATTTCGGTTTGTAATAACTGTTAGGGAGTTTCTCTAACTATATATATCTGTTGTAATGTGAGTTTCGTGTGTGTGGCATTAATTGAAGAAACACAGAAATTTGCTTCTGCTCTTTCTCTCATTTCTCTTCCTTCTTCTCTATTACTTCGTGCTTAAGCTCTTCAAGGTTAGCTATGGCTGCCATGTTATCATGGTATCAGAGCTTCGGCTCATGATCCTGTGCTAATCATGATTAATCTGATTGTGTTTTTCAACTCGCTTCCGCATTTGTTCGAGATTTTGAGAGCAGAAACCCTAGTTTTTCAGTCTGCATTGATTTTCTCTTCAATCTAAGCTCACAAGGTTATAGCTCTGTTCATTTCTTTGCTTGTTATATTGTGAAGCTCTGTATAATCACTGTTTGGCTGTGCGAGATTTAGATCTGTTACGATTTGCTAGATCTACTTGAAATCGATGTGTGCTCGTGCTTGATTGTGAAGAATATATATGATTATGAACATTTGAGCCTTGTTGATTCTGTTTTAGACTCTGAGGTGCTAGATCTACTTAGCTTGTGCAACATCGTTGATTCTGTGTTTATTGAAGTTTACTACAGTGGTATCTACTGTGATTGATGAGTAACAATGGTGAATTTCATAAACTTGTGAAGATTACTACTGAGTTGGTAATAATTGTTCATAATTGAAGGAGTTATGATGATAACATAATTCGTGATAACATAAATGTTGTGTTAAATCTCATAAGGTTGTTAATATCTTGATAACTTGTAGATTCAAGTCACGTTTGTTGACAGAAATGACTATTACACAGTCTGATATCAACTCACTTCTGAGCATGATTACTGTGAAACTAAGTGAGAACAATTTTGTTAAGTGGAGCTTTCAATTCCAGTCAGTGTTGGAAGGGAATGATCTCTTCAGCTACTTTGATGGTAGCTATCCTTGTCCACCTCGATTTGTCCTGACTGAGGAGGGATCTGTTACTAATGAGGTTACTCAGGCCTATAAACAATGGAAAAAGATTGATAAGGCACTTCTAGGACTTCTTATGGCCACTCTAGATGATGAGATTATGGAAATCATTGTTGGCAGCAAGTCTTCCCATGAAGCTTGGCTTGCTTTGCAAGAGAGATTCTCAACTGTGTCAAGAGCTAACATCATTCAGCTTAAGACTGACCTGCAGACCATTAAGAAAGGTGCTGATTCTATTGATAAGTATCTACTTCGCATTAAGCATGCCCGAGATCAGTTAAGCTCAGTTGGTGTTCATATTGTTGATGAGGACATTGTTGTGGTCACTCTCAATGGCCTTCCTGAGGAGTACTCTATGATCAAGACTGTTATTCGTGCTCGAGATAGCTCTATTTCTCTCAAGGATTTCAGAGCACAACTCTTAGCTGCTGAGAGAGATATTGAGGCACAGTTTACTTCACATAATTCTATGACTGCCATGGCTGCTCGAGGGACCAACTTCAGGACCAACAACAATAGTTCTTCAAACTACTTCAACAATGACAAGGGCAAAGGAGTGTGGAATGGCAAACAACCCAACTGGAGCTCTAACAAACAGTTTACTCAAGGAGATAATCAGGACTTTAAAGGTTACAATGCTACTGAGTGTCAGATTTGTAATAAGAAAGGGCACACTGCCTCTACCTGTTATCAAAACTCTGAGTGCAGTTACTGCCACAAGAAAGGTCATATTGCCAGTAAATGTTTTCAGAATCCTGCTTCACCTGATTTCAAAGGCAACAATTTGGAGTACAGGAATAATATTGGTCCTTCTCCTGAGTGCCAAATCTGTGGCAAGAAGGGGCATACTGCAGTCAATTGTTTCTACAGAAATGATATCCCTGTCAATCATCCATCACACTCAGTGATTGTCTGTCAAATTTGTGGATTGAAAGGTCATGCTGCTCTTGACTGTCACCATAGAAGCAATTATGCTTATCAGGGTGCAGAACCACCCACTACTCTTACAGCTATGAGTGCTCATTCATCTGGGGCATGTTCATCTGGATCTTCTGGAGCATGTTCATCAGGATCTCAGGTTAATGAAGTATGGATTGGTGATACTGATACCAGCTCATATTTCGTTGACTTGAGTATCGGTTAACACCATATGACTTCTGATCTCAGGAACCTCACCATTGCTCATCCTTTTGAGTCTTCCAAGTCAATTACCATTGGAAATGGTGAAGGTTTGCATATCAAACATATTGGCTCTGCAAATATTACACCTGCTGATCATACATTCAAGCTTAATAATGTGTTACATGTTCCTCACTTAGCAGTCAATTTACTATCATTTAACAAACTCTGCAAGGACAATCATTGCTTTATTGTCATGGATGATGTTGATATATGTGTGCAGGACAAGGCATCAAAGGCACTACTGTACAAAGGAAAGAGTAATGGGGAAGGACTCTTCTTGTTCAAAACACCAAACCTCACACAACCTTATAATCATTCTCACACTGCATTTATTGGATCTGCTGTCAAGTCTACAATCTGGCATCAAAGACTTGGTCATCCATCTTCTGATATTGTTTCAAGGATGTTATCTCAGTCTAGGATAACATACAATAATGATTCTTCCACTCATATGTGTGTTGATTGTCTTAGTGGTAAGATGCATAGGTTACCATTCTCTGAGTCTGTATCTCAATCTGTATCATCTTTTCAAAAGGTTCATAGTGATCTCTGGGGTCCTGCTCCATGCTTGTCTGTTGAAGGCTTCAAGTACTATGTAACCTTCATTGATGACTACACCAAATTTGTATGGATATATCCACTCATCAATAAATCTGAAACTTTCTCCACTTTTGTTAAGTTCTATAACTTTGTGAGTACTCAGTTTCATATCCTTATTCAATCTCTTCAAACTGATGGAGGAGGTGAGTTCAATAGCAAGGCATTTCAATCTTTTCTTGATAGCAAAGGGATTCTGCATCTCATTACATGTCCATATACTCCTCAGCAGAATGGAGTTGCAGAACGCAAAAACAGACACCTTGTTGAAACATGCATTACTTTGATGTCTGCTGCTAAGTTGCCTAAACCGTTCTGGTTCCATGCTGTGGCACATTCATCCTATCTCATTAACAGGATGCCATGCAAAACTCTCCAGTACCAATCTCCATTTTTCAAGCTCTTTGGTGTGCTTCCTGATTTGAAGTTTCTCAAGGTATTTGGTACTGCATGTTATCCTTATCTTAGGCCTTATTCTCATGATAAACTTGATCCAAGGACCACTATGTGTGTTTTCTTGGGATATGCTCTAGGCTATAAGGGTGTTTTCTGTTATAACATTGAGCAGAACAAATTATGGATGTGTCGACATGTGATTCATGATGAATCTACTTTTCCTTTCAAATCTTCCCCGTCTCCTCCTTGTGTTACTGCTCCTTCTTCGCCATCATCTGTCGCTTTTTCTATCTCTCCTTCACCATCATCTGTCCCTTTTTCTACCTCACCTTCACCTGCTTCTCTTCCTGCTGCTTCTATCTCCTCTGGTTCTTCTTCCCTGTTGCCTGTCCTCACTTCTGATCAGTTACATGTTGTTCTTCCTTGTGTGCCTGTTTCTCATCCTTCTGCTGCTATCCCAGCCTTGGCTGATGGGGGAGGAGCTAGTAGAAACACAAGTCCTAGCTCATCAGATTCATCAAGTCCTAGCTCATCAGATTCTAGCTCATTAGATTCATCAAGTCCTAGCTTATCAGATTCATCATCTGATCCTGTGACTAGTGGTGCTGTATCGTTCTCTAATAATGACTTGCCAAGTGATAGTGATAATGGTGGTCTTCCACAAGAGCTAGTGTTTGTTGAAGATCAAGCTCAGACTTACAATAATCATTCTATGTTGACTAGAGCCAAGAATGGAATTGTGAAACATAAGACATTTCAAGATTATTGTGCTTACTCCTGTGTAGTTCAACAAGGTCTTGTTGATGAACTTGCCTATTTTAGTGGTTTTTCTGCTATCATGGATATACAAGATCCTATTGAACCAAAATCGTTTAGAGCTGCTGCAGGTATACCTGAATGGGATAAGGCTATGTATGAGGAGATTGATGCTTTGTTGAAACAAGGTACCTGGGAACTTGTTCCTTTACCTAAAGCAAAGAACATTGTTGGGAGCAAATGGATTTACAAGATCAAGAAAAATCCAGATGGATCAATTTCAAGGTATAAAGCCAGACTTGTTGCTCAAGGATTTAGTCAAGAAAAAGGATTGGATTATGATGAAACATTCAGTCCTGTGGTTAGGCATAGTACTGTTAGGCTTGTAGTTGCTCTTGCTGCAATGAACAAATGGGAGTTGAGACAGTTGGATGTTAAAAATGCTTTTCTGCATGGTGATCTTAGGGAGGAAGTATACATGGTACAGCCACAGGGCTTTGTTGACTCTAAACATCCTGATCATGTGTGCTTGTTGAAGAAATCACTCTATGGTCTAAAACAAGCTCCTAGAGCTTGGAATGAGAAGTTTACTAATTTCCTGCCAGCTCTAGGGTTCCAGTTTTCACATTCTGATCCTAGCTTGTTTGTCAAGCATTCTGAGAATGGTGTGACAATTTTACTTCTGTATGTAGATGATATTGTCATAACTGGGTCAGACAAGGAGAGTATTGAAACTGTGATTACTGATTTAAGTGAAGCTTTTGATATGAAGGACTTAGGTTCATTGTCTTATTTCCTGGGAATCAATGTTCAATACAAGACTACTGGAATCCTTCTATCTCAAGAAAAATATGCTAAGGAATTGATTGCAAAAGCTGGCTTAGAAACATGTAGAGAGTGTGTGTCTCCTTGTTTGCCACATGTTCAATTATTGAAAAATGATGGTAATCCACTGGCTAATCCTACACTCTACAGGAGCATTGTTGGAGCACTCCAATACTTGACATTTACAAGACCTGACATTGCATTCGCTGTCAATACTGTGTGTCAGTTTATGTCAACACCAACTGATGTCCATTTTGCTTCTGTAAAAAGGATTCTCAGGTATATTCAAGGCACTCTCTCAAAAGGAATGTTTTACAAGTATGGCAATGGTGTTCCATATATTAATGCATATTGTGATGCTGACTGGGCTGGTGAAGTTAACCATAGAAGATCAACCACAGGGTTTATTGTTTATCTTGCTCATTGTCCTATATCTTGGCAATCAAAGAAACAAGGATCTGTGTCAAGAAGTTCCACAGAAGCTGAGTATAGAGCATTGGCTAATACGGCTACAGAAATCTCCTGGCTGAGGCATGTCTTATGTGATCTACATATTCGAATTCCTGCACCACCTCTACTAAAATGTGATAACCTTTCTGCCCTTGCTCTATGTTCAAATCCTGTGTTTCACTCCAGAATTAAGCATTTGGACAATGACTTTCATTTTGTGCGTGAAAGAGTTCAGAGGCAGGATTTACTACTTCAGTATGTTCCAACTGAGCAACAAACTGCTGATATCTTCACTAAGGGATTGCATAGTCCACTGTTCAAATCTCATTGTTCCAATCTCAGTCTGGTATCCCCTACTGAGATTGAGGGGAGGTGTTAACCGATACTCAAGTCAACGAAATATGAGCTGGTATCAGTATTGACCAGTGTGTGGAGTACAGCTGTCATCCATGAAGTGGGCTCTGGCCTTACCTTAGCTACTGTGGTTTTTACCTTGCTATGAGTAATTACTATATTTCGGTTTGTAATAACTGTTAGGGAGTTTCTCTAACTATATATATCTGTTGTAATGTGAGTTTCGTGTGTGTGGCATTAATTGAAGAAACACAGAAATTTGCTTCTGCTCTTTCTCTCATTTCTCTTCCTTCTTCTCTATTACTTCGTGCTTAAGCTCTTCAAGGTTAGCTATGGCTGCCATGTTATCAGTTAGTTGATTTACCATGGCATAGCTATTGGCACATCATGTTTAGGACAAATTAATTCACCGGTGTCTTGTCTTTGCTTAAGTTGTTTAAAACACTTTGAACAGCCTCTATACCACGTACCAACCATTATGAACTGGAAACTGGAGGATAGAAGCAGTGCAATACACTGTTTTATTCTGTAATGTAAAGTGCAAACACTTAAGTACGATATTTTTATTCAAATATGTAATTAGAGGAAGGTAGAAATGAAAATCATTTGTCATACCATGTATATATCTGGATCCAATGTGTTTAATTCAAAGACCGACTTTGTTGTTTTGTCTATCATCTCTTCTGTTGTTGGCCGTTTGAAAGGTACCTTTCACTTTGTCACCTGATTTCGAGAACCTGGAATTTGTTTACACTGGGATTAATATTTTGAAATGCCAATGCTGGAATTTTGACTTTAGATGAATGATTTGATTGATACAGCAATGTTGTAATAAAAATGACTCACTCAGCTTTGTATTCATTTGCTATTGGAATATCTGGATTGATCATGATGCATGTATGGCCTGTTGTTGCTGCTGTTACCCATTCTGTAAGTTATAACAATAATTATATGTAGTTGTCAGCTGTAAAAATAATCAGTATCATTATTTTTAATTAATGTTTACCTTGGAATTTGGCCAACCTTAAACCCGTGAATACAGCGAGCACTGGTGGGGATAACTGTTTAACTCTTTCCATATCAAACTCTCTAGCTATGTCACCCCAGAAGGTAATTCTGATATCCTCCCTCCTGCATTTTTCAAAAGGTAGTTTTCAATTTCTTGTCAAAGCATTGAATAAATGTAATGGATCAAGTAATCTGGAAATAACGTACCTCAAATTTTCTACAAAGATTTCACATTTTGATTCCAATTTTCCAGTGTCTCTGACAGTAACTTGATGTTCTGGTATGAGTGATTTGATACAACCGTAAACATCTTGCATAAAAAATAAAAATAAAAATTGTTAGCATGATTTGACTTTTAATATAATGTATAAATTTAGAAGTTGTTTATTTAGAACTGATAAACATACCCTTAAGTACTGTCTGAGTCCTCATCTGGTCCTCCAAGTTGTCAAAATGAAGGAAGGTAAATGAATGTTCTGGGATTGGAGGGAATGCATCCATTACGGGCTCAAACTTTGTTGACTCACTGAAACACAGTTCTACCACATGATCAGCAAGTTTATATTTTTATACAGGTTTTCGGTTATAGAAATTGGTAATGTCATACACCTGTCCTTCTTCCATTTTCTTGGACATGTAAGGATAAGCAGATTCCTCAATTAAACCGTGAATAGCATGTCCCTGCACAGACTTAGAAATGAAAAAAAGTTATGTTAAGAGTTTTGAAACAATTATGGTACGTAATTGTAAAAAGAAAATTGTAAAAAGCTTGCCTCTTTGTCGACTAACAGATAATGGAGGCCATCGTATATGTCACTGTTATACTTTTTCGGTCTCCACAGTCTGGATGCATGAACTCTAATTTTGAAAGTAATTTGATACGGTCATATGTGACGAAGCAATGTATGCTCTATGTTTTGTTCAGGCTGAAAATGAGAGGGAAATTGTATTAGAAGAGAAGGTATAAGTCGTGAAGGCACTGCGTTTCAATATTGTTGACATTGTTCATAGATTGATATTTTTGAAAGGAATTTACTTCCATGATTCAACTGTCTACAGTGGACCTGCAGAAGTACATAAATAAGGATCCCATTGAAATAAAATAATTGTAAGTGGATTTGAATGAGTTTGCATTTAAGGTTCAAGTACAAAAAAAGAGTCTTGCTGTGATCGAAAAAAAAAAAAGAGTCCTGCCAATTTGAAGGCACAGAACATAAAACAGTTCAAAGTGTATCCAAATGTCAGTAAGAGTGTATAATATGTTCATGTACGTAGTTCAGAGGTAAAGTTGAATTCAGGAATCAATGATAAAGTCTACATCAGGAATGAAAGTTGATTCAAGTTGAAAAAAAAAAAAAAAAAAAGGAAAAAAAAGTCCAAACCCTTTTAGAGCAACGAAGCAATTTATCAGGGTATAATGGATAACCTGTTTCCATCTGACTACTAATTTAGTTCTATGCAATTAATTGTATGCAATGAATCCTGATATGTATAACTTTTAGCTTTTCAGTTCCATTTTACTGCTTCAAAAAAGAAGGTGAAAAAACAAAGGCAAAGTAGTACTATAACATCAGAAAAGAAGAGATCAACCAAAAAGAGCAGTCTTAACCCTCTTCCTTGTTTCATAACCTTAAACCATATATATCACTCTTACACCTTTTTAAATATTTTGATTGAGTCAGAACAAAAGAGTGTTCAACAAAGTAAATTATCTGCAGTGAACAAAGCAATTAAATTCACACATTAAAGCAAACAGCAAATAAACTCTGCATCTTAACATTTCATCTTTTTCGAAAAAAAACCCAATACCTTCGCTCAGATTCGTTTCTAATTACAAACAATTATATCCAGCGATGATCTAAAGATGTCTCCAATTCCTGATTCATCAAATACAGAACCCAAAAAAAATTTCAACCACAAAATTAAGATTGCAACAAAAAAAAAAAAAAAAAAGGAAAACAACAAAATAGATCAAACACCTTCCACTTCTTTTCTTTCAAGCAAGCAAGAGCTCCTATTCTCTTTGCTCCACAGACAACAAAACCCCAAAAGAAAAAAGTCTTCATCAGAGCTAATCAAATAGAAACCCAAACTCTATGAAAACAAACCCAGACTCTATAAACCTTTCATCGATAACTAAATCTGACAATCCAGGAAGATTATGAACAAATCGAATAAAACCCATTTCAATTTTCAAACTAAATTAATAGGCAGAAGTTAATCAATACCATAGGAAAAAAAAATATCAAAAATCTCACCCCAGGCTGCAATGTTTGTAAAGCTTCAAGCCTTATTCCTGATCATTGGTCCAAATAGTAAATGATAGGCTCGCAAAAAGCAAGTTGCAAAAACCCAACATGCAGAATCAAAATCAATAGCTTAACGCAAAAAGGAACCAAATAAAAACAAGAACTTTCACAGTCAGAAATTTCGGTACCCACCCTTCAGTCATGTAGAAACTCCCAAGAATCAGCCACAAAAGAATCTGTCTCTTCACCCAAATCAGCAACACACCCAAGAATCTGTCACAAAAACACTAAGGCTTAGGCTTAGTTTGGGATTGCTGTGCTGTGAGAAGAATCACTTCTGAACCTGCTGTGAGAGGAAGCACTTCCGAACCTGCTGTGAGAAGAAGCAGCTGAGGTGTTTGGTAAACTGTTTTTAAAAGTGCTGTGAGAACGAAAAGCAATTTCTAAGTGTTTGGTAAGTTGTAAGGCAAAAATGCTTTAGCTGGGTATAATTACCAAAATAGTCATACATGCTAAGATATGCTACAAAAATACATAATTTTGTTTTTTGATTATGTAACCATACCAAATAAAAAAAATTCTCATGTATTATCATTATACCCTTGCTTGGACCAATTAAAGATTTAACCCTTTAATATGCATATTATGTTTTACTATTACACAAAATATGTCCAAAATATTTGATACCAGTTTCTGCTCCACAAAATTGCACAACAAAGCTAGTACCATGTTCCGCAAATATTATAAATTAACAAATATCAAAATACAATATCCATCATTCTTACACCAACCAACAATCACAGTTTTCAAAAAAATAACACAAAAACCAAAGACTAGTCAAGGCAACCCCAACACTGTAGCACCTTCATTAGCTAGCTTCCTCAACAGTTTCAGGTCAAAGATTGCAAGGAACACAATACTGCAGCACCTTCATTAGCTAGCATCCTCAATAGTTTTAGGTCCGAAATTGGAAAGAACACAAATCTGCATAACAAAGAGCAAGGAACACAACACGTACTGTAGCACAAATCTGCATAACTGTTGTGATCTGCATAACAAAGAGCAATCCAACATCTATCAGACTCTTACAAGAATGATAAAAGATCATTTACTACAAGCAACAGTGAAGAAAATGAGCTTGCAAACCATTGCAGAAAACATAATTAAGCACAGCATAGAAAACGCAAGAAACCTAATGTTAATATAGGAAGCTGGAACCATACCTTCTCCTTCACTTTTAGTTTCATTTTCGATGTCAACCTAATCTACACTAAAATCATAGACCTTAGGCTTTATATTTTACCATTTCTTCATCATGATGGATGGCCAAAAGGCCTGCAATCAATGCAATTTGACCACATCAGCAACAAAGAAATTATGTACCTCATCTTGATTCATCAAAAATATTATTGCTTATTATAAAAGCATACCTCATGGTGCTTTCCTTCTCTGCTCGTCATATGTATTTCAGATATTGCCTTCTTAGTAGAAGTAAAAAGCCTACCTACATACAAGATAGCAAATGAAAAATGCCAGGCAATTAAGATTACCTGCAACTAAACAGCTTGTAATTAGACCATAGTAGTTTGTTTTCACACATTCTTCAGCTAACTCATATGTTTGAGTGATTAGTCTACTCAAGCTGACTTCTACACCATCCTGCATCAATATATTTTACTAATCATAAATATCAATAGCCTAAAGAGAAGGCACTTATAAACCCTAATCAGAAGGCACTTATATATTCTTCTAATCATAAATATCAATAGTCGTTGGATTAGCCTCTTGATACCAAACAGTCCCAAATAATGGATTTTTGTTCACTTAATGCCAGATAACAGATTTATAACAAGTACTTCCAGTGATTCATAATTAACCAAGAACTTTTGACTTAAGCTTATAGTCTTCAAGGAATATAACTCATATAAAAGGAGTCCACAAAATCATGTAACGGATGCATGGATGCTTGACTGATTTTTGACACATATGATTTTGACATAGAATTAAAATTAGATAGACCACCAGTTCATTGGAGAACACTATCTCCACACCTTCTGTATTTAGCAAAGGTTATTCATTTTACCTTATCCATACCTACAGTTGTAGCAGCTTTGAAAGCTTCACTGCAAGTTCCAAAACATTTTATCTTTCTTATAGTAAACTAAAATCTTGAATGCAATGCAATGAACTTATACTATCCTTCCTATTACTAGCTTGGAGATTCTCCATTAAATTAGCACTGACAGTTTACAAGTAAGAAATTAAAAAATTATACACAGCAGCAGCTAGACCTATGGCATAATCTCCAAAGAAATTAAAAAATCGATCTTCCAAGCATAAATGATCAATCTTTTTCCATTATCAATTCATCACTTTTATCTCATCTTCTATATTAGTTATACAAATTATATAAGCAATTATAAGCTTTTTGTAGTTGTGTGATCTCCAAGCCTCTGTTAGAAAGTTTCCCAAGATCAGTCCTGCATAAAATCATACAGTTGCAAGCAAAAACTAAATTATCGTTCACAACCACTTGATATGGGGATTGGGACATAGTGGTATACTCATTCCTTCAAGGCTTCAATCATATATTCGTAAAGGCAATAAAGAAAACAACTCTGCTTGAATCACAAACAAGCAACTAAGACAATACACACAGCTTATGCAGCAAAAAAATGCAACCATTCCCCTAAATCTTTAGCTACACCTAAGATATCCACTCACCCTAAAGTCCTCAATTAACAAGAACAGATATCAATTGCAGCATGTACACTAGCCATATCAAATTTTCAATACTACCAAAATTGCAGGGCACTTCTAGAATCATTGTACAAATTACTAATAAAGCAAAAACCATGCATTCATGAAATACTTACCATGGGCTAACTCAAAACAAACATCAAGTCACAAAAGATATCAATTCCAAACAGCTCTAGCAATTGATATTGCAGGAGACCCTGGGTTAATAAAATATTGACGATTCATGTGAAGAAACAAATCATCCAAAAATTACAAATTACACATAGAACTGAAGAAGAATGATCCATCCTACCATCTTGCATTTAATTTTGCACCTGGATCTAGAGGATGAAAGGCATACCTTTGACGATATGGGTGAGCCACCTATTGTTACAAAAAACGTTGGGCTTTGGGTTCAGATTTAGGTTTCAAGGCATTAGAATCAAACTCATAATCTAACACAGAGTTGTCCATGGCTCCTTCCCAATCAGAGAGAAGAAGCAGTGAGAGGGGGAAGGATGCGGGCAAATGAGGCGGTGAAAGAAGAAACAAGAAAACTATAAGGACAATTTTGCCAATATGCGAAATTTCATTAACCCTTCCGCGTCTTCAACCTGATTCCCGCAAAAGCATAAATCTAAAGCTACGATTTCCAGCTTCTTGATTTCCACGGTTCAAGGAAGCGCTTCCTTTCAAAAGCTTGTTGTAGAGGTTTTACCAAACAACCCAACTAAATTGTCAAAGCACTTCTGGTACCAAAAGCAGCTCCAAAAGCAGTCCCAAACTGGGCCTAAATCAGACGTATACCCAACAATCTTTCACACAAACCCAACAAATAAGTACCAAATCGACCAGACATGAATAAAACAATAACATACAAAACCTAGCACCCCAACAACTACATACCTCCAGATACGGAGACGATAGCTTACAACGAAGAGAGAAACAGAGAGGGAAATGCTCGCGTCAATCACCCCAAGACCTTTTATACCTAGGCCAAATGTATATCACGTTGTATTATCTACTAAATCTCACCCAAAAACGCAGAGCTGAGACAAAAACAAAGAGAAGGAATGAAGAGAGAAAGAAAGATCGCTTCTCTGACCCCAACGGCTTTTATACCTAGGACAAACAGCAAATCGCAATTAAGCAAAGAATGAAGGGCAAAACGGTATTTTCACATAACCTGCTCAGCTCGAGCCGGCACTGTTACTAAGCCTATGAACTGAGAATTAGTATATAGTAAATTCAATCCAATCCAATTATCATATTTTAATTTATTTAAGCATATTCAGTCAGTGTTATTATATAAGTTGCAAGCAAGGACAAAAACTTTGCTCTTATTTCTTACTATGTGTTTTAGGCCTTTAAGATGTCTTGTAAGTAATTTCATATTTGTGTTATCATTTTCGACAAACAGCTCCCTACCGATGACATGACATATAAATTAAGTATCTCCCCTACCTCTATAATTTCATCGAATCCATGTAAGTAGATATCACTTGTCGATGACATGACATATAAAATAAGTATCTCTCAATTGTGCGGGGAGCCCACTCGAAGATGCACAAAAATGTTTTATGTTTTTTTTTTAAAACCGCACGAAACATATTTTATGTGTTTGTTAATTATTCCATGTGCTTAAGAGATTCTTAATCTATTTGTCCCACTAACAAAATAATGAGATTGATAGATTCATTAACATTTTGAATTTTTGACAGAATTTAAAGTACATGGATGAAAAGTTTTAGTACTCAAAGCACATGATTTGATTTTTGTGAAGGTATTTGTAATCTCAAATCATTGAATCATGTTAATTCATTAACACTTTGAAGGTAAAAGCATTGTTACAAAGGAATGGGTGGATCAACACCAAATACTATCACACCGAGCAGTGGGAGGGTTTATGAGTCACTGTGGTTGGAACTCAGCGATCGAAAGCATCTCCACCAGCGTGCCCATTTTGGCCTGGCCTATGTTTGCCGAGTAGTGTCTCAATGCCAAGCTTGTTGTTGAAGGACTTGGGGCCGGACTCGAAATAAAAAAAGTGCCTGATCAATTAGGCTTAGGAATTGAAGTCTTAAAACAGGCAATATGTGAAGGCGTGAGAGAGCTGATATTGGGAAGCGAGAAGGGAAGGAATGCAAAGAAGAGAGCACAAGCCTTGGGGAGATTGGCTTGTCGTGCGGTTTAAGAAGGTGGTTCCTCTTATCGGGTCCTAGACAAGCTTATTGACCAACTAAGGGCATCTTCTGCCCAATAAGTTAATAGTTTCAAGAATAAGCATCTTAGAGCATATAGTATTTTGTTTTAGGGAATCTCAAAAAAAAAAAACAAATTTGTTTTAGGGAAAAATGCACGGACAGTGTTTGGATACTTTGAGGACTGTCAAAGTGATACCTGAACTTTAAACCTTATCAATGTGATACCTGAACTTATATTTTCTTATTAGCATAATACGTACATGTGTCAACTTTTGTCACGGCACCATCAATTTTGTAGCACGTGAGGCCGAAAATGAGGGCAAAAAAGAGTTTTTTCACTCCATCAAAACCTAAATGAATAAATTAAAAATTAAAAATAAAAACTGAATAATTTGTTATATTGAAAATAAAAGATGAATAGATGTTTATGCTTTGTTCTATTAACCAAGATCCCAATCCAATACGTATTAAAAAAAAAAAAATCACAATCTAACAAGTCTAAATGAGAGATTATTCAGAGCACCGCCGTGTACTTGCACCAACATAAATGAATGGTTAGATTGCATTAACTACACTTTTTGTTTATTAAAAATAAAGTTGATAATAAATATCAAGGGTTAAGATTATTTTATAAGGGTTGGGTCACTTACACCGTCGGTCCATAGAATAATTTCTATTGTTTATGTTCTTAAACTCATTCTTGTTCATCTTCTTAAACTTAGCAAAAGGTTGACCAATCTTGGGCTCTAAATCTTTGACAAGATCTCGATCTCGTTGTCTACCTCGTTGGTGACTTCAGGCCCAGAAATATAAGTGGGTCTGGGAATTCGGCTGTGAGCTCTGGAGGGTCTCTTGAGGTAACAAGACGGCCCCGAAGTACAACTTTGAGGACATAGCCATGGCTTCCTTTGACTAAGAGTTTCTGATAAGATAAGCCATTGGTGGCAGCCAATAGATCAATGTAATCGAAGTGTTGGATCTTGATGGGTTTTTCATAGGATAAAGGGTTCTGGGAATTGGAGACGGAGACAGAATATTCAGCTTTGCAAGAAAGGTACCCATATTCTGATATTAGAAAATATTACTTTTGAGTTAGGTTTTGAGTTGTTGGATTGAAGACACAAAATGTTTGAGAAAGTTTGGTTTTTTGTTGGTGGTGGTGTTCTACAAAGTAGAGGGTAAATAAGTATAGAGAGAGAGAGCCCACCTTCCAATTTTGGAATCCAAGAAGTTTGGTTTTTTGTTGGTGGTCGAGTTTTCTTTTTTGTTTGGGTTCAAGAATCATGGAAGCAAGAAATTAAAGAGTGTTTCTATTGAGACCTCCAAATTTGCTTACTTGACTTCATTCATAATCGAATTATTAAATTACATATATAACCTACTATAAAATGACTATTAAGGACAATAATTATATAAAAAAAAAATCATTTTTATTTCTCTAGACTTTCCAATTCAATAATAATCAGATTACATTCTTTATTATTTTCCTTATCTATTTTCATTTTCCAATTTCACTACATACTCATTATAACATTCATATATATTTAATAAGAACTAAACTATGATTAAGATCATGTGACATAAAAATATATGATATACATGTTGAACACATACTGTGAGGGAGAGAAAAATAAATTATATTATAACCTAAATCTAAGTCTATCTATTATATTTGTAAAAAAAAGAGAGAGAGAGAGAGCTAGCATTTATAGAAAAACTAAAAAAAAATTTAAATAATTAATCATGAGGTGCAGAAAATAGAGAAAATTTATTCAAAAAAAAAAATAGAGAAAAAAAACATTAAGAAAAAAAATGATTACTCTTTTTTTTTTTTTCACAACTAAAAGAAAAAAAAAAGTTTTTTAAAAAAATCACACAATTGTTCATGTTATTTTCTTGTTGATTAGAATTTTTTTTTGATTTTTTTTATTGGATAAGAGATTTATGTTGTCTGATTAAGGAATAGACATGTCATTAAGATTACAGAGTAATTAATCATTGAAATGACTAAGTTTTTTTTTATTTTAAAGATAATAGTTTGTTTGCAAATTATATGAGTGAGGTTATTTAAGGAACTTTAGTGAGGTGTAATGAGTAAATTTAGTATTTGAAAATTTGATAGGAGGTGCAAAAAGCATAGAGGTCAAGTGAGCAAATTTAGAGGTTCCAATAGAAAAACTCGAAATTAAAACCTTAATTACTTAATTCAAATTGAAAGATGACCTCTGATGGCCGCTATCATCATTTCCCAAACACCAGCCCCAATTCAATTTCAAAGAAATAAGCTTTCAAAGTCCTCGTTCAATCTTAGAGAGAAGAAGAACTGGTGATGAATGAGAGAGAAGAATTGATGATGAACAAACTTTCAAATTCATTTTTTGAGAGTTAATTAAAATTCATTTAAATTAATTATTTTATTCATATTAAATCACGGTTCCGATAAAAAAGGAATTTGAGGGCACATCAGTTATTTAGCTCTCAATTTCGGCCTCAAGTGCGTCACACGTGGTCAAATTGACTGTGTCGTGACTGAAAGTTGACATAGGTACTACGTTGACAAAAGAATATAAGTCAAGATATCACATTTATAAGTTTTAAAATTCAGGTATCACTTTGCCAGTTGTCAAAGTGTCTAGACATTGTCTGTGCATTTTTCTTTTATTTTATCCACAACTTATTTGTGCTAGCTGGTATTGGGTATTAAGAGGTGGTGTAAACGTTTAATTTGGATGCTATGTTAAGTTTAATTTGGATGCTATGTTAATGATAGAATAGCAAGACCACAAATTTTTAAAGAGTTTCAAAAATAATTAAGTCTTTAGTAAATCTCTTTTAATTAAGTCTTTAGTAAATCTCTTTCAATATGCTCCATCCTAAAAAAGTTTGAATTATTTACTTATTTTATTTATTTTTTATCAAGAGTGAGGTAGCAAGCTACATCGGTTATGTTAGTGAGTTAATACGTAACGCATCCACATAGTCGATATTTAGACTAAGGTTCACAAGGATATCCTAACAAAATCATACTAATTCTCCGTCGTAGGCGCACGAACCTGAAAGCTTCTCAAACTTGTTGGCCACAAATTAGTGAGAGTTGAGACTTGAATGCTAGACATGAAGATTTCATGCTACGCTGCTCGACAAATCTTACCATATCAGACGGTTCTAAAGAAGTTTGATGGGCGGTGATCGATCTGCTTATGAGTTAATCACTATTCGAAACTGAGAAATTAATCATTGCAAATAATAATAGGAAAGAAAACCAAGAAATCAATGATTTTTGACAATACTAACTTTGAGATCAACTTCCGACGACTACTGATGTGCATACTAATTAGGAGTGGAGAATGCGCATTCAGGCATATCGAAATGTGGAGAGAAATGCCACTACACCATACGGTTTTGGTATCGAAATTTGTTCAACTTTTAGGATTACACAAAAGAAGAACAAAAGGAAAAAAAGTAAATTAAGGAAATCTAGTTTCATCAAGGTTTTAGGCCTAAAATCTAAATATCCATCTCCAAGGGATCGAAAGGAAAAATTAAAAATATGAGGGGCCTAGTCGACTTTGTATAAAATCCAAAACCTCAGTGACTAAAGCCAAACCGAGCAAGAGGGCTGGCTAGGGTTTCTCTCTTCAAAAAGGTTCGAAAATTTCAGATCTCGCTAAATCGATTCCTCCTTTTTCAAATTGATCCATCTCAGTTTGGTTTTCTCAAATCAAAACCCTTGATTTCAAAGATTTTGTGCGAGAAAGATTCGATCTTTGCTTCGTTTTCTGTTTCTGAATGCTTTGTGGGTTTTGATGTACAGATTTCAATCGAGGAAGAATGTCTCGCGTCTACGTTGGGAACTTGAGTTCTCGAGTTTCGGAGGGGGAGCTCGAAGATGAGTTTCGCAATTTCGGAGTTATTAGAAGGTAAAGGTGTTGGCTTTTCTTGTTGTTCTTGTTTGTTTGTTTCACTGTGGTGAAAGATTGTTGATTTGGTTTTATTGGTAATGGGCAGTGTGTGGGTTGCAAGGAGGCCACCGGGTTATGCTTTCGTCGACTTTGATGACAGCCGAGATGCCGAGGATGCCATTCGTGAATTAGATGGTATGTTTTTTTTGAAGAACTTGGCTTTCTGTTGTATTGAATCTGGTTTTTGCCAACTAGTGTTCATATCTGTTGAACAGTTATCTTATAATGTGGGTTCCTAAATGTTACTTTGCTGAACTTGGTAGATTTGGATGAGTTTGGACTTGTAGATTCAGATTAATTAGACTATATTTGCCTATGATCAACTATTCAACTAGGTGAATGTGAAACAGTGAAATGTAACGTCAAGTTTGTATTTTTTTTAGAATTTTGAGGAAAGTAGAGCTATTATATAATGTGTAATTCTCCACAAAAAGGGTGTTAACCTAGCTAAAATGAGTGTGATTTCTTTTGAATGCTATTATGTAATGGTATCTTCTGTAGGTCATTAGCTTATCTTTTCTTTTATGAGTCCATTCTATTGCAAGTCACGAGCTTTTGTTGGACTTTGAATTAGCCCATTATTTGGTGTTGGGATTAGTCCATGTTTACTGCGATTGAAAGTACTTGGTTTCCTGCCTTTTACTTGAAATTTTTTTTTTATCACATTTATCAAGTCTGCAGAAATTAGATGCATTTTAATCTTTGTTTAGAGCTCTCTTCTCATCAGCTAGTTTATCTCATCTCTCTCAGTAAGCAAAATATACCAGTGTTCCAAAATTGTGATATCTTGACCATCTATCAAATGTTTTGTTTTTGGACAGGCAAGAATGGCTGGAGAGTTGAGCTTTCACACAACTCTAGAGGTGGTGGTGGTGGTGGTCGTGGCGGAGGAGGTCGTGGGCGTTCTGGCGGTTCTGATTTGAAGTGCTACGAGTGTGGTGAGCCTGGTCATTTTGCTCGTGAATGCCGTCTGCGTGGTGGTTCTGGAAGGCGTCGTAGCCGCAGCCCACCTAGATATCGCAGAAGTCCTAGCTATGGCAGGAGGTAATGACATATTGTTATTTGTTGTTAGATAGATGTTCAGGTGTATCTCATATTGAAAGTTGGTTTGGTGGATGCAAGTTATGTTGGATTTCATGTTCTCTCATCTAATGCCTTCTAACATAAGTTGTTGTGTGATGCAGGAGCTATAGTCCACGTGGGCGCTCTCCCCCACCCAGACGTCGCAGTTTGACACCACCCCGGGGTGGGCACAGCCGTAGCAGGTCTCCACCATACCGTGGACGGGACGAGTTGCCATATGCAAATGGGTGAGGTTCCTCCTTTCCCTGTGT
Source organism: Rosa lucieae (assembly GCA_024704745.1). Lineage (NCBI taxonomy): Eukaryota > Viridiplantae > Streptophyta > Magnoliopsida > Rosales > Rosaceae > Rosa > Rosa lucieae. Next base: position 63,218,469 of record CM045497.1, read on the forward strand.
GTTTTAGAAAATACTGCTGCAAGATTATGAAACCCTTCTTCTATCACACGGCACTGATTGTGGATGACTAGCAATGTTGATTAATATCATGATCTTATATCCTGTGCATTAGTTAATGAATACTGTGGACGTTAGAGCACGTTTTTAAATGTGTTATGTGTGATCAATATTCTTGATTTGTCTAACGGTGCTAGTTTCTGAATTGTTGCAGTAATGGCTTGAAGGATCGACGCAGAAGCAGGAGTTGAGGATTGGCATACAAGGCCCTCTGGCTTTGTTTAGAGGATATACTGGGATTAAGTGTTATGTAGTGTTCTTGGACTTCAGCACAATTCTGTTTAATTTGGGGGACGCCCTCTGCCTCTACTCTCTGGATTTGGTTAAGTTCCTTACTTTCTTATTTTGAGCTGGTTTTATTTACCTATGTGATAGTTGTAGGCATGAGGATCTTATGAGTAAACTGGTATCATAACTTTGTTTAAGAGTGTTTGTTAGAATGCTGCTAAAAATCTCTGCTCTTTTTTTCTTTGTGTTGAGGTGTCGTCTGGTTCTTCTGCTTCATTGGTTTTGTGCTTCTGCACTTCCTTGGCCCCTGGGATTTCTTCACTGCCCTGCTCTGGGATCTTCAATTTTGATTGTTGTGGGATCCCAGCCGGCTTATCTGTAGAGCTTCAATTTTTGTGTTTCTGCACTCCCTTGGCCCTTGGATTTCTTCACTGCTCTGCTCTGCTCTGGGATCTTCAATTTTGAAACAGTTGTGGATCCCAGCCTGCTAGTTGTTGAGCTTCTCCTATTTTCATTGAAACTCGTTGGTTGTGATGCGCCTTCAATCTACTACAATAGTGGCCTCTGTTTAATTTTAACTTATGAAAGGATTGAGGAGCGGCTTGTGGCAGGTACTCGTATCTGTTCTAAGAGAGATTAGGTCTATGGAAACATTGATTTAGACATCATTAGTCTTCTACAGGAAGAACCCTGATCTTAGTGGAGTTCATTTTGGGGCGTGCAGGTAGATTGTTTATTTAGATTTATCCATCACTTATCTTGGATCGGTTGTCGTTACATGCACACAAGTCGGCATATTCTTAGGCCTGGTGTCCTGGATTTTCCATTTGATATAAAACCTTGAAATCAATGAAGTATTTGTGAGAATAGCATGTGAAATGATCTTAAATGCTTCACTATGCCTTGTGTACTATGTTGGGCTCTAATTGTGATGAATGCCACTCACATTAGTGGATTGGGTCTCCAATGCATTATGTTAGATGGATCTACCAATGATTCAGAGTTAACCTACTGGTTGGTGCTCACGTTTGTGATTAGGGTTCCATTACAGCACAATTTATAGTTATGCCCCTATATAATCTTGCCAGTCTACTCCTTGCTGCCATGAGCCTTTGTTCCATCGGAAAAAAAATAAAATGAAAAAAACTTGGTGGGAATACATGTGCAGGGTATTAACTGTGAACTTTTGATAGATTGCTACCACTTAAAATCTGGGTATCCTCTAAGAGTGGTAGTTGAGCACTTTTGCGACTGGTAAAGAAAGGTCCACACGTTATTCATGAGTTGTTGGTTTTAGGTCGCCAAATTGACTGGTTGAATTTTAACCCAGTAGGTCGTCAATCAACTGATTAGGAATTTTGTGCTGTACACGCCTTCTTTCACTGCCATCGGTCACACGTATAATTTTACCACACGTCAACATCTACCCGCCGGTCGTTATTCCTATTTTTATGAACAAGGTCAAACACATAAGAGTTGAAAATGTCTTGGATATGTTAGCTTCTACTGCATTGACCTGGTATAGGCACTCTGGTTTCATCACATAGAATTGAAAGCATCGCTTGGCATGTCTACATGCGCGTTAAACAAACTGACGATTAAGGTAAAACCCCATTCGCAATCACTTTTAACTGCTTATAATTGACCGACAAGTGATGTGACTAGAAGATATCACATGCATGAGGGTGACATAACGAAAGTTCCTTAGATGGTCCGCATCACCAGTGCTCCCCATAATTTGGCCAATCAGATATTTATGGACCGGTTTAATTTTTGGCCGCCACCCTAGTAGGAGGGAGAACTATAGATGCCAAAGAAAACTGTCCAACATACATGAAGTTTTACTATAAGCAAGACAAAGAATTGCCTAGGATTGGATGAGTCAAAAGTGTTTTTGGACTAGTTGACTTAGAACGGTAATGGCATCGTGCCTCCTTTGGTCCCCTCCTCAACTAATTTACAGTTGGAAAAAATGATAAATCAAAATCAAACTCTGAAGCAAATTGTTGCTAGATATCTGCCTATCTATATGGTAACAGATAAATTACGTGTATATAATACACATCTCCCTCTCTTGTCTTTAATGGCTACACTCCACTTATTCCTTTTTATATATACGTTCATGTCATTCACGTTCTCTCAGAGACTCTCTCTCAGATTCAGTATCTTTCTTAATTCAAAACATGCATAAAAAATGACAACTCCCACATCGAACCGGCCTTGGATCAAGCCTGCAGCCTCGTCTCTCTTTGGTTTTAATATATGGCATTTGTTGCTCTTGTTTTTTACCCTTTAGCTGCAAAAATGGGAAAGTCAGCAAATTGTGTTGCAATCAAAGTTGATGCATATTTGTTCATGTAGTTTGTTCTCAGAAGATGAAGGCTGCCAGAACAAGCATGGAGTTGAAGAAAGATAAGCTAGTGAGGTACTGTCTTCATTCCATGGTCTCCTATTGTCATTTATTTCCAGCTGTCTTACTGTGTTTTCATGTTCGTAGGTTTTATAATGATGAGAAACAAGATGGTAATTTTTCCTGGGAAAAGAGTGACATTACCCAAAAACACTTAAAAGAGCCACTGTCTGGTGATAGAGCCAAGAAGACTACTAGATTTAGAGGGTTTAAGGTTTTCCCAGAGAACCATGAGCCACATCAGAAGAAAGTTCTTGATCCTGGGAGTGATATTTTCTTGAAATGGAACAGGATTTTTCTCATATCTTGCTTAGTAGCATTGTTCGTTGATCCACTGTTTTTCTACCTTCCTTCAGTACATAATGATGACAGTTCATCTTGTATGGCAACTGATTTGAACTTGGGAATTGTTGTGACATGTTTTCGTACTCTTGCCGACATCCTCTATCTACTTCATATTTTCATCAAGTTGAGGACAGCATATATATCACCAAAAACTAGAGTTTTTGGGAGGGGTGAACTTGTTATGGATCCCAAAAAGATTGCTAGAAGGTATCTGAGATCAGATTTCTTCGTAGATCTTATAGCTACACTGCCTCTCCCTCAGGTATGCCATCATCATCATCATAAACAGACTTTTGCTCAATCAGTATACTGGTCTAGAGTGATTCATCTACAATGTACTATTCATTGGCATTTTGATTTGTGAATTTGGCTTACTGAACATGATTAGATATGTTTAGTCAAATTAAGTCATACAAGTGTATGCTAGCCCTTTCTGTTTAACAAGAAACTGTAGGATATTTTTAGTGCCATTTGGAGTCTACTGCACTATTGACTACTATTTTTTCTGCATTTTTTTTTTCAGTTTCACAATTGTAGAAATGACACTACTTTTATTCTGTTTGGCAGATTGTCATATGGTTCATCATACCTGCAGTTAAAAGCTCCAGTTCTGGCCATACCCATAATGCCCTTGTACTGATTGTTCTGCTCCAATATGTTCCTAGATTGTATCTCATTTTCCCACTAAGTTCTCAGATCATCAAAGCCACTGGTGTGGTCACAAAGACAGCTTGGGCTGGGGCTGCGTATAATCTCATACTCTACATGTTAGCTAGTCATGTATGTAGTTTTCTTTATTTAACATTAATTCAATTTTACCACCCTTCAAGAGTCAACAACATTGATTCTGTTCCTGTTCTTGTAGGTCTTAGGTGCTTCATGGTACCTATTATCAATCGAACGGTATGCAACTTGCTGGAAGTCTCAATGCAGAAAAGAAGTTGACCCCATCAAGTGTTTTCTCAGCTACTTGGATTGTGGTTCTTTGAACAATGATGGACGCCTGCAGTGGATAAACAGTACTCATGTGTTTAGTAACTGCAACCCGGAGAACTCCATTGGTTTCAATTATGGCATATTTGAGAATGCACTGACCAACAATGTAGTCTCCTCCTCGTTTCTAGAGAAGTACTTGTATTGTCTTTGGTGGGGATTACAGAACTTGAGGTATGTCCGTATGACCAAGACTATGCTTCACTGTAACGGGCATATGTATTTCCAATTTGATCAATATTAATGAATGTCTTGTTCTGTTTATGTTTTTCTCATACAATCTGTTTCAATATATCTCAGCTCCTATGGTCAGACTTTGACTACAAGCACATATATCGGTGAAACTTCTTTTGCTATACTCATTGCTATTTTGGGTCTGGTTCTGTTTGCACACTTAATTGGAAATATGCAGGTATGTTACCTTGTTCATGATCAAAACATCATATCGTGTGTTCTGACAAAGAAAAAAAAAATGCTGTAACTTCTTCCACTTCAGTAACAAGGTTTCTTCTCTTCTTCATTCTGATATTTTAGACACATTCTATTTTGTGCAGACCTACTTGCAATCTCTCACCGTGAGACTTGAGGAATGGAGGCTCAGGCGGCGAGACACAGAGGAGTGGATGAGACATAGGCAACTCCCTCAAGATCTACAAGAACGTGTTAGAAGATTTGTGCAGTACAAGTGGCTTGCAACTCGAGGAGTTGATGAAGAATCCATCTTATGCGCCTTGCCTACAGATCTTCGTCGAGACATCCAACGTCATCTATGTTTAGACCTTGTTCGACGCGTAAGTGACTTCCTTGGTATTCTAATCCAGTGCTATAAGTCTTCCCCAAACCATGTTCTGATGACATATATGTAGTCCATTTTCCTGATTATGGTTAGCATAAGATTGTGCTATCATTTAGTTAATCTTAACGTGATACATATTGCTAGTCTTCTTGTTCCAATGATGATGAGTAATGCTTTTCACTTCCACTATGTCATTTGCAGGTCCCATTTTTCTCACAGATGGATGGTCAGCTACTTGATGCCATATGCGAGCGTTTGGTATCCTCCTTGAGTACTCAAGGCACCTACATTGTTCGTGAAGGTGACCCCGTCACCGAGATGTTATTCATTATCCGAGGAAAGTTAGAGAGCTCGACAACAAATGGAGGTCGGACAGGTTTCTTCAACTCAATTACTTTGAGACCTGGTGATTTTTGTGGCGAAGAATTGCTTGCTTGGGCATTGCTTCCCAAATCTACTCTCAACTTGCCTTCTTCTACAAGAACTGTTAGATCACTTGATGAAGTAGAGGCCTTTGCACTTAGAGCAGAAGATCTCAAGTTTGTTGCTAATCAGTTCCGACGACTTCATAGCAAGAAGTTGCAACACACATTCCGATTCTACTCTTACCACTGGAGAACTTGGGCTGCATGTTTCATTCAGGTTGCGTGGCGTCGATTCAAGAAGAGATTGTTGGCAAAGAACCTTAGCATGGTTGAGTCATTTTCATATAACTGTGACAACCAAGAGGATGATGAGGCAGAACAAGAAAAGGAGGAGGAGTACTCTAGGAGTAATGCAGCTTCAAATGCTTCACAAGCGAGACAGAATTTGGGGGTCACCATTCTGGCTTCGAGGTTTGCTGCAAACACGAGAAGAGTAGCTCAGAAAATGAAGGATGTTCAGTTGCCCAAGCTGCAAAAGCCTGAAGAGCCAGACTTCTCAGTAGAGCCAGAAGATGACTAGTAACTACTTCATTACTATGTACAGATTCATAAACTTCTTTTTAACGCCTATAGGAAATTACAAGAACATGGGTCAGGTACCCAGGTACATTTGGAATAACCGGAAGTATAGATGTTTCATATTTGCCTCCTACTTGTTCTTGTTGACTGAACATAAATGTCCCTATGTCCATCCTGTGTTTAATCTTCCCAGAATCTGTTTATTAAAGAACTACAGTTAGTCAGCACAAAATGTCATTTAAAAAGCATCTTCGGAAGTCTAGATACCATTTTGCACCAATTTCAAGAAGTATATAAGAGTCCCGATGAAATTGAAGGCAGACTTTACGAGCACCGGAAGCACTAGAGCACCGCCGTGCACTTGCACCAACATAAATAAATGGTTAGATTGCATTAAATACACTTTTTGTTTATTAAAAATAAAGTTGATAATAAATATCAAGGGTTGAGATTATTTTATAAGGGTTGGGTCACTTACACCGTCGGTGCATAGAATAATTTCCATTATTTTAGTGAAGATGTCCATTTACCTAAATTTGAGCTACACTAACCCCACTTACTCAAATATCTAATAAGAATACTAACCGAACAAATTACATACTTTTGCCCCTCAATAAATTGTTTATTGTTCCCTAATAAAAAGTTTATTACCCTCAATAAAATGTTTATTGCGCTGACAAAACAATTACATCATTTAAACATTAGTACAGTCGGTCACAAATCTACAAAGTTGTTTTCACTCTAATAATTTCAGACTCAAAACTCAGTCTCAAATTACACAATCAAGCACAAGTCCAATCAACACGAGTCAAGATTACATATCCAATTAACCCGAATAGATAATCAAAATGTCTAAAATTACAAGAACTTGTTGTGCTCAGCGGCTTTACGTTCATTGGGATTGGTGTTAAGAGCAGCTTGGAGTATAACAACAAGGCCAGGAAGATCCATTTTTTTTCCAGAATTTCGATGATAATTGAAACTCTAATATGATTAAAAGGTCGACAATCAAAATTGATCGAAATCTAAACCCTAGTTGAAATTGAAGAAAGGGGATGTGCAAACCAGAAAGGGGAGAAGAAAGTGATGGGGATAAAGGGATTGACATCGGTCTGATTCGCTGATGGCCTGAGTCGCTGATCTGATTGACATCATTTTGCAAATGACGGTATTAGGAGACCAGCAGTCTGATTCGCCGGAGGCCTCGGTCAAGCATCAGTGACAATGAAAGAGAGAGAGAGAGAGAGAGACAGAGACACACACAGAGAGAGATAAAAAGGTTGTCGCGATCTAATTTGCCGGAGGCCTGGGTCACTGGAGGCATGGAGCGCCGCGGAGGTCAGTGACATTGGGAGAGGGAGAAAGAGAGAGGTTGTTTGAGTCTGAGAAGAGAGACTGGATATGTTTGTAATTTTATGTTGAGTTTTCTCTAAAATAGTCTTTTTTTCTTTTAAATTGGGCAAATGAGCATACCAATCTCTTATTGGAGTAAGTGGGCAATTGTTGGGCTCAAATTGGGTAAATGGTAAAGATCCCTATTTTATCAAGTTAAAATAAAAATTAATAATTAAAATTTGTAGAACTCTTTTTTTTAGACGAGAAGTCAATGCCAAAAGTGAATTTACTGATTTTGTTTTGCCTTAACAAAACAAAAAACTTCAAAATATGTAAAAGGAATACATATGGGCTCGACAGAACCAACTCAAATTAACTATGGCAAAACAGGCAGTTGAAATTAAGTCTTGACACGGTTCAATGAATAGCGCCAATTTGTACACACGGCTTTCATCAAAAACAACATCTTTAAAATTCTTGAAACTAGCTTGCATGGATCTAGAGAAGTATTCAAAAATCTGGCCAGAACATGAGCTCTTACAAGCACTAAAAGAACATCCATTTGTTTTATCAGTCAAAATAAAAATAACAATAAATTTTTTTTTTGCTTGAGAAAAGAAATTACAAAAAAGAATCTCTTCTATAACCGATCTGAAGCCTATCAAGGTTGTAGGCAAAGGAAGCCCTATAAGGGATCATACCAAACCAAAACCTAATGTCAATGAACACATGAACTAAATTAATATGTGTCTTGTCAAATCAAATCCTTTATAAGGTAATGATATTCCATTACAAAACTTTTAAATGCACTGGGCCTTTAGATAGGCCATCTTTGTCAATGAAATGAATCATTTTGTCCAATCAGACCCCCCCAAACCACTAATTCAAGGCACCCATTTACAGAATCAGATAGATGCATCTACCCTCCAAAGATCTCTAACCCTACAACTCTATGCCTGTATGGCCCTTAAACTGAAGGCTGAGGAAGCCTGACAAAATTTATGGACCAGAAACCTCAGCCACCTCAAAATACTAGGGTGACCTTTATGTTTCACCCATTTTACATGACCGACACTTCCAAATGCCAAATTAGAGAAAGGAGCCAAACCATGAGTCTGTCAAACATAAAACAGTATATAACTATAAGAGAAAAATTCGGCCACCGTCTCCAAACTATTCTACCAAGGCCAATTTGATACCCAAACTCTCAAACATATTAATGTGATACCCAAAAACTTACATTGACATTGACGTAATACCTCCGTCCAAAATCCGTGACGGTTTAATTAAAAAAGTGACTTGACAAACACATGAAGACAAAAAAAAGACCAATTTACCCTTTTCTTTTGTTAATTCATTTTTTTTCTTTTTCTTTTTCTTTTACCTTCTTCATCTTCTTCTTCTCTGATGATTTGAGAACTTTCCCGAAAACTTGACATCATCATCATCAGGGGAGTCGGTGATGCTTAAGCCTACTTTACTACTACCCCAGCTCCTCTTATGCCCATGAAGACATTGAAGTCACCTACTCTCCTAGACAGTTTCAAGATTAGCGCAAGCTCAAGATCGAAAGTTGAAAAAGCCAAAGAGGTAGTCGCTGGAGTCCAATGATACAACGCCTTCTTGCAAGAACTCTCCGACCCAATTCAGTTCCCAAGCATTGATAACCTCCAGAGAAGATTGCTTGAAGGTTTTAGTCCTGGGTTTGAATAGCAAGATTAGCGCAAACTCGAGATCTTTTATTGATGAATTGAAGAGATAGATGGTAACATGCATAACCTGAATCAAATTCAGAGTCTAGCTTTGCCAAAAGCTTCAAGAACTTGTTCCAGAGGAATTCAGCAACATCAAACGCCATTCCTATCCTTCCAATTTTGTGGACCAATGGGGTTTTGAAGAAAGCTCGACTTTGGGCACTTGATCTAAAGTCAAACTTATATCAGGCTAACCGTCGTTGGTAGTAGGTGGCGGTTCTGGTGAAGCACGGTGGAACTTCGAGTTTAGCGGAATTGACCGAGTCAGAAGCTAAGGAGTCATTTAGAATTGGGTTCTTCTGGGTTAGAGTTGATATTCATTTTGGTGTGTTTCTGGGTTCTTCTATGACGCAGTCGAAAAAAAAACTAAGGTTTACAAACAATAGACCTAAAACAAATGTTCTGGAGTCCACCAGAGATAAAAGAGATAAATCTCAATTTGATTGATAATATGATAAAAGATAGGTTCTGCAGTCGTTTAAGATTGTTTATATAGAAGAAAAGAAACCCTAGGGCGACTAACAACGAAACCCTAAATCCCACGGGTAAAAATAAAACAAATCCAAAATAAACTAGCAAACCAAAAATTCTGAAAAACAGTAAAATGCAATTTTGAGGCCCTAAACGACCTCAAAAGCCCCAAAAAGGCCACACTTCGTGGTACATCCACGAGTTTTGTTCCTGGCGCGATTCCCTTTCCAGAAAGTTATGGCACGATCAAATCAGACACCAAATGCGAAAGTTGCAATAGTAACTTTGGTTTTGGTTTTCCTTCTTTTGCACGATCGAGCTGTTCTTCAACTCGGACTGCCATTCGTTCTACATCAGTCTCCTCCACCTCCGAAGAACTCGACCCCGAGTTCTCTTCAGGATAAAGAACCGTATCTTCATGAAACTCATGTAGATCAGCCACATTAAAGGGGTTAGAAATGTCCATGGAATTAGGAAGTGCAACAACATAAGCATTGTCATTGATCTTCCTCAGCACCTTAAAAGGACAATATTTTATGGGCTTCAGCTTGTCGTAGGTACCAATAGGAAATCTCTCCTTCCTCAGAAACACCATCACGTCATCGCCCTGTTGGAACACTTTAACTTTTCGATGCTTGTCAGTTGCAGCTTTATACTTAGCATTAGTTTCTTCCAGCTTGGCCTTAACTTCTTCTCGAACAGCCTGCACATCTCTAGCCATGCCCTCAGCAGCAACACTAACACCAGAAATCTTAGGAAGCTTCACCAAATCAACCACATGTCGAGGAACAACAGTATAAACTATGACGAATGGTGACTTCCCTGTTGCACTATGCACAACACTGTTATAAGTAAACTCCACCTGTGGCAAAGCATAATCCCACTGTTTGGGCCTATCTCCACAAACACTTCGGACCAAATTACCCAAGGTTCTATTAGTAACCTCTGTCTACCCATCAATTAGAGTATGTGCTGTGCTGCTACGATTCAAAACTGTTCCAAACATCCTCCACAACGTAATCCAGAAGTGACTAAGGAACTTCGTATCTCTATCAGAAGTAATGGACTGGGGAACTCCATGCAAACGAACTACCTCCCTGAAAAATAGTTTGGCTATGTTGGAAGCATCAGCAGTCTTCCTACAAGCTATAAAGTGGGCCATCTTGGAGAATCTGTCAACTACCATGAACACAGAATCCACACCCCTTTGGGTACGAGGTAATCCCAACACAAAGTCCATAGCAAGATCCTGCCAAATATCTTTAGGAATTGGTAAAGGTGAATAAAGGCCTGTATTTTGGGATTGACCCTTAGAAACCTGGCAGGTGTAGCACTTCCTCACAATAGCTCCTACATCCTTCTTCAGTTGTGGCCAGAAATATCTCTCCTCAAGGCTAGCAATAGTTTTATCTTCGCCCAAGTGTCCACTCAAACCCCCTCCACACAAATCTCTAATCAGTTTCTTCTTCAATAATGAACTAGGAATACATAGTCGATTCCCCTTGAATAAATATCCATCTTCACATAGAAATCTACAACTGCATGATTGCTACTGCACTTGGCCCAAATCTCCTTAAAATCAACATCTCCCTCATATAATTCTTCAAGAGATCAAAACCCACAATCTCTTAAGCTAAAGTGACCAGCAAGGAAGCCCTCCTACTGAAAGCATCTGCCACCCTATTAAGAGTACCAGATTTATGCTGAATTATAAAAGGAAATTTCGGCAGAAAACTTACCCATTTTGCATGCATCTTGTTCACAGTTTTCTGGCTATTTAGGTACTTCAAGGCCTGATGATCAATGAACAATACAAACTCTCTCTGAATAAGGTAGTGCTCCCATTGCTTCAATGCCTGGAACACTGCATAAAATTCCTGATCATAAGTACTCCACTTTTGACCAGCTTCACTCAATTTCTCACTACAGAATGCTACTGGTCTCTTCTCTTGTGACAACACAGCACCGACTCCCACGCCACTAGCATCACATTCAACCTCGAACACCTTGTCGAAATTGGGAAGGGCAAGAACTGGTGCAGTACAAAGTTTCTCCTTAATTAAAGCAAAACTCTTTTCTTGTTCTTCTCCTAACTGGAACTTGCCTTTCTTCAAACATTCAGTAATAGGAGCAGTAATGGTGCTGAAATTTCTTACAAATCTCTTGTAGAAAGTAGCCAAACCATGGAAACTCCACACCTCAGAAACTGTTTTTGGAGCTGGCCATTCTCTTATAGCTCTTATTTTCTCTTCATCAACCTAAATGCCTTCTTGTCGAACCACAAAACCCAGAAACAACAGCTTGTTTGTACAGAAAGTGCACTTCTTCAGGTTAACGTGTAGTTTATTTTCCAGTAAAGCTCCCAAAACCTGCCTCAAATGTACCAGATGTTCTTCTTTGGTCCTGCTATATATCAATATATCATCAAAATACACCACGACAAAAGAACCAATAAAAGGACGAAGAACCTAGTTCATAAGCCTCATAAAGGTGCTAGGTGCATTAGACAACCTGAATGGCATCACCATCCACTCATATTAGCCATCCTTGCTTTTAAAGGCTGTCTTCCATTCATCCCTCGGCTTGATTCTAATATGATGGTAACCACTTCAAAGATCTATCTTGGTAAACACCTTGGAACCCTCCAGCTCATCAAGCATGTCCTCCAAACGAGGAATAGGAAACCTGTACTTCACAGTGATCTTATTTATAAGGACAAAATACTGTTTACTCCCTATACTTATAGGGTTTCGACGTTTCAGTCCTTGACGTTTCAATTTTACCTAAAAAGTCCCTGAACTTTCCAATTTCATCTAAAAAGTCCCTGCCGTCAATTTTCCGTTAAAAAATCTGTTATCTTGCTGACGTGGCACTATTTCAACAGTAAAATGACTATTTTACCCTTATTGACCCAAAAAAAAAATTTTACTCTTTTTTTTTCTTTTTTTAACTCTTTTTTTTTCTATCTTTTTAGTTTGTTCTTTTTTTTTTTAACTCTTTTTTCTCTATTTTTTTAATTTGTTCTTTTTTATTCCTACTTTTTTTTCTCTATTTTTTAAATTTCTTCTCTCTTTTTTTTTCCTACTCTTTTTTTTTTACTCTTTTCTCTCTCTTTTTTTTAACTCTCTTTTCTCTTTTTTATTTATTTATTTGTTCTCCTTTTTTTTTAACCCTCTTTTCTCTTTTTTTTTTCCTACTCTTTTAAAAAAAAAAATTTTTTTTCCTCTTTTTTGTATTTGTTCTCTCTCTCTTTGTTTTTTTTTTTATTTCTTTCTCTTTTCTGTTTACCTCTTCTTCCTCTCCCTCCTCTCTGCTCTTCGGCCTTCTTTTCCTCCTCCCTGATCTCAGCTCTAGTTTTCGGCGAGCATCACCACCTCTCCTTATCACCGTTGGCATGCCCGCCGCTCCAAGCAAGTGCTGACCATTCCACTGTCCATCCATCATCCCCGTCATGCTAGCAAGCATCACCACCTCTCCTAATCACCCCTATCCATACAGCGGTTCCAAACCAAATCGGAGCATACCCAAATCAAATCAATTCATGTGACACCTCCCTTTCTTCGGTGCCAAAACAGTTCAAACATTTCTCTCTAAAGTTATGATCAGAAATTGCCAAATAGACCAAACAAGGAAACTCGCAGGAAAACTCAAATATCTTATCCTCTTTGAATCTCTATTGGCTCATCATCTCAGCAAACTAACACCAAAGAAACGTTATTGACGTCGAGAGAAAGCTTCTGATATAGCTCCAACACCACGAAGGGGCCGGAATCTGAAGGGAAGAGAACCCGACCATTCCGGCTTCCAAGCGTGGCCGAAAACATGAGCTGCGATCAAGGAGGAGGAAAATAAGGCCGAAGAGCAGAGAGGAGGAAGAGGAAGAAGAGCTAAATAGAAAATAGAAAGAAATATATATATATATATATATATATATATAAGGAGAGCGAACAAATTAATAAAAAAAGAGAAAATGGTGTTAAAAAAAAAAGAGAGAACAAATAAAAAAAAAAGAGAAGAGAGTTAAAAAAAAGTAGGGAAAAAAAAAGAACAAATTAAAAAAATAGAGAAAAAAGAGTTAAAAAAAAAGTAGGAATAAAAAAGAACAAATTAAAAAAATAGAGAAAAAAGAGTAGGAAAAAAAAAAGAGAACAAATTAAAAAAATAGAGAAAAAAGAGTTTAAAAAAAAGTAGGAATAAAAAAGAAAAAATTAAAAAAAATAGAGAAAAAAGGGTAAAAAAAAAAAGAACAAACTTAAAAAATAGGAAAAAAAAAGAGTAAATTTTTTTTTTTGGGTCAGTAAGCGTAAAATAGTCATTTTACTGTTGAAATAGTGCCACGTCAGCAAGATAACAGACTTTTTAACGGAAAATTGACGGCAGGGACTTTTTAGGTGAAATTGGAAAGTTCAAGGACTTTTTAGGTGAAATTGAAACGTCAGGGACTGAAACGTCGAGACCCTATAAGTATAGGGAGTAAACAGTATTTTGTCATATTTATAACCCTGCTATCAACACACATCCGCCATTGATGTGATTGACTGTTTTTCAGAATTTTCGGTTTCCTAGTTTATTTTGGATTTGTTTTATTTTTACCCGTGGGCTTTAGGATTTCATTGTTAGTCGCCCTAGAGTTTCTTTTCTCCTATAGAAGCAACCTTAAACTGCTGAAGAACCTATCTTTTATCATATTATCAATTAAATTGAGATTTATCTCTTTTATTTCTGGTGGACTCCATAAACTTTGTTTTAGGTGTATTGCTTGTAAACCTTAGGTGATCTTTCAGACTGCGTTAGGTGGTATTAGAGCAGGTCTTCCCTGTCTCTCTTATTTACCTTAGTAGCAATGGGTGAAGTTACGAAAGCAGATATTGAAACTCTTACAGCATCTTTTGCCGCTGCCTTCAACTCCGTGAATACTCTGATTGTAGAAATTCGTGGAATGTTGGGAGAGAGGAATAACAACAACAACAATAATCGGAATAGAGGCGGGGAAGGAGGCCAGCGAGTTAGGGCTCCACGTGGTGAAGTTGTTGATAATAATTCAGAATCTGGTTCTGAAGAAGAAATTGTGCAACCTGACAAGCTGAGCAGGATTACAAAGTCAAGGCTGAAATTCATTTCTTAGGCAACTTGGGTGTGGAAGATTATCTGGATTGGCAGCTTCAAGTGGACAGATTCTTTGAGATTATGGAGGTGCCTAAAAGCAAGCAAGTTAAGCATGTTGCCTGGCGGTTGAAGAGTACTGCTGTAGTTTGGTGGGATAAATTGCAGAATACTCGAAAGAAGCAAAGGAAGCAAGGGGTTAAAACATGGCGAAGAATGAAACAGCTTATGATGGAGAGATTCCTACCGGATGATTATGAGCGGATTTTGTACAGGTTGTATATTGATTGTGTCCAAGGCACTAGGTCTGTGGTTGAGTATACTGCTGAACTCTTACGCTATTCAGAGCGTAATGAACTAGGAGAAACTGAAAGTCAGAAGGTGGCTCGCTATATTAGTGGACTGAGCAAATCAATTCAGAAGAAATTTGGGTTGCAAACTGCATGGACTGTGACAGAAGCTTCAAGCCTAGCATTGAAAGCAGAACTATTAGAGAAGCCTTCATGAGCTTCTTCCTTTCAGAGGTATACCTATCAAAGGAGCACATAGTTGGTGAACTCTTCGGCTGGAAAGGGAAAACCCGTACAACAAAATACTGAGAGTGCTCTTAGGGTTCCCAATCCTCCTTTAAAAGGGACTAGCAGTTCCAGTGGTGATCAAAATAAGGTCCCAAATCAGAAGCCTAATAATCCTTATGCGAGGCCTACAACAGAACTGCTACAGATGCAACAAGCTTGGGCATATGTCTAATGTGTGTCCTGAGAGGAGACAAACTGCCCTTATAGTAGGTGATTATGAGGAAGATGGGCAGCGGCGTAATATTTTCATATCAGTTTGTTCCATTAATAACAAAGTGTGAAATTTAATTGTGGATAATGGGAGCAGCGAAAATTTTGTAGCCAGAAAATTGGTGGAGTATTTATAGTTACCTATACAGCCTCATGAGACACCCTATTCTCTGGGATGGGTCAAGAAAGGTCCATAAGTTTGAGTTGCTGAGTCCTGGAAGGTACCAGTATCCTTTATAAAGATGAAGTTCTGTGTGATATTATTGATATGGATGCTGGTCATAGTTTATTTGGGCGTCCTTGGCAATATGATGTGGATGTGACTTAAAAAGGAAGAGATAATGTGATGATGTTTATGTGGAATAGTCATAAAATTGCCATGGCTCCTGTGTATCAATTTGAGAGATCTGGTGTAAAGAAAGGGAAGAGTTTTCTAACATTATCTAGCAGTGAATTCGAGATGGAGGAAGCCATTAAAGAATCTGAAGTTATTTGTCCAGTGATGATTAAAAGGTTGTTAACTGTAGAAAAGGAAGATATGGTGACCCCTAAGGAGGTGCAGAATATGTTGGGAGAGTTTGAGGAGTTGATTTTAGATGAGCTGCGCAATGAGTTACCACCTATGAAGGACATTCAGCAACAGATTGATTTGATTCCTTGAGCTAGTTTGCCAAATCTACCCCATTACCACATGACTCCTAAAGAGAATGAAATTCTGAGGGAGCAGATTGAAGACTTGCTGAAGAAATGGTTCATTCGTGAAAGTATGAGTCCTTGTGCAGTTTCAGTCCTCCTTGTTCCTAAGAAGGGTAATCAATGGCGGATGTGTGTTGATAGCAGGGTTATAAATAAGATCACTGTGAAGTACAAGTTTCCTATTCCTCGTTTAGAGGACATGCTTGATGAGCTGGAGGGTTCCAAAGTGTTTACCGAGATAGATCTTTGAAGTGGTTACCATCATATTAGAATCAAGTCGAGGGATGAATGGAAGACAGCCTTTAAAAGCAAGGATGGCTAATATGAGTGGATGGTGATGCCATTCAGGTTGTCTAATGCACCTAGCACCTTTATGAGGCTTATGAACTAGGTTCTTCGTCCTTTTATTGGTTCTTTTGTCGTGGTGTATTTTGATGATATATTGATATATAGCAGGACCAAAGAAGAACATCTGGTACATTTGAGGCAGGTTTTGGGAGCTTTACTGGAAAATAAACTGTACGTTAACCTGAAGAAGTGCACTTTCTGTACAAACAAGCTGTTGTTTCTGGGTTTTGTGGTTCAAGAAGAAGGCATTCAGGTTGATGAAGAGAAGATAAGAGCTATAAGAGAATGACCAGCTCCAAAAACAGTTTCTGAGGTGCGGAGTTTCCATGGTTTGGCTACTTTCTACATGAGATTTGTAAGAAATTTCAGCACCATTACTGCTCCTATTACTGAATGTTTGAAGAAAGGCAAGTTCCAGTGGGGAGAAGAACAAGAAAAGAGTTTTGCTTTAATTAAGGAGAAACTTTGTACTGCACCAGTTCTTGCCCTTCCCAATTTCGACAAGGTGTTCTAGGTTGAATGTGATGCTAGTGGCGTGGGAGTCGGTACTGTGTTGTCACAAGAGAAGAGACCAGTAGCATTCTGTAGTGAGAAATTGAGTGAAACTGGTCAAAAGTGGAGTACTTATGATCAAGAATTTTATGCAGTGTTCCGGGCATTGAAGCAATGGGAAAACTACCTTATTCAGAGAGAGTTTGTATTGTTTACTGATCATCAGGCCTTGAATTACCTAAATAGCAAGAAAACTGTGAACAAGATGCATGCAAGATGGGTAAGTTTTCTGCAAAAATTTCCTTTTATAATTCAGCATAAATCTGGTACTCTTAATAGGGTGGCAGATGCTTTCAGTAGGAGGGCTTCCTTGCTGGTCACTTTAGCTCAAGAGATTGTGGGTTTTGATCTCTTGAATGAATTATATGAGGGAGATGTTGATTTTTAGGAGATTTGGGCCAAGTGCAGTAGCAATCATGCAGTTGTCGATTTCTATGTGAATGATGGATATTTATTTAAGGGGAATCGGCTATGTATTCCTAGTTCATCATTGAGGGAGAAACTTGTTAGAGATTTGCATGGAGGGGGTTTGAGTGGACACTTGGGCGGAGATAAAACTATTGCTAGCCTTGAGGAGAGATATTTCTAGCCACAACTGAAGAAGGATGTAGGAGCTATTGTGAGGAAGTGCTACACCGGCCAGGTTTCTAAGGGTCAGTCCCAAAATACAGGTCTTTATTCACCTTTACCTATTCCTGAAGATATTTGGCAGGATCTTGTTAGGGACTTTGTGTTGGGATTACCCTGTACCCAAAGGGGTTTGGATTCTGTGTTCGTGGTAGTTGACAGATTCTCCAAGATGGCGCACTTTATAGCTTGTAGGAAGACTGCTGATGCTTCTAACATAGCCAAACTATTTTTCAGGGAGGTAGTTCGTTTGCATGGAGTTCCCCAGTCCATTACTTCTGATAGAGATACGAAGTTCCTTAGTCACTTCTGGATTACGTTGTGGAGGATGTTTGGAACAGCTTTGAATCGTAGCAGCACAGCACATCCTCTAATTGATGGGCAGATAGAGGTTACTAACAGAACCTTGGGTAATATGGTCCGGAGTGTTTGTGGAGATAGGCCCAAACAGTGGGATTATGCTTTGCCACATGTGGAGTTTACTTATAACAGTGTTGTGCATAGTGCTATAGGGAAGTCACCATTCTCTATAGTTTATACTGTTGTTCCTCGATATGTGGTTAATTTGGTGAAGCTTCCTAAGGTTTCTGGTGTTAGTGTTGCTGCTGAGGGCATGGCTAGAGATGTGTAGGCTGTTCGAGAAGAAGTTAAGGCCAAGCTGGAAGAACCTAATGCTAAGTATAAAGCTGCAGCTGACAAGCATAGAGGAGTTAAAGTGTTCCAAGAGGGCGATGACGTGATGGTGTTTCTGAGGAACGAGAGATTTCCTATTGGTACCTACAATAAGCTGAAGCCCATAAAATATGGTCATTTTAAGGTGCTAAGGAAGATCAACGACAATGCTTATGTTGTTGCACTTCCTGATTCCATGGGCATTTCAGACACCTTTAATTTGGTTGATCTGCATGACTTTCATGAAGATGGGGTTATTTGTCCTGAAGAGAACTCGGGGTCGAGTTCTTCGGAGGTGGAGGAGACTGATGTAGAACGAATGGCAGCTCGACTTGAAAAACAGCTCGATCGTGCAAAAGGAAGAAAACCAAAACCAAAGTTACCATTGCAACTTTCACATTTGGTGTTCGATTTGATCGTGCCATAGCTTTCTGGAAAGGGAATCGCACTAGGAACAAAACTCGTGGTTATGCCACAATGTGTGGTCTTTTTTGGGCTTTCAGGGTCGTTTAGTGCCTCAAAATTGCATTTTACTGTTTTTCAGAATTTTCGGCTTCCTAGTTTATTTTGGATTTGTTTTATTTTTACCAGTGAGATTTAGGGTTTAGTTGTTAGTCGCCCTAGGATTTCTTTTCTCTTATATAAGCAACCTTAAACAGCTGCGGAACCTATCTTTTATCATATAATCAATCAAATTGAGATTTATCTCTTTTATGTCTGGTGGACTCTAGAACCTTTGTTTTAGGTTTATTGCTTGTAAACCTTAGGTGATCTTTCAGACTGCTTCAGGCTTGACGCAGTCTGAAGTAACCTGGGTTTACAAGCAATAAACCCTAAAAAGATAAATCTGGAGTCCACCAGAGAATTTGAGAAAAAAATCTCATTTAATATTTGATATGATAAACTGATCCTAATATAAAACATGGTGGTGCTTATATAGGCATCCAAGACCTAAAATCATAATCTAACAAGAAATCCTTAAAAAATCTAAATTTAAAAGGAAACAAAAAACCTAAAATAAAAGAATTTTAAAACAAATGTAAAACTAGCCTAAAAATATTAAATCCCGAATCGGATGATTAAAACGACATGATTTAGGTTAGGGCTCACTAAAATGAGTCTTAAAGATCTCGTTGTTCCTATTCTTCAAGGTATCATGCCTCTCAAACGGACATTCTGACCAAAAGTTGATCAAATCTGGTTGTCAATCAAAACCTGACTTTTTGAACGAATAACTCGAAAGCTCCAAAACCAAATCTTCTTGAATATTCTAGAGGCTAATAATCTCATTACGCGTTAGTTACCTATTTTCCAATCACTCTTCTTGATTCTACGCCACTTCTTTACTTTTATGGTTTTCTGGCTAAATCAGGCCCATTCTCGTCCTACATCATTCTCCTCCACTATGAAAAAACTCGCCCTCGAGTTCCGCTTGAATAAAGGACAAGTATAGGTAGTCAAAAGACCTTAGAAAAATTAGACAATTGAACCTGTTGATTATTGGCCGGATCTTCTGCATATTCTGATGGCACGATCATGAACCCAACACCATAGATGAGTCTGTCATATGCATTTTGGCTTTCATAGGCAACCTTATTAGATTCTTCTTGGCTCTCAAGTTTGCATTCTTGAATGATATCGGATTCTGAATGATTTATTTCAGGCTCCAAGACTTCTTCATTAGTAATAACAGTGTCTACATAAGCAATTTCATCTTTAACCTCTTCTTGGTCTTCATCCATGAATTCTTGTGGAGCTTCTTCCATTTGAAATTATTCTGGCTTTTCTTCAATTAAACTATTAATCTTAACAGGAAAAGAAAACTTGGACTCCAACTTCTTCTCGAAAACCTGAGGAGGATAATTCTTGATTGAAAAATCTCTAGGCAGAAATTTTTCTGTAAGAAGACCTTTCATCTTCCGCCATGTCTGAACAAGCTCTTTTCCTTGCCTCTGACGAGAACTCTGCAACTTATCCCACCAATAAGCAGCATCTTTCTTTAGCTTCTGAGAAACTATCTTAACTTGCTTATTCTCCGCACATCTGTTAGATTGAAGAACCTCTCAACCTCAAGAAGCCAATCCAGAAATTCCTCCGCGCTCTTGTAACCAGAAAAGTAAGGAATATCAATCTTGGTTCTAAGATCTTGGGGGTCATGATCAACATCACCTCCACCCCCATGTGGAGCCCTAGCACGTTGCCCTTCCTCGCCTCTGTTACAATTGTTGTTGTTCCTTCCTTCCAACAACCCACGAAATTCTACCATTTGAGCGTTCATGGCAGCAATTTGAGCATTCATCTTAGCGGTAAGGGCATCCAAATCTACTCTTGAAATTGGGCCAGTACGTTCATCACCCATGGATAATCGAGGTAAATAAGAGAGACAGTAAAGACCTGCTTTGATACCACCTGACGCAGTCGGAAGTAACCTGGGTTTACAAGCAATAAACCCTAAAAAGATAAATCTGGAGTCTACCAAAGAATTTGAGAGAAAACTCTCATTTAATATTTGATATGATAAACTGATCCTAATACAAAACATGATGGTGCTTATATAGGCATCCAAGACCTAAAATCATAATCTAACAAGAAATCCTTAAAAAAATCCAAATTTAAAAGGAAACAAAAACCTAAAATAAAGAATTCTAAAACAAATGTAAAACAAGCTTAAAAATATTAAATCCCGAATCGGATGATTAAAACGACATATTTTGGCCTAAATCCCTTAGGGCTCACTAAAGTGAGTCTTGAAGATCTCGTCGTTCCTATTCTGGAAATGTATCATGCATCTTAAACGGACATTATGGCTAAAAGTTGATCAAATCTGGTTCTCAATCAAAACCTGACTTTTTGTACTAGTAACTCGAAAGATCCAAAACCAAATCTTCTTGAATATTCCAGCGGCTAATAATCTCATTACGCGTGAGTTACCTATTTTCCAATCACTCTTCTTGACTTCTTTGCTTTTATGGTTTTCTGGCTAAACCAGGCCCATTCTCGTCCTACATCATTCTACACCAAACCCTGCCAATCCTTTTCATCTTCTTCTCGTAAGAATCTTCCTGAACTCCTACCTCTTCAAACTTTACTTAAACGTGGCTGCACTCCCACTCTCAATTCCATCATCCAATTCCTTATCTTTCTTTCACATACCCACAGATTCAACACAGTCATCCACTTCTTCTCTCAGATGGAGTCGAACCAAATCAAAGGCAACTTCCAAACTCGCTCAATTCTCACATGAGCTCTCCTAAAACTGCACAAATATGAAGATGTAGAGCATTTCATGAGGACCCAGATGACCAAAGTTTCAAAATTTTTGAGGAATTGCATATGGGACACTCTCATTCAAGGTCTTGGTGAATTTTTCCCAACAATCAGGTTCGAATTCGCAAGCGAAAATTGAAAAGACGAACCCCAAATAGAACGATAGAATTCACCTTTTTTTTTTATGGGAATTGAACAAGTAGCAGCTAGGATCTGAAAATCTGAGATTAGGGAAAATCCAAAGAGAAAAACCTAATTGAGAAACTGAGGTCCAGATAGAGATAGAGATGGAAATTGGGAGATAGAATGAAAAAAAAAGAAAAAGGAAATGATGTTTAAGTAAATCCAGAATATGTGTCTGGCTCAAACTCTAGATTACTTTATCTAGTTGTAATAAAGTTTTAAATTAGAGATATTCTCGGAGATATTCATAGATGTCCGATTAATTGTACTATTATCTTTCTTTATACAACTCTGATCCTATGTCTTGTAATCCTCTATATAAAAAGGCCTCTATTATTAATGAAAGCAGGACTCAATTCTCTTCCAATTTCAGTTTTACTTAAACAAATGAGAGTTTTTGTTCAATTAGGTCTATTTTGGATAAAAAGTCAATTCTGCCATTTTTTTAGGGGCCCACGTGCTTGTCAAGTCACTTTTTTGACCAAACCGTCACGAATTTTGGACGGAGTTACCACATCAATGTTAATATAAGTCTTTGGGTATCACATTGGTACGTTTGAAAGTTAGGGTATCAAATTGGCATTGCCAGAATAGTTTGGGCCTTTGGGGATGGTAGTTGAATTTTTCTCTATACATAAATGAACTGTGCTTCTTTCAGAGAAATTACATGAAAATGTTTTTACATGCCTCACTTGACAACCAAGAGGGTGATGAGGCTGAACAAGAAAAGGAGGAGTACGAAAAGGAGGAGTACACTAGGACTGCAGCTTCAAATGCTTCGCAAGCGAGACAGAATTTCGGGGTCACCATTCTCGCTTCCAGGTTTGTTGCATACATGAGGAGAGGAGCTCAGAAAATGAAGGATGTTCAAGTTGGAAAAGCTTGAAGAGCCAGACTTCTTAGTAGAGTCAGAAGATGACTAGCTAGTAGCTACTTCATTACTATGTACAGATTCATAAACTTATTTTTAACACTTACAGAAAATTACAAGAACATGAGTTAGGTAACCGGGTACATTTTAGTTGAAAGCATAGTTGTTTCATATTCGACACCTACTTTTTCTTTTTGGCTGAACATAAATGTCCAACTTGTATTTAATCAAACTTCCCAAAATCTTCATTTAGTAAAAAATTTCCTTGAAAAAACGGCATATTTGAAATTCTCAAGACGGTTGTGTATTAGTTTCAAGAAGTATTTAAGAGTCCTAATGAAACCAAAAGCACTAGAAATTTTCTTTTTGTTTTATCAAGTTAAAAATTAAAATTTGAATAACACATTTTTCCGACGACAAGTCTTGTTGTTGCTAAAACTAGATCTACTAATTTTCTTTTTCTTTAACAAAATAATTTTTTTTAAAATATGTAAAATGAATACATTATTGGGCTCGACATAACCAACTCAAATGAACTATGGCAAAACATTGGCTGTCGAAATTGAATTTTTGACACGGTTCAATGAATAGCACCACTTTGAGAAAAGATTGCTTTTTTTTAATATATTTATTATTATTATTATTTTTTAAGAATATCAAATGATTTCACTCTTACTCCCATAGTGACTCGAACTCAGGACCTGGATCCTAGGTAGTGGGCGCTCTAAGTTTCTAACCACTGAGCTAACACCACTTCGTCAGAAAAGATTGCTTATAATAGCACACAATTTTCATTAGAGAAACAGTATCTTTAAAATTCTTTAGACCAGTTTGCACGGATTTAAAGAAGTATTCAAGAATCCTGATAAAACCGAAATGAGCCCTTATAGAACTTAAATGAACTATTTGTCATGGGGAAGGTGTATAGAATAATTTCCGGTCATATATAGTATTCTTTTTTCTTTTCTTTTTTGGGTAAAAAAATAGTCATATGGTATGTACTATGAATACTACTTGATGCTGTACAAAAGGGTTGAAATATGTGTCCTGTCCCTACGAGAGATTAGGTCTACGGAAACATTGATTTAGACGTCTATAGTCTTTCTATGGAAAGAAAAGAAAGAACTCTGTTCTTAATGGAGTTAATTTTGGGGCGTGCAGGTAGAGATTGTTTTATTTGGATTCACCCATCACTTCTCTTGGGTCGGTTATCGTTGCACGCTCACAAGTCGGCATATTCTTGGGCCTGGTGTCCTGGATTTTCAATTTGATATAAAACCTTGAAATCAATGAAGTGTGACCGTTTTAATCGTGTGATTAGCAAGTGAAAGGACATTACTTCGCTAACCAGCCCTGGTTAGCTTGGGCTGACCACGGCCAATAATAGATCGACACGTGTATGAAGTGGGAATTGAGGCCAAAGCAATGAAGAGCAGGAGATAATAACTCCTTAGCCCGGCCGATCAAAACGACGGCGTCACTGGCCTTCAACCCGACGACTCTGAGCAGCACGAAGGTCTCGAGAATGGAAGCGCTGCTGGTGACGAGGTCCTTGATGATGAGGTAGACCTGGCCGGGCTTGAAATCCTTGACCAGAAAAAGAGAGAACTTGACGAGTTAAAGCTTACCGGTGGAGTGATTGACCCAGGAGAGGACATCGAAGACAAGTTGCTCGGTCTTGAGGCGCGAATCATGGCTACCCCACTCGTTCTTGACGACCAATTGAAGCGTCGATCACCGCGATAGAACTAATCGGACCCATTCTTGGAACACAGCCGCAGCCGGCCATGGGGATGTCATGGGAGATGCTGAAGCAGGTGGTGATGGGGAGGGTGGTGCCCATTTACTCAAATTTTGGGTTTGTGATTTTGATTTGATGGGTTTGATTTCATTTCTCGCTGTCCCGAAAACCTGAAATTTTGGGTGGATTGGATTAGATAAAATTTTGGGTTTTGTTTTGTGAGGAGAATAGATGAACAAGTTCGTATCTTTATTGGAGAATTGGGAATAGATGAACAAGTTTTGTTTTCAGAATTGAGAATTGAGAATTTGGTTAAATTTTGTTTTGTGATGAGAATAGATGAACAAGTTTGTATCTTTATTGGAGAATTGGAATTGGACTTTCTCTATATCTTGATCTGGCTTTCTGATTGTGCTCTTAGAACTATTGAGTCTGTTCGCTTCTCTGTTCTGTCTATTCAAAACCAGTGAACGGGTTTAACTTTGCCTACTTTCAATTTCTGATCTTTGGCACAACATTGTCATGATAATTGTAATTAGTGTACTTGGAGTTGTTGACTAAACTTTGTTATACCTGGAGTTTTGCTTTAGGTTCAGCAATTTGGAAGATGGGGACACAGCAGATGAGGTCGTAGCGGGTGGAGGAAGGGAAGGCGGTGATTCGGGTTTGAGAGATTTGGCAGAGGAGATGGGTAGGAGAAGATGAGGAGAGGCGGAGGTCGATGCAACCAGGCTGAGTTATTATCTCCTGCTTTTCATGCTTTGGCCTCTGTCCCACTTCATACACGCGTCGATCTATTATTGGCCATGGTCAGCCCAAGCTAACCAGGGCTAGTTAGCGAAGTAATGTCCCATGTGAAATGATCTTAAATGCTTCACTATGCCTTGTGTACTATGTTGGGCTCTAATTGTGATGAATGCCACCCACATTAGTGGATTGGTCTCCAGTGCATTATGTTAGATGATGGATCTACCTATGCTTTAGAGTTGGAGTTAACCTACAGGTTTGGATTCAAATTTGCTCACCACCAATATTTTGGTGATGATTCCAGCACTCAATACAAAACTGTCATGTGTTATAAAACACAATTATGGTTAATCATGATGTTTTATTAAAAAATAATTTCAATTAATTCTATATGATGTGACAAGTTTTAATACGGTAGTGATATCATCACAAAATAAAAGTGGTGAGCAAATTTAAATCTTACAGGTTTGTGCTCATGTTTGTGATTAGGGTTCCATTACAGCACAATTTTAGTTATGCTCCTATATAATCTTGCCACTCTACTCGTTGCTGCTATGTTCCAGCGAAAAAAATAAAATAAAAAACATGGTGGGAAAACACGTGCAGAGCATCAACTGTTCTGTTGTGATAGATTGCAACTACTCAAATCTGGGTATCCTCCAAAATTGGTGGTTCAGCTCTTGTGCTACTAGGAAAGAAAGATCCACACGTTATTCATGAACTCTTGGTTTTAGGTCTTCCAAAAGATGATGGCCTTTAAAGTTGTCTGGTTGAATTTTAACCCAATAGGCAGGAACGTAGCTAGGAATTGAAAATTGGTCTAGGCTAATTTTGGTTGTTTAAAAATTTTGCGAATTCAGTTTGTCACAAAATATCAATAATTCAATATAATTATATAAATGCATCAGGGCCTTTGCAGTATTAAGAGAAGATTATGACCAAATTAAACTCACAAGATGAAAACTTGAAGAGATAAAATCCCCGACTAAATTGCTCTAGTGTTCCCTTCCAATTTTTAAAGAACCGTCGGTGTTTTCTCAATAACTAAAGGTGCAGGTTATGAATGCATCATAAACTTTACAACAACACTTATGGAAACGTAATTGAAGCAACAAATTATACATAGGTCTAGTTTTAGCGAA
Source organism: Rosa lucieae (assembly GCA_024704745.1). NCBI lineage: Eukaryota > Viridiplantae > Streptophyta > Magnoliopsida > Rosales > Rosaceae > Rosa > Rosa lucieae. Next base: position 63,244,539 of record CM045497.1, read on the forward strand.
ACATATATAATATGATAAAGAAAAATCAAAAATCAATTTCAAAATCGGATTGAATTAATTCAAGCTAACCTCGGAGATCTCCGCATCACAAATTTGTAATTGACTTCGTCGATCTCATAAATCACAAAAATGAGAGTGGAATCTACGGAGTGCTTGGAGGTCTTAGGGACTGAGGGAATAGAGGCTGCGAGACTAATGTCTGCTGGAGTAATTCTCAGACAATGAACCTACTCTCTAAGGACGAGTAGTCTCCTCGATGGACTTGTATAATTTTTTATTATTTTATTATTTTTTATAATTTGAGCTGATACCTATACTTAACAACCTTTTGGGCCAAATCTCCCTTGGGCTATAGTATAACCCAAGTAGCCCTTGTTATGGCTACGTCCTTGCCAATAGATCATCAATCAATTGATTAAGAATTTTGTGCTGTACACGCACTACTAGAATTATGGCTCCAGACATCGGTCAAAAACCGATGAGAAACAAAAACCCAACCGATGTCTTTGTGGGTGATGAGAAAGATCCGGAAAATGCAGACATCGGTTTTTAGCCGATGTCTAATATTCGGGTAGACATCGGTTCCTTATTATAAACCGATGTAAATAGGTTTAAATGATAACAAACTTGCATGCTTTACTATTGTTAAACCCACATTTTATTGTATTTCAAGCTTAAAGAAATATAGATTACACAACACAAGTTTGAGTTTTAACATCGTTATTGATTTAAGAACCGATGACTGATACTGTTACAGACATCGGTTCCCATTTTGGAACTGATGTCTGGTACTCTGTAACATATCGTTTTCGACAAAAAATCGATGTCTGTATATTTTAGTAACATCGATTTCCATTTTGAAACTGATGTCTGGTACTCAGTACCATATCGTTTTCGACAAAAAATCGATGTCTGTATATTTCAGTAACATCGATTTTCATTTTGGAACTGATGTATCTGTATTACTAGACATCAGTTTTTACGGTTAAAACTGATTTCAACTTTATATCTAGACATCACATTCTATAAAGAGGATGATGTCCACAAAATATATAGCTGCTGTTATAAATTGAAATTTCGATAGTTGACAAGAGTGATTTGAATATTGGGCTATTATATCTGAAATCATCATCCTTAACAATTTACAAAATGGGCAAAATAAAACCCCAATTCACCTACTACAAGGCTAGCCTAGCAATTAGTATTCATGTTTGTTCATAATTGCTACAAAAATGTTAATTAAAAGCTAGCCTAACTCAAAAAAGAGGTTGGCTTTCCCAACTTCTTGAATATAAGCAACCCCCATTACACCTGACAATCCTGCACATCACAGCACAATACTCAATCAAGATTGGTGTTCTTGGTGTACGGTGCAGATAACTAATGGCTTGACAGATCTGGTCCTTCTGCGGATATTCTCTTGCACACTGCATCACAGTTGCTAATAACCTCCGTCAACCTTCCTTTAAGTTCCCCAATCTCTACCTGCAGTGCATGAACTGTGTCCATGTTTCAATGTATAGGTTAATTTTACAAAGGTGTACAACTCATTTATCCATACAGTAGGTCCATCAACATCTGTTAAAGCAAAAGATCCTAATATGATAAAACAATGATGTGATAAAAGATCCTAAAGAACTAGACGAGTTCATAATATGCCACCTATTATAGATGTGATAAAACAATGATCTCAGCCAACCCCAAGTCTTTTTGGGAAATTAGGACCTTCACCAACTAATTGCATGTTAATAGTTTACGATCTAAAGTGAACCCAGATCAACCTAAAAGTTGGCCTGATGGAGGAGCATAAAGCCACACTGAAGAACAACCTAACGCTTATACTCATCACACTGAAGATCAATATAAATCACGCTCCTAAAATCTTCCCTAAATTCTAAAATTAATCAATGTTCTTCCTGGACTTTGAGTTTTGCATTTGAGAAACCCTTCCAATAATCTTAAATAATAAATTGAAGTGCTGCAACATCTGTTCTATGTGTTGAAACTCAAAATTCAAAAGGCACTGATGCATCTTAATTATTACAACAAACCTGTTTTTGGCTCAGCTTTTTGACATTCTCCTCCTGCCACTCACGGTACATCGAGAAGAGTTCCAGTAACACTTTCGGATCCACAATACCTATATAGACAATTCAGAGCAGACTCATGAGTAACCAGTCTCATCACCAAACAATTTCCACTTCGCGTCAACGAAATTCTTGAAACAATGTTGCAAAGACAAATACATAGGACCTATTCAATTTCAACCGCTGTGCTTATAGCTCAAGAATTAAAAATACTGAAGCATAGAATATGCTGTAGACCCTAGGCATTTAGCTAGTCAGTAAAAATTTCATACATTTATACTGCTCTTAATAGCTTAATTTTACTCTTTTTGCAGGAAATTAATAAGAAGAAAAAAAAACGCATAACCACAAAATGTCAACAAGAAGCTTACTGTGAGCTGAAGAAGACGAAGGTTTCCTCACTAAAATGTCAGTCAAGCTACCCTCACTTGGGGGTGAAGTCAGTAATGGCGTCGACTGCAATCAACAATTTACTGCCATCAATAATATGAAAAGTTATCTCTTACAAGCAACTTCTCATGTCCTATCAATCCAAGATACACTACTAGAGAAAACCTATTTGGAGACAATTTTTTTTGGGACGAACCAATTTTTCGTCCCCCAAACACATAATTAGAGACAGAATTTTTAATTTCATCCCTAAAAGTTTTGTTTTTCAGAATTTTCCATTTGAATCTATTAGAGACAAATAAATTTCAATTAAAGACAAAAAATATTTATCCCAAAATTTAATAGAGGACGAAATTTAATTTGGTCTCCTATATTTTTTTTCGCAAACTATAATTAGTAAAGATTTAAGAGGGAAACTAATCAAACTATGCTGAATTCCAAAATTTGAACCAAAAGAAATAGGGGCTAAATTTTTTGCCCTTGTTTTTTAGTTTTTATTTGGGCGGGATTTAGCAAAAATCAAACAATATAATTTAGGTCTCATATGTAATTAAGTAGCCTCTCCCTTTTATTATTTTTCGATGATCTCAATAATCAGCGACAACTCTCTCTCTCTCTGCAGCTCCTTAAACCGGAACCGAAACCGAAACCTACCTCCGACATCGACGAGGTAGGTTAATATGAACTGGGTCCTTCAATTGATATTCACTCTGTTTTAGGGTTGCTACACGGCGTCGAAGTAGTTTGAGGTTGACGCAAATTTCAAAAGAGGCGGAGGAGACCACAGTAGTGATCCATTTGCAGGTTTTGTTTCTATTCGATTTGATTCATTGATTAATTGGTTTTAATTGATTTAATTAAGTGAATTCTGTTTTCGATGTTTAGGTTTCGTCACAAACCTACAGTCTCGATGCGAATCTCTACGTTCTTCATCTCTATCAGGTGATTTAGGGTTTAGGAATAGAGTTTCTGGGTTTGACTAGTTTCTGTTTGGATTCTGTGCTTTGTTGTGATGGTTTGTTCTTGTAATTTTTTGGTATAATTTGAGCCAGAGTGTATTGGAACTCAAATTGTTGCTTGTATTTTGGTTAAGGTTTGCATTTCAATCTTGAAAAGCTTTCGACTTTTGATTTAGATTGTTATTGATTAAGTGGTGGAATAAGAAATCTGTTTGAAGTTTTCTGTATGTTAATGTGTAGGCACTGATGGCAATGCCCGCTCCCGATTTCAGCCTTGTCTCTTCCAAATTCCAGAAAGAGTGGTATTGTTCTTTTATTCTCTACCGATTTACAATTTAATTGTTTCCTCGAACAATTGAGTAGTGCACTGTTTGTTTGTCATTATATTTGGTTGATTGAGTTCACCAAAAGTTTGAGAGTGATCAACTAATCCCCTCCTTTGTTTATGTCTTTCCTTATCAGCAAATGGAGGAGCAGTTCAAGACACTAATTGTTCTGTCTCACTAGTCGGAGCTACAATTGCTTTACTGGATATGTATTTTCATCAGCTATGCAGTTCCTAAAACTCTAGTTCTTCTTTTTGCAGACAGGAAGATTCAGTCAATTTTAGGATGAAGCATGTAAGAATTGTCACATACTTGAAGCTGTCTCAGGAAGATTCAGTCAATTTATGGTGGGATTTCTCTTCTGCAATTGATTCTGATGTTTTATTTACTCTGTGATTGTTGAGTTGGACAATGTCACTTATTTTTTAAACTATTTTACATCTCTGTTTTGGTTCCCTTTGTTTCTTTTATGATTTCCTTTTAACCCTTATTTTTATTACAGTTTTGTTCCTGTGATTCACAATGTGTGTTGCCAAATGACTGAAAATTTCTGGGTATGATTGTTTATTATTTGCTTATTTATTTACCGAGGTATTTAAAAACAAAATTGGTTTAGATTGTTTTGTTTCTTTTGTTATTTTATCAGTATTATGTATCTTTGGGTTTTGTTGTCAAGAGATAAGTTTGGGTTGGGTTGGTTGGTTATAAAGAAGAGAAGGGGAAAGGGGAAAAAAAAAGAGAAGGATAGAAAACAGAAGGGAGAGGGAGAAGATGGAAAAGAAAGAAAAGAAACAGAGGAGGGAGAGAGAGGGGCGGGGAAGAGACTAGAAGAGGTTCTCAAGTTCTTGAGATGATGCTCTGAAGTTTGTTTGGTTGGTTGGTTGTGTTCGTTCTGCTTGGTGATTTGGGAAGCAGACTATGGATGGAAGTAGGAGATTTGATAGAGGTGTTGCCGAATGATTTCTGTTTTTCTTTTTCTAGTCTTGAAAGCTTTTGTCTTACGGGGTTTCTTTTCTTGGATGTTCTTATTTTGGGTCTGCTTAAGAACTAACGTGAATAATTAACATATATATATATATATATATATAAACATATTACGTATTGGCAGTATTCCAATTCCTAGATGAACCATGGTAATATAAAAGTGTGTGTGTATAGATATCATGTTATTGTGCACCTGCAATTCTCAACTTCACTTCTATTTTCTGGAGACTGATTTTATTTGTTCTAAACTTTGATTCTGTTTTGCTAATTCATCTTTTTATTTGTTGCTTGATTTAATGTGGGTTGTTTCATTGCAGGTGGGAAATTGGTGATTGCTTGTCATGAAGGGTAAGACCATTTGAGGCTTAGGATATGGTCTTCAAAGGAAGACTCTTTGTATTTCTGCTAATTCTTCAAGCACAGAGAAGTACACAGTAGAGTTGTTGAGTGCAATGCGTAAGATGGCATTGAAGATAGAAGAACTAGTTGGAAGCCAAGTTTGCGGCGTATGCAAAAGTAAATGTGTCCCCCTTATGATGATGGTACTGGTGAGAATGACCAAGAAATAGATATTGAAGATGAGGAGAATTTTGGCTATATGTATTAATCTTGTTAGGTTTTCGTAAGCTAACTACTTATTAGGACGTTATTTATCTTATTTTAACATACGAATGTTCTTACTTGCATAAGTATTTTTAGTTGAAGACTTATGAAGTATATTTATGGAAGTGTCTACTTTGTTTATGTTAGTGTAGTTGGAAACATTGATATTATGTCTTTGTTTATCACTAGATTATCCATAATAATGGCGTAAAAATATTGAATTTTTTTGTTAAAAAGAAAAAGTTCTATTTAATTGGTGACAAACTAGATTTGTCGCCTATTGTCATTCAATAATTTATTGAAAATTAAAAATAAATTTGGAAACATTTAAAATTTGAAAATAAAAGGAGATGGATTGAGTTTTGTCCCCTATACCTCTTATCGGTGTCTTTTATATTTAATTTTCCCGCCGATCTTAGAAAATGGGGGATGAAATTTCATTGATTGGGGGACAATTTTAATTTCTTCTCCAAATGCATTAGGAGACGGAACTTATCATCTGTTGCCATTGATAATTAGGGACGAGGATTAGGAGACGACTTTAGCCACAAAACGGTTTTGTCTCTAATTTTTTTGGGGGATGAATTCTCAGCTTTTGAAGACAAATTGGTTTTGTCTCTAAATGGGTTTTCTCTAGTAGTGTAATTTGCTGAAGCAAAGTTCACTACTTCTTTGCCATTGACTATTGTATGTGGCCCTGCAGCACTGAATAAATTCTACTCATTAGCAAAATCCCTTAGAACAAGGAATATACTGTTCTATATTTACCCATAGCCAACATCATTTTAACTCCAAGATATAACACTGAAGAAAATTGCAATAACCAATTATTTATTCTTCCAAAAAAAATAACGTACTGCTAATGGATTGGTCTATGAAGAGCTAGGGACTAAGCACACTCACCTTTCCAACACTGGGGGTTCATACTGCATATCTTCTGTGATAGGAGGAATGAGAGGTTCAGGAACCCATTCCTCACATAGATCATCTATTTCCTACATGTACCAATACACTAGCAAAGTTCAGTTAAGAATCCAGGATACATGTCATATCAGAAAGCAGAAGAATCAGAAGCATATAATCAAACTAGACATTTAGCAAGTTCTTTAACATTAATCTATCAGTAATTGAGCTTTAAGCATGGACAATTGGTTTACTGTATTCACCTTTTTGTAACATGGACATTTTTACTCAGATATATAAAATTTCTCCATCTTCTAGTAGACACTGCAAAACAAATTAACATCCAGGATCAATTGCAAAAGAGGTGTGAACAACTACCTTTAAGCAGATGATCAAGTTTCTTATGTATACAATAAGCAATCATAAATACATGGTTGGAAGTTTCCTTAGCCAAGTACTTTATGATTACCAGCAGGAAGTGTGAAAAATATTAGCAGGAGAACTAATATGGTTAATACAGAACTGCTTTCATTTTCGTAGTTCCTACTATAAAATTCAGGGGAAGAGGGAAGAGGGAAGCAGAGGATAAAGACTGCAGAAAACTGATCCAAATTTCCCTAATTCCTAGACAGAAAACTGCAAACTTCATAACCAAACTACTATGTCTAGCAAGCGACCTGATCCAAATATCGTTTCAACTGCCGAAAGACATTCTTTTGTATGTTCTCCAGAAAACAACTTTTTCTGCAGCGAAAGAGGCAACTCTACAGAGCCTGGTAAGGCAAGAGATCCAATGAGAAATTTGCAAAAGTACTTTTTACCTCAGCTTATTTTTTATTTCAAATCATGAATGCATAACAAGACTAGTATGTTTAGGTCAGTAACAAGATTCTATACAAGGTACACACACACACATATATTGAAATGGATGTAGTTCCTATATGATAGTAAAAGGCCAGCAAAACAACACCATGAAACACATAGTATTGAAATAACCTTAGCTGCAAGTATTTCTGGGCACCACTTTTCAACAGAATCATCAGTTTCAGGCCATTTTTTAGTGACTATCATTGATATATAGTCAATATTCTTATAATGTATTCAAAATAAATTCAACATGGTAGTATGATTAACAAAGAACATGGATGCTCAGCTTAAAAAAAGACATTGCTTGGATGTGCTTGGATTTGAATCCAAGCTGTCGAAAAGAAGCCCAAAGGCTGATAATGAGACATGCCATTTAATGAGGCAAATGATTAAAAGGTTGATTAAGTACCACATCATCCGAGCATGGTTTTTATAGCGGGAGAACATGTTAAAAACAAGAAGGGACGAATGGAGACTAGTGCTAGCAGAGTAAGGAGAAGAGACCAAATCCTGTAAGCAACCGAAATTTAGGTAAGCTAGATCACATGTAACATTCAATACTGGTTCTGAAGTAGGATTCTGGGACACTATATGCTCTTATTGTGATGGGAGTTAAAATAACCAGCCAAAAATGGAAAAGAAGTTACAAGGAAATAACTATTATTATTTAATTTCTTAAAACAGAAATAGGTATAGTTGTACCTTAGTATCCAGACTCAAAACCTAGAATCAAATTAAAGCCACAGAAATTGAATCGATATAGAGCTCTACCAGATCTGTAACTTGAAATACAAAATTCACATTACTTCATAATTCAAAATCCTAGAATCTAACAGATCTTCAATGAAAACAAAAATTCCAATCAAATAACAAAGAGAAATTTGCAAAAGGAAAACGTACAGAGCTCGAAGAGGACCCTAAGAGGATTTAAATATCGAAATCAGCCATGCTTAATTTTGTCACACATATGACACAAGACAGCTCCCAACTTTCTCAATCCACATGTGTATTGAAATACAAACAACTGACCTTTTCATACATGCGGGCATCAAACATTCGTATGTATCCACCAAAGGCAATTGTAAAAACAAGCCCTTGGTCATCATAAGCAGTGGCAGGCCTTCCTTGTACACGTAAAAGACCCTATCATATGAATACAAATTAGAAATCTTTCGAAGCAGCAACATGATATAAGAAACTTGCACAGTTTCACCAATATCCAAATCCCAAGCATCTACCTGGCACTTCTCGGCTCGTTGATCCCAAAGCAGAATTGTCCGATCAAGAGAACCAGAAATGAAGCACTCTTTGCGGGAGCACAAGCTAAGTGAGACAACCCTAAAAAAACAAACACAAAAACACATTTTGCAATTACAAAACATGATTAGCGCAAGCACTCACTTAATTAAAACACATAGCAATCAGGTTCATAATCCACACCTGTCATGATGTCCTTTGAAATAGCGCAAGTACTTGTTGTCATTCAATGAGAGAAGCCTCAGCGATTCTGAATGAATTGAACATGTAAATAAGTGCATCTAAATTTCGAATAAACCACACAGCTAACTGAGTGAAGTCCCAAATGCAAGCATACCATCCCAGCCATTTTTCGACGAGTATATAACCGTGGTAGGATGGGAAGTAAAGCGGACCAAATCAACCCCATATTTTTTGCTGTTAATGGTCTTCAAGCACCTGTCAAAAACAAACAAAAAGAGTAAACCCTAAACAAGTCCAGATGTTTCAAATCAACAAGGAAAGGGCTTGTGCCTTACGTTGCAGTGGACACATCATACAAACGAATCGACTCATCATCTCTAGCAGTCACTACATAACTCGAAGCCTTGTGAAAATCCAACGAACTGATTCTACCATTCTGTAAATACACAATCAACAATGGAGCATAACGATGGAGGTGCGAGAGTCATGATCATATAAGTAACAACACACATAGAGAGATGAGATAGTAATAACAAATTAACAAATAACAACTATGAAGTATGAACAAAACTGGAAAAACTGAAATCGAACCCAGAAATGGAAGACTGGAAGTATCGAATGAAGTCACTGAACCCAGCCTTACCCAGAAATCCAAATCCGAAATCGAACCCTCAAGTTTGTATGTAAAGTGAGTAACCAAGCCTTCAAGCCTTCAAGAATTTGAAATCAAAAACTGAAATCGAAGTATCGATTGAACCCATCCTTCAAGCCTTCAAGTAAGCCTTCGAGAACCCAGAACTCTGCTTGAGCCTTGACTCTTGAGGACACTGCAAATTGAAAACCCAGTAACGCAGTCACAGTAAGAGACCGATCTATCGAAGTTCATAAAGAGTGAAAAACACAAACCCATAAACCCAGACTTACCAGTTACCACCGTTAGTCCGTCATCGTCGAAGAGAGAAAAGGCTGTGCCGGAGAGAGAGAGAGGACCCAGAGGAGAGACGGAGAGAGATTCGTTATTAGCTAGGGTTCGAAAGTTTTAGAGAGAGGGGAAAAAAAATACCAAGTGTTGGGGGCGGGGGAATGAAATAATTGGTCCCCGCGGTTCTAAAAGTTTGAAAGTTAGTCCCTCCGCGTTTTTTAAAATTTTTTGAACGAAACTTTTCTCATCGTTTCTCTTGGTGACTGATGTCTATAATAACGATAGAAATCGGTTTTTTCACAAACTGATGTTAACATGTTTTTTAACATCAGGTGCAATACTGACTGATTTAATAGTGGCGATGTCTAATGACATTATTCTAGTAGTGACGCCTTCTTTCACTACCATTAGTCACACGTAGGGCTGTCACTCGATCGGTTCGAATCAGTTATAGGTATTACCAACTTCAAAACCAAAACTTTTGGTTTCAAAATTGAGCTACCAATTACCAACCAAAATTTTTGGTTTTTAATTATACTACCAAATTCTGTATTTTGATTTTTGGTATTACCAACTTTAGAACAACTACAGGATTGCAGAAGTTTTCTAGCTTTTTCATCTTATTCTCAATTTGTTCTAGAGTCCAAGGTTGGTTCTCATTCTCAAGCTAGTGAATTACTTTTCCAACCTCATCCGCAATTTTCTTCTTGACTTCTGGTTAGACATTTGAGTGATTATATCCACCCAGATATGTACAAAACCCTAAGAGAGATTTTCTCTCTCACCCTAGCTCTCTACGGCACCCTCGCCTCCTCTTCTCCTAGCTTTTTTCTCTACGTCTCTCACCCTCAACCCCTCACTCAGCCACATGGCCTCCATTGATGCTATCACCGCTAGCTGTACTACCTCCCTTACGCTTGCAGAGGGAGGTAGTGCTCCTGATCTGGGGAGAATTGGTGGCTGCCCTGTTCTTCGGTCTTCCAAATCTTTTCTGATTGGGAAGTCTCTGACCTGCCGACCTGTCAACCCTACGGCCTTCAAGGTCACCTCCTTTATACCTAGATGGATGTCACTCTGGTGATGTTGAAGAAGAAGTCGGGCAAGATACTTGGGAGTAGGAACAAGAATCATCGCCCTAGCAAAAAGCCGAATGTCACTGCTTTACGACTCTCTTACCCTGCAATTACTGGTATTGATCCCAGCCTTAGCGACAAGGGCAAGGGAAAGCTTTAGGCTTTTCCATGTTTCTTTGCCTAATACTAGAAGTTGAGTCTTCTACTACTTTCATCTTAGTTTCTCTAGTTGTACACCAATTGAGGTATCTAGGCGGTTAGGCTACTACTTTATGGGAAGTTAGTAGGGAGGATTTTTTTTTCTTGTGGTTAGGCTTAGTGAGTGAATGTGTTAACAGTGAGGGTCACATGTCCTTTGTCTGGTAACTTATACCATTTATGATTTTGGTGTAAGACAATATTTGATATACGTGTCTTCTGGCCATGGATAAATGAATGAAGTTATCTATTTTCTAAAAAAAAAACTTTAGAACAACGACTTCTTTGTAATATAAATTAGAATGAATAATACTAGGTTTTTCAATTTTATATTCATAAACTTTGTATTCATCAACTTATTATAGCTTTCTTTTATACATTTGACATCAAGTTTTAACCATTTTCAATAAAACTAGGTTATTTGACCATCTTTGACCAGATTACTTAAAATACATGTACTATTAATGTTGTATATGTAGTAATGTTCATATGATTATGAAATTTTTTATGTTTATTTCTTAATATACATGTATGTGTATTGAAAACTATAATATATAAAGCTAATATTTAGATAATTTGTAGATTCAGTATTTACTGAAACCAAACCACTTTTTTCGGTAATTTTTTATTTCGGTTTTATTGATCTTGGTTACTAAATAGTCAGTATACCAAATCTAAAACATCGGTTGGTATTCGGTCGGTTTGATAATTACCAAACTAAGTGGCAGCCCTTGTCAAATGTATAATTATCACACAAGTCAACATCAACCTTTTGATTAAAAAAAAAAAAGTCAACATCTACCCGCCGGTCTTTATTATTCCTATGTTTATGAACACGGTCTAACACAAAAGGGTTGAAAATGTCTTGGATATATTCTACTGCATTGACCTGGTATAGTCACTCTGGTTTCGTCACATAGAATTGAAAGCATGGCTTGGCATATCTTCATGCGCGTTAAACAAACGTAAAACCTCATTCGCAGTCATTTTTGACTACTTATGAGTTACAGGGCCGTCCCGTGACAAAGTGAGGCCTAAGGCAAAATTTAGAGAGACATTTCTAATAATTTTGTCCATTGAAAAAAAAAAATGTCAACAAAGCAAAGTTCAAACTAAAACACAGTAGATTATATAAACAAAATAAAAAGTAACAATGCCGATAAAGAACATTAGAACTTGATTTTCTAACCACAAAATTTTGGATTTCAGGTCTTGACGATTTATTAAAATTATATCAACCATCAAAATTATGATTACGAAATTAGAACAGAGGGTGAAATTCAGAATTGAGTAAGAGGAAGAGAAACATTATATATTTCATTTTGCCCAAAATAGTGAAAGTGAGAGCAAAACTTTTGGTTATCTTCTTTTTTAATCCCAAAGTGATGGAGAAAGAGGAAAGCTTGGGTGTTTAACTTACAAATACAAAAGAAAAAGAAGAAATTTTGACGCCTCATGGAGTCACATGTTTGATTTTATTGGCCTCAACGTCGTCTTCTACAAACTGCAGTTCTGCTTGTTTTTTCTTTTACTATCTTTTTTTTTTTAAAAGATATATAAATATAGCCCTTTTACTAAGGGATCCTTTTTTTTTTTTTGTCTTTTCTAGGGATAGGGCATTAGACTATTTGATCACATTTCGATATCTCAACTGTTCAGTTTTTAGGCCCTAATATGTAGAACATTTATGCAAATTTTCAGCCGAATCGGTGAACGTTAAAGTATCAAACTAGATTAAATCAATGGACGAACAAAATGTGTCAAACTTGAACCGTTTATGCTTATAATCTTAAATCGTCATTTTAAACGCCTTAATGATAATCAATTTGGCTGAAAATTTGCATAAGTAATCTACACATTAATAACTAAAAACTGAACGGTTGAGATGCAAAAATATGATCGATATATATATATATATATATTTATATATATATATATGTATTTATATATTTTTTGAGATGGAGGCCTCTTCCCCAAACTGAGGCCCAAGGCCATTGCCTTCGTTGCCTTGGTCAAGGGGCTCTGATGAGTTATAACCGCTGACAAGTGATGCGATTAGAAGATAACGTACACATGCATGAGTGTGACATAACGAAAGTTCTTTAGTGGTCAGCATCACCATTATTCCATTAACGAAAGCAATATTGCTTCCCCTAATATGGCCAATCCAATATTTATAGACGGTTTAATCTTGGTTGCCGCTCTAGTAGGAGGGGCGACTATAGTATGGATGCCAAAGAAAACTGTCCAATATACATGAAGTTTTACTCTAAGCTAGACAAAGAATCACCTAGGATTGGATTCAGATCTGGTATTGTCAAAATGTTTTTGGACTAAGAATGGTAATGGGATCATGCCTCCGGAGCAATTTACAGTTGGAAAAAAAAAAAAAAAAAAAAGATAAATCGAAATCAAACTCTGGACCAATTTTTGCTAGATATCTGCCTATCTATATGCTACAGATAAACTTCCTCTCGTCTTTAATGGCTACACTCCACTCATTTCTTTTTATATATACATTCATGTCATTCACGGTCTCTCCCTCTGACTCTCTCAGATTCTGTATGTTCCTTAATTCAAAAGTCAAAACGCAAATAAAATATGACTAGTACTCCATCACATCGTTCCGGCCTTGGATCAAGCCGGAACGTGAATGACATGAATGTATCTTTCTTAATTCCCACATCGTTCCGGCCTTGGATCAAGCCTGCCTCGTTTCTCTTTCGTTTTAATATATCATATTTGTTGCTCTTGTTTTTGACCCTTTAGCTGCAAAAAATGGGAAAGTCAGCAAATTTGTGTTACAATCAAAGATTAAAAGTTGATGCATATTTGTTCATGTCGTTTATTCTCAGAATATGAAGGCTACCAGAACGAGCTTGGAGTTGAAGAAAGATAAGCGAGTGAGGTAATGTTTTCATTCCACGATCTCCTACAGTCATTTATTTCCAGCTGTCTGACCGTGTTTTCATGTTCGTAGGTTTTATAATGATGAGAAACAAGATGGTAATTTTTCCTGGGAAAAGAGTGACCCTACCCAAAGAAACTTAAAAGAGCCACTGTCTGGTGATAGAGCCAAGAAGACTCCTAGATTTAGGGGGTTTAAGGTTTTCCCAGAGAACCATGAGCCACATCAGAAGAAAGTTCTTGATCCTGGGAGTGATATTTTATTGAACTGGAACACGATTTTTCTCATTTCTTGCTTATTAGCGTTGTTCGTTGATCCGCTGTTTTTCTACCTTCCTTATGTACATAATGATGACAGTTCATCTTGTATGGCAATTGATTTGAAGTTGGGAATTGTTGTGACATGTTTTCGTACTCTTGCGGATACGTTCTATCTGCTAAATATGTTCATCAAGTCGAGGACAGCTTATATATCACCAAAAACTAGAGTTTTTGGGAGGGGTGAACTTGTTATGGATCCCAAAAAGATTTCTAGAAGGTATCTGAGATCATCAGATTTTTTCATAGACCTTATAGCTACACTGCCTCTCCCTCAGGTAGGTCATCATCATAAACATACTTTAATTTGCTCAGTTAGTATACTGGTCTAGATTATTCATCTAAAATGTATTATTCATTGGAATTTTGATTTGTGAATTTAGTTTACGGAACATGATTAGATATGTTTAGTCAAATTAATTCATATTAGTGTATGCTAGCCCTTTGTGTTTAACAAGAAACTGTAGGATATTTTTAGTGCCATTTGGAGTCTACTGCACTATTGACTAGTATTTTTTTGTGCATTTTTTTTCTTCTCAGTTTCCCAATTGTGGAAATGACACTACTTTTATTCTGTTTGGCAGATTGTCATATGGTTCATCATACCTGCAGTTAAAAGCTCCACTGTTGGCCATACCCATAATGCCCTTGTAATGATTGTTCTCCTCCAATATGTTCCTAGATCGTATCTCATTTTCCCACTAAGTTCTCAGATCATCAGAGCCACTGGTGTGGTTACAGAGACAGCTTGGGCCGGGGCTGCGTATAATCTCATACTCTACATGTTAGCTAGTCACGTATGTAGTTTCCTTCATGTAACATTAATTCAAATTTACCACCCTTCAAGAGTCAACAACATTGATCCTATGCCTGTTCTTGTAGGTCTTAGGTGCTTCATGGTACCTATTTTCAATTGAACGGTATGCAACTTGCTGGAAATCTCAATGCAGAATGGAAATTGACCCCATCAAGTGTTTTCTCAGCTACTTGGATTGTGGTTCTTTGAACAATCATGGACGCCGGCAGTGGATAAACAGTACTAATGTATTTAGTAACTGCAACCCGGACAACTCCACAGGTTTCAATTATGGCATATTTCAGAATGCACTGACCAACAATGCAGTCTCCTCGTCGTTTCTGGAGAAGTACTTGTTTTGTTTCTGGTGGGGATTACAGAACTTGAGGTATGACCAACACCATGCTACACTATAAATGGCGTATGTATCTGCAATTTGATCAATATTGATGAAGGTCTTGTTCTGTTTATGTTTTTCTCACACAATTTGTTTCAATATATCTCAGCTGCAATGGTCAGAATTTGACTGCAAGCACATTCATTGGGGAAACTTCTTTTGCTATACTTATTGCTACTATGGGTCTGGTTCTGTTTGCACACTTAATTGGAAATATGCAGGTATATTTTCTTGTTTTTGAATTATGATCAAACATCATATTGTGTTTTCTGACAAGGAAAAAAAAAATGCCGTAACTGTTTAAGTAAAATAGATTCGAGAGAGAATGTAGAGAGAATTGTGTAATCGTATTATTGAGAATATGAGCCCTATATATAGGGATTACAAAGTGCATGTTCTAATGTTACAAGGAATACTAATCCGAGTAGGATTAGGAACTTTAGAACTTTCTCTCCTATTACTACTCCTAGTTTGATTAGGCACACTAATAGCTGATTTCCTTCAACACTCCCCCTTGTGCCGCTTTAAACTTGGTGGTGACGCTTCATTTGTTGCCTCGTTAAAAACCTTGCCAGGTAACAAAAACCCTGTGGGACAAAAATAACTCTGGTCGAAGGACAAAAAGAGCACAACACGTCCTTCACTCTTCGAGATCGAACATGTAGACATCATAACTCCTCCTGATGTCGATATCTCCCCCTGATTGCTACAGTCGTGGGAGTTTGGATAACTTTCTCAATCCGATGCTCTTCACATGTTTCTTGAAGGTGGATTTAGGTAATGACTTAGTGAATAAGTCCCCTACATTATCCTCTGATCGGATTTGATTCACTTCAATCTTTAGAAGTGATTGTTGTTGCTGATTATAGAAGAACTTAGGCGATATATGCTTGGTGTTGTTGCCCTTGATAAAACCTAACTTCATTTGTTCAATACAAGCTGCATTATCCTCATAAATGCATGTAGGTTCATCTATGGTAGACTTCAAACCACAACCTCCTTGAATATGTCTAATTACAGACCTTAGCCATATGCATTCATGCACGGCTTCATGTAGAGCAATAATCTCTGCATGATTTGAGGAAGTAGAAACAAGGGTTTGTTTTGTAGACCTCCAAGATATCACAGTGCTTCCCATGGTAAAGACATAACCTATTTGGGAGCGACATTTGTGAGGGTCAGAGAGGTACCATGCATCAGTAAAACCCATCAAAACATCATTGTCGTTTTGATGGAGGGGAGTAGGATGAAGCTGGCCACCCTTGGTGGTGGTGGTGTCAATGTCACCAACCATGGCGTTTTGGACGTTGGTTCTTGATCCAATATGGTCCAATCCCATCCTTCCGTTATTCCTATTCTCTCTGTAGGGATAAAATAGGTATCGAAAGATTGTCTTTACACCAATCTAATGGCAGCGTGTTGGCGCAGAGCTATGTCTAGCTAACAAGTTCACTGCGAATGAGATATTCGGTCTTGTGCATTGAGCTAAGTACAATAATGCGCCTATTGCACTTAAATAGGGCACTTCAGCCTCTAATGGTTCTTCGTCCTCATCCTTTGGACGAAACAGATCTTTTTCCGGCTCAAGACTACGACCAATCATGGGAGTATTCATAGGCTTTGATTTATCTTCATTAAAGCGCCTTAGGATTTTCTGAGTGTATGCAGACTGATGGATCAAAATTCCATCACTACGGTGCTCGAGTTCTAAACCGAGACAAAACCGTGTCTTCCCAAGATCTTTCATCTCAAATTCGAATTTCAAGTATTTAGCAGTTTCCTTTAACTCATCTAGAGTTCCAATTAGGTTCATGTCAACGACATAAACTGCTACGATTGCAAATCCGGAACTTGTTCTTTTAATGAACACACATGGGCATATTTCGTTATTAATATATCCATTCCCAATCAAGTAGTCACTTAGACGGTTATACCACATCTGTCCGGATTGTTTTAATCCATATAGTGAGCGTTTTAATCTTATTGAAAAAGTGCTCCGTGGTTTAGAGCCACTTGATTTGGGTAATTGAAGTCCATCTGGAACCTTCATATATATCTCTGAATCTAGATCCCCATAGAGATATGCTGTAACCACATCCATAAGCTGCATGTCAAGTTTTTCGGAAAACTACCAAACTGACAAGGTAGCGGAACGTTATAACGTCCATTACGGGAGAATATGTCCCCTCATAGTCGATTCCAGGGGATTGTTAGAAACCTTGCGCCACGAGGCGGGCTTTATATCCAACCACCTCATTTTTCTCATTACGCTTTCTAACAAAGACCCATTTATGGCCAACAGGTTTTACATCTGGTGGTGTCTGCATTATAGGCTCAAATACTTGTCTCTTTGCTAGTGAATCCAATTAAGCCTGGATCGCATATTTCCATTTAGGCCAATCCGCTCTTCGTTGACATTCTTCGACAGAGTGAGGTTCAATATCATCATATTCTATGATTCCTTTTGCAACATGATATGCAAATGCATCATCAATTGCCATAGAATTTCTATCAATCATCTCATGTACACTAGTGTAATTCATGGAGATCTCTCTATTCTCTGGAATTGGTTCTGACATTGGAGAGTCCCCCAATGATGTCTCTTGGACATAACCATAATCCGGAATGTTCTCATGAGATGGATTATTTACATCGATGATTAATGGATTATTTTGTGCCAAACTCGCTTTCTTTCTTGGGCGAGAATCCATCGAACCTATAGGCCTCCCGTGCTTCCTGGTGGGAGCCGTAGGCCTAGCCACAATATCACCAAGGGTGGGGACGTTGGCGCCATACTCATGTACTCTTGAGGTGGCGTCATGTCCTCTAATTTTAGGGACATCAATCCTTGCAGGCACGTTTGCAGCAGGTATATGTGATCTCGTCACTTTAGCGATATCAGAAAATGCATCAGGCATCGATTCTGCTACGTCCTGAAGATTAAGAATTCTCCGCACTTCAATTTTGGACTGTGCGGTTCGGGGATCAAGATGAGACAGAGTGGGGACAGACCACGACAATTCCTGTCGTTCCTGTTGAACATTGATGTTCTTATCTCCCCCTAACGACGGGAAGACTGTCTCATCGAAGTGACAATCTGCAAATCTAGCGGTCAAGAGATCGCTTGTCAAGGGTTCTAATTAGCGAACAATCATTGGAGAATCATATCCAACGTAAATGCCTACTCGTCGTTGAGGACCCATTTTGGTGCGCTGTGGAGGCGCAATTGGCACATAAAATGCACACCCAAATATGCGTAAGTGTGAGACATTAGGCTCATACCTAGTCACCATCTGGGACGCAGAAAAGGGTTGAGTGACAGTGGGCCTCAGACGAATAAGCACAGCTGCATGCAATATTGCATAACCCCAAGCAGAAATAGGGAGATTGGTGCACATTACCAATGCCCTAGCGACCATTTGTAGGCGTTTAATGGCTGCTTCTGCGAGACCATTTTGGGTGTGAACATGAGGAACGGGATGTTCAACATCAATCCCAATGGACATGCAATAATCATCAAAAGTTTTTGATGCAAACTCCCCAGCATTGTCTAACCTTATAGATTTAATAGGATGATCAGGGTGGTGAGCCCGTAGCTTAATAATCTGGGCCAGGAGTTTAGCAAAGGAAGTGTTCCTAGTGGACAATAGCATGACATGTGACCAGCGTGTCGATGCATCAACAAACACCATAAAATATCTAAATGGTCTGCATGGTGGTTGAATAGGTCCACAAATATCACCTTGGATTCTTTGCAAGAATGGTATATTTTCTTTAGTGTCCTTTGCATAGGATTGTCTCGATCCTAATTTTGCTAAAGAGCAGGCTTTGCAGAACGAATGATGGGCTTGAGAAACAACCAATGAGGATTTTGGTTGAGCCACAAAGTCACAAATGACTTTAGAAGTAGAGATCGGAGTCAGGGGAGCAGAGGTGGCGTCAAAGCCACCCTTGGGCAGTAGGGGGATGGCGACGTCGGCTTGTGATGGCCGGACTTGAAGGAGAAAGGCGCCGTGAGGCGCAGGTGCTCCTCCTTGATCCAAATTTTGAGTTTTACTTCTTTTTGTTCTGAAAAATGGATGTCCATGCGAAGTCTTTAATATGCAGATCATCATATCACGACCTGGATGTCCCAAACGGTCTTGCCAAGGCCTATATGTGTCGGAATCCCATAAATCATTTCTCATAACATGATTGGATTCAATTATGCAAATAGTGGTTGCATACAACCCACTAGATCGACACATAAGTTTCTCTAAGACTCTTTATGTCCGTAGTCATTAGAGGTGATGCAAAGGAACTCTTGTCCATTCTCACAATGCGTTTCAGCATGAAAACCATTGGCTCTTATATCTTTAAAACTCAATAGGGTTCTTCCTACCCTAGGAGCATAAAGAGCTTCGTTGACATTTAAAATTGTGCCATTTGGCAACATAAATTGGGCTGGTCCTCTACCATGAATGAATTGAGATGATCCAGCCATCGTAGTCACAGAAGATCAAGATGGCGTCATCCATAGAAATAGTTGCCTATTTCGAAGGATGGTATGTGTAGTTGTACTATCCACGAGGCATTCTAGCTCTCCGGGAAATATACTAAAAAATAATAAAGTTCGAAATTAAAATATGTCCAAGACATTGATTTAAATAAATCGATACTTTATTAATAATAGCCAATGATTACGTCAAAGTTTCATGACCATAATCTAATCCAAAATAAAAAATCAAACATTAGACAAATGGTAGTCACTCAATTCGTTCGGTAATTCCAATTAAATATGACCAGGGAAGTAGAAAGAGATCTCGGTGGAGCGAAGCTCTCTTAAGTACCACTAATCTCAATTACTTTCCTAGACATCATACTTAATTGAGTATGCCTAGAGGAAAAGAGATAATCCAATAAGTCATTTTATTGATTAAGGTATAATTGCCATTACATAATTCTTGGAAATTAAAAGACTATTCTAAATAAAAATCTGCAGCATTCTAACTTCATCGCCAGATTTAAAGTCTTTTATAGCTCGATATCTTGATTACCATTGATCAGGTACTCCATAAAATACCATGAAGAGGATGCTCTCTTGATTGAGATGTATTGACACAATACATATGGTCCCTAGGACCAATGTTGTTGGAATAGTGCAACCATGGCCAAAAGTGGCGCCATGGTGTCCAACCCTATACCCACAACGTCATGACTCCTATGGTCATGTTAGGGTTTTCTCAATCAATTTGTTCTTTTGTGTTTTTCACAATCATGCATCAATAATATGATGTAGAGAGCCTCCGAACAATATTTCATAACTCTTTCAAAGTTTAGAGAAGCGGATATTATTCCATCATGCTTCTAAGTTCGGAAAATTGTGAATGTTACTAAAACGTTCACAAGGCGCAACCCAAAGGTTGTTAGTGTTATCCTCATTCATGTACTCAAACTGGAGGGCCACCTTCATGTGGCGCTTCATCAGGGTAAATTCCCTGGAATTATCTATCTCAGTTTGAGGGCCTTGAGTGGTTCTTTTAGAACAAGACTCCTGGATTGTAGGCAATAAATCAAGGGCAATTAGGTGGAGCTCAACATTTTGAGCCCACATGAAAATTTCGTGCCCGTCGAATCCAATGGAGTAAAATCGAGCTCATTCAAGTCTTACATCCTGAAAAGGAAAGCAAGAACGTATTAGTTTCGGAGTTAATGCTTCCACGAAAACTAATATAAGATTTCTGAGCCATAATGCTACCAAGAAATCGATTTCCAATAATATTTGGATTAGACCGAAACAATGATGTTTGAATGGTCAAAATCGATGCTCACGAACACTCTTAGTCCGTAGTTTACGAACGCTCTTAGTTCGTAAAATCGATGCTTACGGACGCTCTTAGTCCGAAGTCTTACGAACGCTCTTAGTTCGTTTAATAGCATGAATCCTCACGATTCCGCTTTTCAATAATCGAACCCACGTTATAAGAAAGGTGGGATGTAGAAGAAGGGAGGTTGCAAGTCTCCGATGAAAAAGAAGGAGAAAATAAATTTCAAAAGCAGGAACTTTAATTATAAAGACTTACTTGTTGAAATTCAGAGCAGATTCTCTTCTGAATAGCTTTCGCTTCGATTGGTGTACAGGTCTCAAACTAACTCCGATAAGGCTAAAATTTGGAGGTCAGATGGACGAGATATAGACGAATAACTTTGATGAAGAAAGTATTTTGATCTGAGGTCCTGAACTAGGCGTTTTGGAGCTTGCAAGCAGAAGGACGTGCACAGTAAAGGAGAAGGATGCAGTTGGTGTGCGTTGGTGCTGCAGGGGCAGCAGGGATGCGTGCACAGGGGTGCTGCAGGGGCAGGCGCACAGGGGAGGCTAGCGTGGGCTAGGAGCTGCGGTGATGAAGAAGATTTTCGGGTTTTTAGTTTTTGGTTTTTGGTTTGTGGTTAGAACTCGTGCTGATAACGTGTTTAAGTAAAAGAGATTCGAGAGAGAATGTAAAGAGAATTGTGTAATCGTATTATTGAGAATAGGAGCCCTATATATAGGGATTACAAAGTACATATTCTAATGTTACAAGGAATACTAATCCGAGTAGGATTAGGAACTCTAGAACCTTCTCTCCTATTACTACTCCTAGTTTGTTTAGGCACACTAATAGCTGATTTCCTTAAACAGTAACTTGTTCTAGTTCAGTAACAAGGTTTCTTTTTCTCTTCTTCATTCTGATCTCTTACACATTCTATAAATTGTGTAGACTTACTTGCAATCTATCACTGTGAGACTTGAGGAATGGAGGCTCAGGCGGAGAGACACAGAGGAGTGGATGAGACATAGGCAACTCCCTCAAGATCTGCAAGAACGTGTTAGGCGATTTGTGCAGTACAAGTGGCTTGCAACTCGAGGAGTTGATGAAGAATCAATCTTACACGCCTTGCCTACAGATCTTCGTCGAGACATCAAACGTCACCTATGTTTAGATCTTGTTCGACGCGTAAGTGACTTCCTTGGTATTCTAATCCAGTGCTATAACTCTGCCCCAAGCCATGATTTGATAACATCTATGTAGTCCACTTTTCTGATAATGGGTAACAGTATATGTGCTAGCATTGAGTTACTCTTAACCATGATGCATATTTCTAGTCTTGTTGTTCCAATGATGATGAGTAATGCTTTTCACTTCCACCGTGTCATTTGCAGGTACCATTTTTCTCACAGATGGATGGTCAACTACTTGATGCCATATGCGAGCGTTTGGTATCTTCATTGAGCACTCAAGGCACCTACATTGTTCGAGAAGGTGACCCTGTCACAGAGATGTTACTCATTATCCGAGGAAAGCTAGAGAGCTCAACAACAAATGGAGGTCGGACAGGTTTCTTCAACTCAAATACTTTGAGACCTGGTGATTTTTGTGGGGAAGAATTGCTTGCTTGGGCATTGCTTCCCAACTCTACTCTCAACTTGCCTTCTTCTACAAGAACTGTTAGATCACTTGATGAAGTAGAGGCCTTTGCGCTTAGAGCAGAAGATCTCAAGTTTGTTGCCAATCAGTTTCGACGACTTCATAGCAAGAAGTTGCAACACACATTCCGATTCTACTCTTACCACTGGAGAACTTGGGCTGCATGCTTCATTCAGGTTGCGTGGCGTCAATTCAAGAAGAGATTGTTGGCAAAGAATCTTAGCATGGTTGAGTCATTTTCATATAACAGTGACAACCAAGAGGCTGATGAGGCCGAACAAGAAAAGGAGGAGTACTCTAGGACTGATGCAGCCTCAAATGCTTCGCAAGCGAGACAGAATTTGGGGGTCACCATTGTCGCTTCCTGGTGTGCTGCAAAGACGAGAAGAGGGCAACTGCCAAAGCCTGAAGAGCCAGACTTCTCAGTAGATGACTAGTAACTACTTCATTACTATGTACAGATTCATAAACTTATGTTTAACGCCTACACGAAATTACAAGAACACGGGTCAGGTAACCAGGTACATTTTAGTTGAAAGCATAGTTGTTTCATATTCGACACCTACGCTTTCTTTTTTACTGAACATAAATGTCCATCCTGTGTTTAATCAAACTTCCCAGAATCTGTTTATTGTAGAATACTTTTCCAAGAAGAACTACATTATAGTACAAAATCTCTCCTTGAAAAAAGGGCATCTTTGAAAGTCTCAGGACCATTATGTACGAGTTTTAAGAAGTATTTAAGTGGCCCGACGATACTGAAAACACCAAAAATACTTCCTTTTTATTTTATCAAGTTAAAAATTAAAATTTAGAGAACACATTTTTCCAACGACAAGTCTTGTTGTTGTCAAAAGTGGTAGATCCACTTTTCTTTTTTCTTTTTCTTTAACAAATTTTTTTTTTTTAATATGTAAAAGAAATACATTATTGGCCTCGACATAACCAACTCAAATGAACTATAGCAATACATTGGCTGTTGAAATTGAGTTTTGACATGGTTCAATGAGTAGCGCCACTTTGAGAGAAAATTGTTTATTATAATACACAATTTTCATTAAAAACGGTGTCTTTAAAATTCTTTAGACCGGTTTACACGGATTTAGAGAAGTATTCAAAAATTCCAATAAAACCAAAATGAGCACTTACAACACTTAAATAAACTATTTGACATATAGTCACATAGATTTTTTTTTTTTTTTTTGGGTAAAAAAATAGTCATGTAGTATAAATTGATGAATACTACTTGATGCTTTGCAAAAGGGTTGAAATATGTGTCGTGTCAAATCAATCTTTCCTTAAGACGGTAGTGATATTCCATTACAAAACTTTCAATGCACTGGGCCTTTAGATAGGCCTTGGTTTGTCAACGAAATGAATCATCTTGTCTAATCAGACCCCCCAAACACACAATTCAGGGCACCATTTACAGAAGAACCAGATTGATACATATATGGTATACCTCCATAGAATTCCAACCCTACAACTCTATGGATTATGGCACTTAAACTGGCGGCTGAGGAAGCCTGAGAAACTACATGGACCAGAAACCTCAGCCACCCCAAAATACCATAATACATTTTGACCTTTATGTTTTTACCCATTTTGCCTGACCGACACTTCCAAATGCAAAATTGTAGAAAGGGGCTCAACAATGAGTGATGACTGATGAGTCTGTCAAACGTAAGACAGTATATACATAAATGAACTTTGTTTCTTTAGAGAAATTACAGGAGAATGTTTTTACATGCCTCACTGATTGCCAATAATGAATCTAGAAACCAAAGCATCAGAAAACCCAGCAAAGTTATCCTTACCCATGCCAGCGAGCTGCGGCAGCTGCCTATGTCGGTGAGGCAGAGCCGGCCCTGGGCATAGGCCCAACAGGCACAGGCCTAGGGCCCCCGGTTTCAAGGGCCCCAAAAAAATATAACTCCTATTAATATATATATATATATATATGTAAAAAGATAAAAAAAAAATTATCTGGAATGTATTTTATTGTTTCATCGCTGTACGCCTGTAGCTCTGTACGTGACGTTTGTTCTTCTCTACTGTTGAATCTCTCTCGTTCTCACTTCTCAAACGAACTTGTCCAGATAATTAAGTCTATCTTGCTCCAATACTATGCCTGTTCGGCTCTTTCTCCTGTTGAGGAGGTAGAAGGAGACGAGTTCTTCTTTAGTTGGGTAGAAATGGAAGCCTGTTGTGAGTTCTTGATCCATTATTGAAGTCTTGTTTTATCTGATTATCTGTAGTTAGAGACGAGTTCTTTTTCAGTTGGGTAGAAGGGGACGAGTCTTCAATTTTGTATTTGGGTGATGATAATTTTATGTTAAGTTTCTGTTTGGGTGGGAGAGGTAATTAAGTCTCTCGTTCTCCTTTTAATCTCGAGTTATTTGTTTGTGCTAGTCCTAGTAGTCTGAGACTGCAAAACAATGAATTAAGCAAACAACCAACTGGACTAGTTGACTGACTCTAATTTTATAGTTGAGATTAAAGAAAATTGTTTTGATTTGCTGACTGTCAATTGAAATTGAGTTTAATATATTATGATAATGGTATTGTATCATTTGTATGGCAGTATTTCAATTGAAAATGGGTTTATATTGGTAGGGAGCCCCAATTTTTTTTTTCGCCTGGAGCCCCGGAAATCTCAGGACCGGCTCTGCGGTGAGGTTAAGCAAGCACAGTTTGCCCATGCAAGCGAGGCTAATTGTAGACGACATTTTCAGTGAGTTTTTTCAAAATGACATTGGAAATATGTCCCAACTCCTTGAGAATCGATCCTGAACATTTTACTCAAAAATTACAAAATTTGTTCGAAATCATTATTTTTCACCCAAAATCGTGGGTTATATTACAGCACACGGTTTTTGCTAAAATTGCATATTCTTATTTTCTTATCAAAATCTGTACATTCTCAAGTCATGATTTTTATGCAATCCTCTAGCTGACAGAACTCAAAAATCTCGCCCCGATTTTATTATACAATTTTTCAAAGAAAAAAAACTAGGAAAATTTTTTTTTAAATCCATTCAAAATTTTGGTGCTCTGTCAATTGAAGTACTTTCTAAAAATCATATTCTACATATAGTGAGCTGCTGCATTGGAGAATTTCAAGAACATGCACAGGAATTTGCATGTTTCGGCATATAACGGCACCTCTAAACCATTGCCTTGATAAACTCCATTTTGTAGTTTTAAACACCTCATCCCCTAAACTTTTCGTTTATAAAACATGGTTTTTAAAAAGTGGTCCAATTGACGAAACTCAAAAATCTCAAACTGGTTTTTTTATTTACAATTTTCCAAAGCCAAAAAATAAGAAAATTCACCAATCGAAATCAAAATTTTGTTGTCCCACCAATCAAAAAATCCGCAGTAACTATCATAAGAAATATGTAGAGACAGAAAAGAATTTAACATTAAAACTGATCAATGACATAATATTGAGGGAAGAACATTTGGAATTGGTATTGGGGAGTGATGGAATAAAAAGTTCCTATTGAGAACTTCACACTGTAAACTATGGCTATAAATAAATCATGTTATTGAAGCAGAAGGTAAACCATTGAACTACTTCACTGTGCAATGTGCATATCGGTGTTGCTTTTTCTATATCTCTCTTGCACCCTATTAGCTAATTTGCTCTCCAATAAGGTCAAGACCAACAAGGAGGAAGGTCACACCTTGGAAGAGTAGGAAGTAAAAGTGTACTCCTTGAGCAGCTAACAGACTCCTGACCGAAGCTGTGAGCAGGAGGAAAGCTAGAGCAAGTTCTTTCCTGTATATCTTGTTAGCTTTCTTGACAGGCAAAGGAGATGCTACTTCTTTATGTTCCATAAGTTTGTTCAACTCGGAAAGCTCACTCTCTGAACCTACTCTGTGGATCGGTAATTGGTTTATCATCTTTGTTTCCCTTTCCGCAGCAGCCAGTAAATCGGATTCTGATGACCGGCCAGCCTTCTTGGTGACAATCCACTCGTAAGAGCTACCCAGTTGGAACAATCCAGAGACCATTGCATTGAATTTGGTAACGGACATGGTGTTCTCGAAAAGGAGGTAAGGAACAATAAAAGGGAAGGACTTGGGGGCTGGAAGAACATTGAGTAAAGACATGAAAACGGGCACATAGCATATGACCCACGAAGGAAGCTCTGCCTCAGGGACAAACATAGTTAATGGAAGAATTATGCAGAATAGGGTGAAAGAATAGAAAGGAAGGATGAGTTTCCTCAATAGAAAGAATAGTAGTATCAAGTTTGCTTTCTTCCATGCTGATATCTGCATTATCAATATTAAGAGAAATTATGGCATATGTTATAAATATTTGCAATTGTAAAATATGGAATGTGAACATTTTTGGTACCTTAGAAGTAATAACCGCTGGAAGGCACAATCTAAATAGCTGCATAGGACCAGAATGCCAGCGATGCTGCTGCTTCCTGTAAGCTTCATAAGACTCTGGCACTTCGCATAGTACCTAAAATTTACATATAATTTAGGACTAAAGAAATTGCACACATTTGGAAGACATGGTAATATCCCAAATATGAACTGTTTTTCCTTTGCTCACATTCACATTTGAATTTTGAAAAATATATCTATGGTATATTTCTGGCACTATTTCTCTATATCCTAATTTTATTCAAATGATTAGTCAATATTAAATGGTTGGTTACGGAATAACTATGCTCTGAAATTACCTGAACATCATTAAGGTAAATAAATTTCCAACCATTGAGATGAGCCCGGACAGCTATGTCCATATCCTCCACGGTAGTCCTTTCCAGCCATCCTCCAGATTCCTCAAGGGCTTTTATTCTCCAAACACCAGCAGTTCCATTGAAACCAAAGAAATTAAGAAACACACCATTAACCTGCTGTTCCACCTCAAAGTGGAAACACAAATTAATGTTTTGGAGACGAGTCAACAAGTTCTCATCCTTGTTCACAAAAGCCCATCTTGCCTGAACTAGACCAACTTGGGGATTGCCCTGCAATATTGGTTAAGATAGAATAAGTTCCCAAAGTGTACTCCAACCAAAAATCACACTGGAAGATGTTCTTGTTGTTTATATTCACCTTGAAATGTGGCACTGTTTTCTTAAGGAAGTCTGGATTAGGTTGGAAATCTGCATCAAAGATTGCCACAAACTCATAGTCCTTCACATAATCACAGCTCATTGCAGACTTGAGATTTCCTGCTTTGTAACCAGTTCTAATCTCGCGATGCCGATATATTATGTTGATACCCCTTTGGTTCCAGTCAGCAACCTCTGACTTAATTAACCACCGGATGCTCTCATCATCAGAATCATCAAGAACTTGAATTAGTATACGGTCCTTTGGCCAATCAATCTGGCAAACTGCAGAGATAGACTGCTCATATACCTGCAAAAAGGCCATGGCAGAAAATCTTGTGAACATCGTGAAGAATCTACAGGATTTCTATCACGAATTACCTTTAGTGGAAAGCTGTCGTTTACTAAGGCATATAAATAGTAGATCTGAACAATGTGACACAAATCTTCACATTCTTTCTAAAACATCAGAATTGTAACTCTAATTTGCTATCTTGGTAAAAGCATGCATTCCCACTTTATCTTGTCTTAAAGTTAATTCTTGATTTTAACAGTGAAAATAATTCTTCAATGTTCACAAAAGTTTTTGAGTGATGCTATTCCAATCAAAGAAGACAAGCAATGCCTTTTACTTTCCTGTTCACTACATATGCAGTCTTTTTTCGTCAAAATTTTTCAAGCAACTAAAACGTGCCTATCTACTCCAGAAATAGTAACTCACTACCCTAGATGAAACATAATAAGTTGATAGAACAAAAGTGAGAAGAAAATAGGAAGGGAAAAGATAGAATTCAATTCATTACCTCTTTCTCATTACACATAGGAATTTGAACAAGAACCATGGGGTACTCATAGTCCGACTTCTCAAGATCATCCAACTTCATAGAATTTGCATCAATGGTGGGCTTAATTTTCTTGTACTTAATCCACAAGCATCCCAACGAAAGTATCATACGGTCTGCAGATTGGATCATGAAAAGAACAACACAAAATGTAGAGAGTGCTTGAACTGGAGGTGCAATGTAATCGGCCCGAAACCTTAACCAGGCAAGATAAACCACGTGGAGCAAGCCCTGTATATCAGAAGTCCGAGGGATGTGCAAGCTCGGATTCCTGAAGTAATGCCACCCTTTGAAATAAGCAACTACCTCAAAACCCAAAATGGCAATGGAGGTCACTAGGAAGACCCTTATGACTGTAAACAACAACCTTGCCCTTCCCAATTTCCCATTCTCCATTGCTACTCCTTGCCTAAAGATTAGCCTCTTGTTAATGGTACCAAGCAATGACCAGAGGAGTGTAGCAAGTGAAGCAATGAGACTCACAAAACGTTGAGCCTTGAGAAGCAAAACCCATGAGGCCTGCTTTGCATTCTTACCCCTGCTTTTCTCAACAGGCCTGAATGCAGTGTCTGGACCATCAATCTCCACAACTGAGAAATTGGGGTTCTCCATTTTCACAACCACTGGTGTTCCTCCTCCCTTCTTAACATTCTTTGCCCACATCTTGGAAAAATCCAATCTTGGAGCCATTTTCTCAAACCCAATAACACACTAAACAAACAAACAAAAATAATAATATGAAGAACCCCAGAACCCAAAGCCCCAAAATTTACCAAAGACCAAGAAAACTCTAAAACCCAGATCTGAAAATAGAGAAATAAGCCAAACCCATTTCTAGAACACCCACAAAAATGAAAAAAGAACCAGACTTTCCCAATGAAAACTCAAAGAACTGAAGAAGAACCCATGAAATGCAGCAAGGGAAAGCCACAAAGGACAAGTCTGGGAGGTTCTTTGTTCACTCTAGAAGACACACACAACATAGAAAAGCAACATTATGAGGGAAAGTATCTGCTGCAGCTGTAATACCCAAAACACCATGTGGGGTATTTGTCAAGCTCAGCCCTTGGTTTTAAACTCAGCAAAGCATATATTACCCCTTGGTCTTGGTGAAATAGTTTTGAGTCCTAAAAGAATCTGCATAAAAGTTCACAGATTCTGCCTGAAACAAGAACACTCAGTCAAGACTGATTTGACTCTAAGTAAGGCTGACTCAGTTGAAACTGTAGTGAAATCAGGGGCCATTCATGTTTAAGAAAAATACTAACCCAAATGAACACCCAACTGTGAAAACAGAGCTGTGATACAAGTCTACAATGGCGGAAAAGGCTCAGTGTCACTACTACTTAAACCAGCTCACTCTCACTTTCATAATATTACGATTCAGAATAAAATACTTGCTTAGTGATAATGATTGTATCATATACTGTACGATGGAAGCTTATTTATAATAAGAATATTCTTTGGTTCTTATAATCTGTGTGACAAATTAAAGTATGAACATTAATACATAGAGACAGGGCTGTGAGAGGGCCACCGAAAGACAATGCTACCCTCCAATGGACCCATGTGGTAGTAAAAAGATTTTCATTTTAGGGGTGTAAAGTTGTAAACTTGACAAATTTCTTTTTCTTTTTAGAAAAAAAAAATGGAAATGTTCCATTTAATGAGAAAATTCACATATGAAAATAGATGGAAACACTTTGTTAAATTCCATTGAAATATTGACTTTTATTTGTTACACAAATGAGTCGATAACAAAACACCATTTTAGTTTAATAACTCATAATTATCTATGGAATGAATTTTTTGTTTTGAGTTGACTAATGAAAAAATGTCAATCAAGACATTTTAAGAATCATTACATCGTATTAAGATGAGATGTATTAAAAGCATTCGTTTTAACTCAGTTAATCTCTTCAATAGTCAATTATGTCTTTTCTTTTAAACTCGTCACTTTAAATAAGATTGCCATGTTTTATTATTAGAGCTCAACTTTCTTCAAAATTTTATCCAATAAAAGCGAAAAAGAAACCTTTTTCTTTATTAAGAAAACGAAAATTCACATAAAGTAAAAGAGGTAAGGTGGACTTTTTCTTTTTGTTTTTGGATTTTTATAGTTGCATTACACGCATGGCTAATCCTGCCCTACATTTTCTGTACAGGGTCAAGATTCACAGAGGCAAATCCTATGCAAATATTTTTCTTTGACATTTATTGTAGAAGATAGATTCTACCCATTTTGTTTTTATGCATGTATAAAATTTGGACGTTGTCATTATTTATGAATCTGTGTCGTTGCATGTGATCTACTGATAGTAACTGCTATGAACAGAGAGTCTCAGAGATCGATCAAGGAAGGCCTGAATGAGATCAAGTACTCAGCTACTTCTGTTATGAGGCATGAGCCGGAGAAGAAAGGCCTGAAATCAACTCTAGTCATACCAATTCGTAGTGTCATACCCTCATCCCCTATATTTTGCTGATGATTTTCCTCGTAACTTGTATACGAAGAGTTTGTTCTTCTATAACTAAGTAGAGTTCTTGGTTCGAATGATATTTTAAAAAACAAATATGAATTTATCTAGTTTGTCTACCGACATTAGATTAGAGTGAACAACGAGCAACCAAAGATTTTACAGTCACCTGATGACCAAAACAACATATGACAGGTGAACATTACCGATGGATACTATCAATAATACAACATGTTGCAATAGGATAACATTTCTGGCGAAACATTGTATGCAAATCTTAGGTGTCTAAAAGATGAGATCTTCAATTAAACAAAGAACGAAGTTGGATCTTGGTCCCGTGACAAAGTTTAGGTTTTTGGTTGTGATTGACTCATATACATGACTATCTATATCGAGGGAACTTAGAACGTGTAATCTTCAAATCATAAAACAACTTCTTTTCTCCTACTCATGATGAAGTCACGAGTTCTAACCAAGATTCATGGGTATCAAGAGGGTTATAGAAAAGAAAGAGGAGCAAATTTCCCTATTCCAGTACCTACCACCTCTATAGATGAAGATATAGATTTCATTCACTACAATAATTCTCATTCTTAGTTTAGAAAGATGAACCCCTTAATAATGGTTTATATCAGAGGAAAGACAACCAAACATGTAAAGCACGTATTAAAACCAAAGCGACCCCTAGAATGCTACGCAACAGCCCCAAAATTCATTCCTTTGTCGGCTATGATTATAAAGCTTGGGCTGAAAATTAATGGAAGTGTAAATATACAGGTATACAAATTTGGTGACCGGGGGACCATTTCTAAGTTTCTTCAATGGTCTTATGCCTCTTACCCAAGTCCACCACATTTGGTATCCTGCATGTGTGCATTCTGGGTGAGGTGGGAAGGTGGTAAAGTTTAATGTTCAAAAGGATAACAAAAGACGGGTTTTCTGGAACAAGGAAAGGGTAAATGTGCAACTACAAAGAATGAAGTCGATGAATCCAAATCGAAAATTGAATGTAAAATATAAGAAGCAGGAAAATTGATAAATGATCATTTCAATCCACATCTTACTTAACAACAAGCAAGCAATAATTGCAGGACATAAAACAAAGGATATTATTGCTCAGATTGATCTTAAGACACTCTATTAGCAGAACAGGAAAACAAGGGCATGTGCAGGGAAGACCCCCAATCTGATAGCCTGGATTCCTGGCAGATTTCTTTTCCCAAGGCCTAATCTTTCCTAGAACATCAAACCCGAGCACTTGCTTTCTGTAATACCTAAATACAGTCGATAATGCATCCAAATTTTTACAAAAGAACCTAATTCAGTGACACCACAAAAATGCAACATTATCATCACACTCGAGTTCTATAGTTTGATTTCCACAAAAACAATACACATTGATGAAAATTCAGCAATCATCTTTCATTTTCCCAGAAAGAATGTGATCATTAACATTTGCATTATCCATCTTACTTTTCCTCAGCGAGTACCTAACAACAGACAAATATATCCAACAGAAGCTCATGTAATTGACAGATGATGGATTTGTTTTACTTGAAACATCTGTACCGCTTGGGTGAATTTGGATATATTGTTGATCAAACTTGTTTATGAATCCCTATATCATCGTCCTTCAAAGAACTATGGCCATCTCTGATGAAAATAGAAGCAAAAGAACAACGTAACAATAGAAAGCAGCTGTTAGTAAACCATATGGAATCTTTTCTATTGATATCATTTATGGTAAGTCTCCACATCTGATACCCGTTTTGGGGCCTTGCTCTTCCTTTGCTGATATTTGGCATATGAATACCAAACTCCACCGGCTGTGTTGATAACTAGTCCAGTCACATTCAAACCATGTACTTGCACACCACCCAGTAAGACAAAACCAAGGGTCTGAGAAGCAAAGAAACAGTATAAGCTGTCTCGCTCACAAAAGTTTCGTTTTAAAATAAAATGGAAGAAGAGTTGATGGCGAAAAGGATTGGTGTTGGAATAACTGATTGAAATAATAATACAATCAACTAGTCTACAACCAAGTGGTAGTTCATTCTCACCGTGGACCCAACCCCTTTTAGGACTCCAACTATGGTCGTTGTCAGAGCAGAGTTGACTATGGTACATAAGAACATGGTGAAGTTGAGAGCGATGCCCATAACAAATGAAAGAATAAGGATCACCAAAAAATGTATGGATTTGCTCTGCAGATAAGGAAAAAAAATTCTTGTCAGTTATACTGCAGGATCATTTTCTTCTCTTAATATGTAACTTATAGTCTTATACTGAAGAAGTTCTTTATGTTATAAGGGAGTGGTACTCTATGGTATACGATATAATACGAAGAAAACACTGCCAAAGAATTAAGCCCAAAGAAACATTTACATGCTCCCTAATTACAAAGCAGCAGTGCAATTGTATATCGTTATCCAGAACACAAAGTAATGCAAACAACACATATTCAGTAGAATTGAACAAAAAAACCAATATAAAAAAATATAAAAAAAAACATCAAATTTCTCACCACAGTGCAACAATTGATGTCACCTCATAATTTAGGAGAAAATATGGATACAAGCTCAAAGAAAACAAGGATTTTTCAACGGGCATAAACATATGCAAAAAGAAACATGTTTGGTTAATGATACCGTCAACTAGATTTCTTTGAAAGCCATGATCAGAGTACGTGTTCATGTTCTTTATCAACTCCTCTATTATCTTAACTACAGATGAAGACTCCCTAGTACTAGGTTTCAAAGTCAGTAATCAGTTTCCTGACTACTTTATAAGAGATAGGGTTGAAATTTAACCAGTCAAGCATCTGGTGTTTCCAATTTATCAAGAATGAAAATACATATACACCAAAAGGGTAAGTTCTTACCTTTACAAGTAGTAATGAGAAAGAATTTGGAAATTCTCCGGTAGCTATAATGAGAAATAGCAAAAATGGAAGAGACAGAAAGCTGTTATAGAACATGATCTCAACTGATGATAGCCCATCCTCTGCACCAGACTTCTCCACTAGCACAAGGTACATGGTCTGAGTTTAAAATTAAGCACTTGTATGAGCTCAAGTACCAGTTCAGACAGTTTTTTTTATTTATTTTATTTTTTTTTTATCTAAAAACATATATGAAACACCCATAGATGGTCAAAACATCCTAACCAACCTGGAAAAAAACTGAAGTCAAGGCCAAGCTATATCCAAAAAGATCAAATGAAAAGTCTCCTAGTGCTGCTATGACAACCCCTCCAGCAGTCAATATCACTGAAAGAATCACCTAAAACAGGAAAGAGAGAAGAAGGTGTTAAAGTACAACCTAGTAACAACAAGTTTATTAGTAATGAAAAATGCTTCTTGCCAGGACTTCGGAATTATGTTTCTTATCTAGAAAAATCCACAAAAAACTTTCTCATTTTAAACAGTAATAACTGATGGACACTTTCAAGCTTTTTTATATTCATTAAAAATCAACTTCTTATAAAGCAAGCATCATTATAACACAAAACTTATTGTTCCATATTTGATGAGAAACATCAATTATTCAAGGAGTTATCAGAAAGCAGGAAAAAGTGTCACCAAACTCGTCAACAGGAATTACTACTTTTTGTCATAGCTGAGTGTACAATCTATGAGACAAAATTTAAAGTCTAGTGTAAATATAGAATACACTTTATAATAAGCCTCAAAATGGAGACCGGGGGAAATGATGTAGCCCTAATATGAATCAGACAGAGAATGTAACTTATTCTCAGCATTTCTTAGCTAAGGTCATGGAAAGTTCATCTCGTATAGACTAAACAGTATCTGACTTATAATGGATACAAAGAAAGTTTAGGTTGAATCTGCATTAACAAAACAAAAGCAAATCCAAAGACAAGAAAAAACCTGTATTGAGGGTTTCCCCTTTCCAGAGAAGAATCCAGCGATAAGCACAGCAAGCGGTGTGAGTCTTTTGATTGCAATGTACATGGGAATATTGACTCCCTTCAGACTGGCCAACGCAAATGCGACATTAGCATTATAGAAAAGCGACACGGGGAGAAGTTTCTTGGCAGTGCTCATTTCTAGTCCTCTCGATCTCGTGTATCCCATTCTTCGACCGAAATGTATAAGCAAAGCAGTGGCCAATTGCTAAGACAAACAACGAAGCGAAACACAGCTCGTTACGATCAATCAAGCAGTAAGCAGTTGCAAACATAGCCAAGACAATAAAGAAATGAAAGATACCTGCATGGTGAGAAGTGTCATTGAATGGGAGTACTCCATAAGAACAGCTTTATTGATGAAAACCATAGCCATGGAAGCAGCCCCATATGACAATGCAGCAAATAAACTAAACCCAAAACACAAGACAAGACAAGATCAATGATTCTTGAATTCAAGCCAACATGCAAAGTAAACATAAAAGTGGGATGTATGAAAAGAGAACCTCAAAGAAGGACTAGCAGCTTCTGCATCAGTGAGTTTATCCATGGCCAAATGCAACTTTCAAAACACAACTATCTGGATACTGGGTCACTCAAAGTCTATAACTTTGAGCTCAATTACATGATAATCCGATAAAAGAAAGAGTTGGGCAGTTGATTTTTGGACCGAAACCTGCAAATCAAGGAAACCCAGATCGAAACTTTGAGAGTGAAGACGAAGCGATCCAAATTGAGACGAACCTGATGCAACGCAAGGGTTTGAGTATTGGGCCAGTAAAGACCCGAGAAGTAGAGTGGGAGAGTGTGGCGCGTGAAATGCGATATGAGAGAGAGAGAGAGAGAGGGGAACAGGTGGCGCGTGAGACTCCCGGCAATCTCCCATGGAAAACGCAAACGCGAAAACCATCGCCATCAAAACGTGGATTGGTTGGGTTCGCTGGTTTTTGTTATTTTTTATTGGATCTTCACCATTTACTTAAGGGTGGTTCTAGTTAGACCTCCTCATTTACTATTTGGATATCCTCTTCAATATTTCTCCATTAATCTTCCAGTTTTGTCCATTTTGTTTATATTTTATTCTTGTCGATCTCCACACAACTTCTCTGGTTCTGGCTATATCCTGCAATTACATCTGCTGCCTTAGCTACATCCTTAGCCTATTGTTTAATCGTGTAGAGGAAGGACATATAATACTATATTCCAAGAATCCAAGTTTAAATATTTAATTGATGCTTTGGGTATGAAGTTCAATGGGAGTATGTTTTTTTTTCGAAACTCAATTGCAATGGATTAATGACTAATTGTCTAAATGAAGGGAATTCCTCAAATTTGAATGGTGGCAGAGATAAAGAGAAAAACTTGGACGAGATCATAGACCTCAATAAGAAGCTTGGTTCTTAAGGCTGAAACTTTCAAGAACGGTGCAAACGCAGGGGAAGAGTTATCAGTCACATATATATCAAATTACCAGTGTTCTAAAACTCGGCCGCCTAGGCGCTGGGCGGCAGATGTTCGACTCGAGGAATGCCAAGTAGCTGGGATTGGGCGCGCCGGGATTGGGCGGCCGCCTAGGCAGCCTAGGCGAGCGACTAGGCGGTTGGGCGAGCGACTAGGCGGTTGGGCGGCACTGTCTAGGCGGGTTGCGAAGGATTCCTAACATCTAAAAATCATCTTCAAGATCTCTTTCAGTCACTCGAGGGTCCAATTTCCCACCGTAAACCTAAAGAACACGAGAATTTAGCTAATAGTAAGCATTATTAGTCATCGTCGTAAAACCTGAGAAATCTAATTCACCAATCAAACAAGGTTAGATCGCGAAACTGAGGTCGCAATGAAGATAGCTTCAAACTTGACCAGAAGTGTGAAAGGGTAAGAGAAAGAGAGGATTGAAGCTCGATTTTTGTGCATCATGGTCGATCGGAGCGAGAAGACAAGAGAATCAGACAGAAGTGACCTCCTTGGCCCCTCCGACGGCTGGCGAATCTAGAGCTGCGATGAATTAAACGAGCTCGTCGATGGAGGCAACTGACGACGTCGATCTAGATCATGATCCCCGAGGTCTCTCTGGCGAAGAATCGGGATGAGATCTGAAAGAGGAAGGAATACCCAAGTCCAGTTCTGGCCTTCGTTCTCGGATTTTTAGTTTGCTGGTGTCCATATAGTCTTTTGGGTTTGCGTTGAATAGGGAACCAATCGGTCATGTGTTCGATTGCTATGGAACTTAGGAATAAAATATATTCTTATAAGTTATTCTTATTTATAAAATATAATAAGTCTTTATATATCATATATATTCTATAAAAATAAATTAAAAATTAACAAAACTAAAACCGCCTAGGCGTCTGGGCGCTAGTCCCTTGGCCACCGCCCGACTAGCGCCTAGCGATTTTTCGAACCTTGCAAATTACTAATCAATAATTAAATTCTAACAATTGGGGGTTGATTATGAATATATAACAGTAGACATACCAATAATTTGATAGCTAATAAGAAACCCAGGTGAGAGAAAGAGTGAGGGAGAAGAAGATGGAGACAGAATTGGTTATTGTTTTTTTTATATTTTTTTGTTATTTAGTTTTCAATAGGGGTAAATTAGGAATTAAATTTTTACAAAAATTAGTGGAGGTCCATATATCAAATTTGGAGGTCTGAATATAATCACCCTTTACTTAATTTCAGCCTAACAATTGCTCACTTTTACTCCAGTAATAAGAGAGATTAGTGTGCCTATTTATTCAATTTAAAAGAAAAAAGACTATTTTAGACAAAACTCAACATAAAATTACAAACATAACCGCGACAGCCTCTCTCTCTCTCTTACCGTCAGGCCTACGGCGACCCAGACCATCAGCGAATCAAATCGCGACGGCCTCTCTCTTTCTCTCTCTCTCTCTCTTCGTCTCTCTCTCACCGTCAGGCCTCCGATGACCCAGGCCTTCGAAGAATCAAATTGCGACAGCCACTCTCTTTCTCTCTCTCACCGTCAGACCCATATTGTTGGTGGGGCAAAGATCTTCTATTTCTTTCACAACTTGTTGCAACCAACTCCTCTAATTAGCCCATTAGCATCAATTACTCTCTGCACCCATTAGTATTTGCTAACCACACCCACCCAAGAACCAAGACCACCTGACGAAATAGAGACAACATGGTACTTTGCTTTTGTATCAGATCCCAGTACTAGGACCACCTGATAAGAATAGAGACAACATGGTACTTTGCTTTTGTATCAAATCCCAGTGCTTCAAATATGTAATTCAATTCCCATTACTGGGCATGAAATGAATGAAATGATTTAACTTTCCTTGCATTCACCTTTCTGCTAACAAAGGGTCTCCAATATCTGGTATCAGAGCATGGCTCCTTCAAGGACCGTGCAAACTTCCGCCCCCTCCACCACCCTCACAACCTCTGCCTTCGTCCCACCGCTACCCCCAACCCCTCCCGGCTCCCTTGCACCTTCTGCATCCTACCAAGCAGGCGATGATGTTCACCTTCACCGAGAGGAATTTCACCACTCTCTTGAGTTGCTTCAAGATGAGTTCCACCACTCCATTGACTCCCTCAACCACAACCAGTCCACCTTTCAAAATCACATCATTGCCCAAATGGCTATTCTGCAAAGCACCCTTGTTCACGCACTCACCCATCGACCTCAACCGGTGCACTCCTCCCCAACCCTCTCAACACCTTCATTCTCACTCCCTTCTCCACCCCTTACTCCATCCACTCTTCCTCATATAACCTTTGGCTCTATTCCCCCACCGACAACCCATGGTTCCTCCCTACATATACCACCACCATTCTCTACTGCCCCACCACAATTTTCAACCATCATCTCTTCTTCCTAACCCCAACTTTCCATTCCAGAGTTTTCAATTCCTTTCTCCTTCTCCACTGCGGTGCCCAGAGTTCCACCACAACACCACACCGATTTTCACACCACCAGGCCACCTAAGATGGACTTGCCCCGTTTCTATAGCGAAGATGTCATTGGCTGGTTCACTATGGCTGAAAGATACCTCCGTACTCAGTGGATACCACCCTCAGACCACATCTCCACATGGCCTCCTTCTTCGGCCCCAACGCATGTACGTGGATGAATTATTTCGAGCAACAATTTCCGGCAGCCACCTGGGAGCACTTTGCTTCGGCCTTCATGGAATATCACTGTGCCGGCAACACCGTCGACTTCAAGATTGCTCTCTCCCATCTGCGGCAATCCTCGTCGGTGAATGAATTCATTCTTGCGTTCACCAAGCTTGCTGGTAGAGCTCGAGGCTGGTCGGATTCGGAGTTCCTTCCGCTCTTTCTCGCTGGTTTGAAACCGGAAATCCAGCACCATGTGATTGCCTTGGAGCCCCACACTCTGGTCTCGACTCAGCGGCTTGCACGCCGTTTTGAGATGAAATTGGCCGACATCCGCTCAACTCGAAAGGCTTGTACTTCTTGGCTCCAATATGCGAAACCCAGCCACTTTTCCCACTTCTCACCCGTCCCCACTACCACCCAACCCAACCTCCCAACTAGTCAACCTGTCCCCATCAACCAATGGGCAAAACCAGAAGGCC
The DNA here is from genome assembly GCA_024704745.1 of Rosa lucieae. Lineage (NCBI taxonomy): Eukaryota > Viridiplantae > Streptophyta > Magnoliopsida > Rosales > Rosaceae > Rosa > Rosa lucieae. The sequence goes on from CM045497.1 coordinate 63,284,061, forward strand.
CATTCCGCAAATGGTCCCCTGCAGAACAAAGAGAAAGTCGTGCTCAAGGACTCTGCTACAGCTGTGATAAAGCCTGGTCAAAGTCACATGTTTGCAAAAAACCGGTCATGGCTATCCTTGAATCCCTCGAACCCTTAGAGGAGAAACCCTCTACAACATCCCTTGAGGACGACAACCACTCTGATGAGGAGCCAATCATTCCTCTTCACGCCATCTCCAACACCAAGATTAGTGAGATGATGCGACTGACCGGATCTATCAACGGTGAACCGATTTCGATTTTCATTGATTATGGCTCCGCCATGAACTTTCTCAATCTGGCGGTCGTACACAAGTTAGGACTTCTGGTGACCCAACCAAAAACCCTCCGTTTCACCACAGCCTAGGGCCACACAATTTCCCCTTCTGGCGAAGTTCCTGACGTCACGGTTCACATTCAAGGTTACAGCTTCACGGATTCATTCCTCCTCCTTCCGGTGACAGGCTGCGACCTTGTTCTGGGCGCCCAATGGCTTGACACATTAGGGTTTATCTTGTGGCATTTTCTAGAGAAGACAATGATGTTTGTCGTCAACGGGCAACGACACATTCTGTGCGGCATCAGTAACAGAGGTACTACTCCCATTTCCACAGAATTTTTAGACCTATTTCCAATGGACCACTTTGAACTTTCAGGCCCGCTTCACACCCTTGTTCCCGCAGACACCCACCCCACCATCTCAGCCCTCTTAACCTCTTATGCCTCTGTTTTTGAACCTCCAGTGGGCCTACCACCATCTTGGGCCATTGATCACAAAATACCACTCTTACCCAACACAGGCCCAATAAACGTTAGGCCTTATCGATATGCCCACTCTCAAAAAGCAGAAATTGAGACCCAAGTTAATGAGATGCTCTCCCAAGGCCTGATCCGCCTGAGCTGCAGCCCATTTTCTTCACCTGTTTTATTGGTCCCCAAGAAGGAAGGCTCTTAGCGCTTTTGTATTGATTACCGAGAGTTAAACACCATCACGGTGAAGGATCGCTTTCCCATCCCTATTGTGGACGAGCTCATCTGAGCTCCATGGCGCTCGCTATTTTTCCAAACTTGACCTTCGCTCCGGTTACCATCAAATTCGTATGTGCGAAGATGACATTCCCAAAACCGCCTTTCGAACACATGAAGGCCACTACGAATTCTTGGTAATGCCTTTTGGTCTATCAAATGCTCCTTCTACATTTCAAGCCTTGATGAATGTTGTTTTTAAACCACTGTTACGTTGGTTTGTATTGGTTTTCTTTGATGATATTTTAGTCTATAGTAAAGATCTTGATTCTCATTTTCATCATCTTAAAGAAGTGTTTACCCTCCTTCATGAGCATGGTTTGAAAGTCAAGTTGTCAAAGTGCTCCTTTGCCCATCCACATGTCCATTATTTGGGCCATGTTATCTCACAAGAAGGAGTTGCCATGGATCCTGATAAGGTTCAATGCATATTGGATTGGCCCAAACCAGAATCTGCCAAGGCCATGCGTGGGTTTTTGGGCCTCACCTGGTACTATCGCAGATTCATTCAACATTACGGTATGATTGCCAAACCGCTGACCTACATGCTCAAGGCCAGCAACTTTAGCTGGAATAGTGCTACTAAACATGCCTTTACCCACCTCAAGCATGCCATCACATCGGCCCCAGTTTTACACCTACCTGATTTCTCTCAAGAATTTCATGTGGAAACGGATGCGAGTGGCATTAGGATTGGCGCCGTGCTCACCCAACTACGCCACCCCATAGCCTTTCTCAGCAAGAATTTATCTCCCAGAAATCAGTCCTTGTCAGTCTACGACAAGGAGATGTTTGCAGTCCTATATGCCATCGGCTGCACTATTTACTGGGTTAAGCCTTCACAATCATCACTGATCATCAAACTTTAAAACACATGCTAGATCAGAGAGTTACTACACCATCCTAACACAAGTGGTTATACAAGTTTGCAGGTTATAATTACAAGATTCAATATATAGCAGGCTCTTTGAAAACAGTACCCAATACTTTGTCAAGAAAGCTTGAATTGTGCAGCATCCAACATGTCTCATCACCCATTTTCGACAGCCTCTTGGCCATCGACAGAGCATGCTCCACCGACCTATTTGCTTGCGACATCATCAAGGCTCTCCAAGCAAACCAACCCACTAAGAAGAATTTCGAGTTGCGACATGGACGACTTTTCTACAAAGGCCGGATCTTTGTCCATCTTACCTCGGATTGGCGGTGTAAAATTCTGGATGAATTTCACTCATCCCTCCAAGGGGGTCATTATGGGAACCTCCGGACATATGCTCGTCTATCTCGAAATTTCTCATGGCCAGGAATGCGTAAGGACACCAAACGTTTTGTGGCTGCCTGTGATCAGTGCCAACGCCAGAACTACAAAGCAATTAACCCTCCGGGCCTCCTGCAACCCCTCCCCGTACCCGACAACATCTGGGTTGACATATCCACAGATTTTGTCGAAGGCCTTCCCACCTCACAGGGCAAAAATGCAATATTGGTCATTGTTGATCACCTCTCCAAATCCGGTCACTTCCTTCCAGTCACCCACCCATTTACTGCCACTGACATTGTCGAGTTATTTGTTCGCGAGGTCTTTCGCCTTCACGACATGCCCCGCTCAATCACCAGTGACCGGGACCCCATCTTCATCAGCAAGTTTTGGGAAGCCTTCTTCAAGCTGCAGGGCACAAAGTTATGCTGGAGTTCGGCGCACCATCCACAATCCGACTGGCAAACAGAGGCGGTTAACCGCTGCCTGGAACACTATCTGCGTTGCTTCGTTGCCGACAAACCCAGCTCCTGGGCATCTCTTCTCCACTGGGCCGAGTGGTGGTATAATACCGCCTTCCACTCCACCATCAACATGACGCCGGATCAAGCCGTCTATGGCAAGCCCCCACCCGCGGTCTCTCTGAACGTCCCCGGCTCCACCGCGGTGCACGTTGTGGATGTCTCACTCCAAAATCGCGACGAGCTCCTTCGTTTGCTTCGCTCCAACATGGCCCTCGCTCAAAACAATATGTAGCAACACAGTGACAAACATCGATCTGAATGCTCTTTTGCCATTGGGGACTAGTTATACCTGAAATTGCACCCTTATCATCAGAAATCCTTGGTCAAACGGCCGACTCACAAGCTCTCACCACGCTACTACTGCCCTTTCCAGATTTCCAAGCGGATCGGCGCCATCGCCTACACGCTGCAGCTTCCTCCTCACTCGAAGCTTCACCCAGTCTTCCATGTCTCTCTTCTGAAGCGCAAGATCGGCGACAACTTCTCAATTCCAACTACTCTGCCCCCAATCGGCGATGATGGTGTTGTCCAGTGGCTACCGTCCAAGGTTCTCGATATGGCAGTTGTCCGCAAAGGGGAACGATCTGTAACCAAGTGGTTAGTGCAGTGGGCTGGGCTCCCTGAAACTGACGCCACCTGGGAAGAAGCCCACTCAATCTTTAACCACTTCCCACACTTTCGAGCTTGAGGTCAAGCTCGTTCCTAGGAGGGCGGGACTTGTTGCAACCAACTCCTCTAATCAGCCCATTAGCATCAATTACTCTCTGCACCCATTAGTATTTGCTAACCACACCCACCCGAGTACCAGGACCACCTGACGGAATAGAGACAACATGGTACTTTGCTTTTGTATAGATCCCAGTACCAGGACCACCTGATAAGAATAGAGACAACATGGTAGTTTACTTTTGTATCAAATCCCAGTGCTTCAAATATGTAACTCAATTCCCATTACTGGGCATGAAATGATTTAACTTTCCTTGCATTTACCTTTCCGTTAACAAAGGGTCTCCAACACAACTTCTCTCGGCATGTGGTTTGAGTGTTTGACTACGTGACTTTAATTTTCTGTGGAAACCATCAAGGTGATGTTTTAATTAGATATATTTTGCAATGTCTATATGTTTATAATATGTATAAATACTGTGGGACTCTATCCTACTAAGCACAGTAATACTTTAGCTCTTTTATACGCAAGTCTATTATGAGCATTAATATGCTACTTTGTGGTATAACTTATAGGTTAGGGGAGCAATAAACTTTCTATTGAGGGGCAATAAATACTTTATTGGGGGCAATAATAATCTCCGGTGACCTCTTTACAGACATTCAGACCTCTTTACAGACATTCAGAGAGGTTTCTGGCGACCGTTGACCGGATTCTGGTCACTGATCGTCAGATTCCAATAATGTTAACCATATTTCAGTCACCGGTAGCCAGATTCCAGTGGCCGATGTTTGGGTAAATGAGATTAATATAGCTCAAATTTGGGTAAATGGATATTTTTTACCACCTATTCTTTACATCAAAATGTTATTTTGGTGTCCAAAATCCATAACATTCAAGAGATGAATAAACAAGGCAAAGAATACGTCTGGTAAAAGGTGTACCTATTGCTTGCATGCACTAACATTCATCTGAATCAAAATTCGGAATAATACAAGATAATCTACCAGGTTTTGATGCTCCTACAAGCTCATGCTAACAACTAGAGTACATTATGGCAAAAAACGGAGAACTGATCTGACTGCCGTTTTCAGAACTTGTTTTTATCTTGCTGCAGCTCTTGCACTCATGGAAGAGTGGTAGTTGGTGCTTCTCTGTTTCCGGTAAGAAGAATAGACATCGTCGTACTGGCTCACCTCATTTGGATTAGCTGTGGCCCCGAGTCCCAATCTCCCCGAGCCACTCTTTCGATCAACACTTCCATCTGCATAAGCCCCCGTCTCTGGGTCTACCTGCAGGTTTGGGGGTGGAGGGATGCAAGCTCCTCCCTTGCGTGCCGGAGTACTACTTTCGTACTCATCATCGTCTCTACCATCAGAACCATGAATAGGTCCTTCAGAAGGATTAACTTCTCCAATCTCTTTGAAGAACTTTGACACTCTCTCAAGAATTTCAGACTGAGGTACAGTGGATGGAGGTATGATGGTTGGAATGTCCAGAGGACTCATTGGTGAGTATGGCACCCCACTGCCAATCTGCATCTTTCTGACCATCTCAGGAATAAGACCAGGTGGGAACAAAGGATATGGTGGCAACTTCTCGCCGCTGGTAGCAGCTTGACCTGGCAATAAATGTGGCAGGGGTTGTGGGATTGCTGGTTGAACAGACGATGGTATGGGGAGGGGCCCAGCAAAGGCAGCAGGAGGGACTGAATTTGGAAGAAATTGCTGGGATGGCACGGAAAGTGGCACCACTTGACCAGGAGCTACATGTTTATCAAGATGCTCTTGATCATGTGAACTCGAAACAGAACCTTGCCTATCAGGCTGCCATTGTGGCAATCCTGCATTCAATAGAATAACAACAATTAACACAGGCAACCAATGTAGATATCCCAATTGCTGACAACTTCAAACACATAATGTTCCTACACATAGAAGACAGAAGCATACCTGCTGCTGAATCTGTTGAAGTAGTAGCCAAGTCTTTTGGAAGACCTGGAAAAGAATTACTTGATGGTCCACCAATCATCTCATTCCTAAATGCATCAATTGTATCCTGATCATAAATGTTATTGGAAACCCATAACTGCAAAATTTGCTGCAACTTCATCTGATTGTCTTCCGTTATTTGAGGGTTGTGATAAATCCTTGCAAGCATGGAACCTAAGATAGGTTTGAGTGCAAGTGATTCGTTATCAAGGCCTTCACCAGTTCGACGATGTGAGCTGTACATTTAAAGGCAAACAAAACAAAGAAATCAACAAATTATATACACTATCACCAACCACCTCTGCATCTAGAAAGCAAAAGAAAATTTCGGAAGTCATTTATTCACACTCAGGAAACTAAGTCCTTGTGCACACAATCATCACAAATCCTCGCACAACTCCAGAGTAGATACTCTAACAATTGTAATGCATGTAAACAAGGATAGAGCTTTTTCATATCTAATGACAGGATCAACCATCAAATCTTGTAACACACACACACAGAGAAAATAGGGATTCAAAGGCTACACCAGTCATCATATTCAATTCTTAACTGGTTGCCATGGTGAATCGGAAAACCTAACTGAGAAGCTAAGCATGAACTGTATTGTTCCTAAATAAGAACAATGCCAAGTAACAACACGAAATGTAGGATGGTGCAATAACACAATACACAAGCTAGAGCATGTACATGGTCAAGAAAACTCTTTTAAAGAAGTATTCGACTGACGAAATCAAAGCAAGTGAGAGGAAATACCTGTCGAACAAAATGTCATTGGCAAGAAATATCACGTGTAGCTGCCTCTCAGGATCATCAAGTCCAAACACCCTGTCTCTAAGAGCCTCAGCCAGAGCCGGAGCGAAAATAGACCTCTGCATAAACCAAAACTTGGCTCCTTTAATCGACTCTTTGGTCCCATTCAGCGTCATAAGCACATTGCTCAGCTCCATTGCAACATCAGGAGGCAGCGGCCCCGAAAGCCCTTTAAAGGGTTGCGCCGCCGCCTGGTCATAATCGGACCTCCCATAAACTCCGAAAGGCTGCTGATTATGCCGCTGCTGGTCGTAGAAATACGACTGCGGGCCGCCCATCATCGGGTTCGGCGGCCCATTCATCATTGGATTCGGCGGAGGACGAAGCATGTGGGGAGCGAATTGAGGATTCGGGTTGAACGACCCGACCCGAGTGGAGGTGTAGAGCTTGTAACGGTAATAGCCGTGGCCTTCGCCGCCGAAGAGGAAAGCGTAGTCGGGATTATCCTGCTGCTTCTCGCGAATCATGGCTTCGAAGTCGGGGCCGTTCTTGGCGGAGTACTCGACGAGCTTGTCGATCCGTTTGTGGAGCTCCGGGTCGGAGGGAGGACCGGCGGCCGGAGGAGGAGGGCCGGCGTGGAAAGGCGGGGGGACGAGGGGAGGGGGGAGGTGGGGGGCGAAGGCCGGCGGAGGGGGGAGGTGGTGAGGGTGAGGCGGCGGCGCGTGGGAGAGAACCTGGGGCGGCGGTTGCTGCTGTAAGTGGGGGTGGTAGGGGAATTGCTGGAGGGGCGGGTGTGGGGGTCCGAAAGGAGGGCCGTGAAACTGTTGGGCCTGGGGCGGGTACCCGAATTGTTGCTGCGGCGGCGGTTGTTGTGGCTGCGGTGGTTGTCGCTGCTGCTGCTGCTGCTGTTGTTGTTGGGCGTAGGCGGCGTAGTCGTGGGCCTGCCGATCCATGGTGCGGTGCGACGTCGTTTAGGGATTCGGAAGAGAGTGTTCGCGAAGCTTATTATATGCTCTGGCTTTCTTCTTCTTCTTCTTCTTTGCAATTGATTTGGGGACTCGGGAGTCTCTGCTCCAAGTTCGGGGATTTTAGGGCCTGTAACTTGTTTCTGCCAAGTTCTTCTGTCCAATTTTCTCAAATCCCTTTTCACAAATTACAAGCTTGAATTTAGTTATCTGATTTATCAGAAATTATTGTGTGGTCCGATATTTTCACATGTTTATAATTTTGGTTTTTTTTTTTTTTTTTTTTTGAGTAATGCCACGGGGCGAAATATTATATTCATCACAAGTCAGAATAGGTCATTGATAGACAAGAAGTTAGTGGTAGTACCCACAAGTGGTACATACATATAGTCCTACTCATTGCATAGTCAAATACGTAGAGATAGCGGATATCCTCATTCGTTACTACTCTATAAACATTAAAGAGACATTGGGTGCACAGTAGTGCATTGGTTCCTAAATACAAAGAATTTATTGTAAAAGACAAGCTAAAACATAGTAAAGGCCTAAGGTAACACCCTAGCCCAAAATAGCAGGCCAAGAGCATCCAAAGGAAAAGTCCAACTCCAGAGCCCATCAAGCTGTTCTGGCCCCAACCCATCCGTCCTCGACGACATGTCGTTCGCCACAATCCCAGCGTTCCTGACTACACGTTGTACGTCACAAACCACAGCAGCACCGCCGGACCCGCTTTGCCACGATCCATGCCATGCTGATCTACGCCGCCATAACTACTCACCGCTTCAACCCAAACCCCCGCGCCTCACACCGCCACAGCTCATGCCTGAGACACGCCGCCATAGCTCATGTCGCGCCTCACACCTTCCAAAAACCCGCTGGTTTTGATCAGCACACCTCACCGCCAATTGAAATACAGCTAGAAAACCCCAACCCCGAGCCGTCTGGAACCCGAAGCACACCACCCATGGATGATTCTCGGGCTAAATCGGATCAAAAGCCCGTCCGGCAGCAACCCCAAGATGATGGCAAGGCCCGGAGGCCAGCACAGGTCGGGGAGCCGTCGGACTAGATAGAATATTGGAGTGGAAAAAAACCGGACTTTGGGGGTTTTAGGGTTTCTCTCCCGAGGTTAGAGAGAGATGTTTCTATTGTTATAATTTTGGCTTTAACAACGGTGTCTCATGATATATAATCTTTTAGTTTTATTATTACAAATTATTGCAAATCAAAATGAAAAGATACGATATATGGACTTCATTTCGTATTGTTTGATATATGGAAGTATTGTATCTTGAATGAGTCTATATCTAGTGGATCAAGTATTAAAGTCCGTATTGATCTTGATTGAACATGTATGCAGCAAATCAACTTTGATGGTTCAATTTCTACTAATAGAAAGGTTGATGTTGGTTTTGTCATCCGAGATTGCAACTCTTATTGCTTGGTCTCGAAGTCTTGGTTCTGCTTGTGTCCTGATTGTTGAATGTTTTACTTTTAAAGATGGCCTTCAAGCTGCCATTAGATACCACTGGTCGAGGGCGACTCATCTTCGGTAATCAATTGTATCAATGGCTCATGTGACATCACTAGGTGTCTCAAGTAGGGTTGCCACTTGGTTTGGTAATTACCAAACCGACTGAATACCAACCGATGTTTTACGTTCGGTAAACCGACTGTTTGGTAACCGAGACCGATAAAATTGAAATCGAAAATTACCGAAAAAGTTGGTTTGGTTTTGGTAAATACCGAATCTACCGATTATCTAAATATTAGCTTTATATACTATGACTTTCAATACACATACATGTATATTAAGAAATAAACATAAAATTTTTCATAATATGAACATGACTATATATACTACATTGATAGTACATGTATTTTAAGTAATCTAGTCAAAGATGGTTAAATAACCTAATTTTATTGAAAATGACTCAAACTTGATGATATACAAAAGAAAGCTATAATTCGGAGATGAGTACAAAGTTTACAACTAAAATTGAAGAACCTAGTTTTGTTCGTTCTAATTTTAATTATAAAGAATTAGTTGTTCTAAAGTTGGTAATACCGAAAACCGAAATACTGAATTTGGTAGTTATGATTAAAAACCAAAAATTTTGGTCGGTAATTGGTAGCTCAATTTTGAAACTGAAAGCTTTGGTTTTGAAGTTGGTAATACTTATAACCGATTCGAACCGACCGAGTGACAGCCCTAACTCTCAAGTATCATCAAGAACCTGACCTCCAAGTTCAACTCTCGCTCTTTATCTCATATCTTTCGGGAAGCTAATTTCTCAGGGGATGTAAGATATGAATCAGTCGGTTTCCCAACCAATCTATCTATATTCATAAACATGAACCAATTAGTTATCCCATACCGTGAAAGCTAAAACAAAATTGAGTTTGTTACAGATAAATCTTCAATGACTCAAAAAAAAAAGTTAGAACTTTTCAAATATACAATAATACAAAGTAAGATTGTGAGTATAACCAGGTTTGAACTAGCATCCACAATGCTAGTTTTAATTTCTAAATTGTTCGAGTAATAACTCCTCAAATACCATAATTTTTTTATTTTATATAATTTATCTTTATTTATTTCCTCTACCTATATCTAGTAAGAAAAATGAGGAAGAAACTTCTCCAGAAAACCTATAATGAGAAAATCTGATGCATCTTGAATGGGCCCATTGCCAGGGGATCCAGTTTCGAGGCGCGTACCCGGTCCATAATTCTGTACCCGAATCAATACCCTAAACCCTGTCTAACCCCTCGTCCCTCACCCCTTCCTTATCTCTCTGCTTCTCCTCTCTATCTACCAGACTTAGCAGAAGAACCAGCACCCTCAAACTCTCAAATGAAACTGTTAATACAGCCATGATTCATTTCCACAGGACCTTCTCATTGACAGCTCCTTCTTCCTCTTCATTCATGTTCTCATACCCTTCAACTTCTTCGGCTCTCAGACTCCGCCTCTCCATGGCCAAGGTTCCCAAGTTTCCTTCTCTACTCATATTCTGTTGTTTTCTTATCAGTTTCATTCATTTCCGTGAGACCCAGTTCTTCAAAATCTGTAATTTGGTTATGTGGTGTTTGTCAATGTGATAGTTTTACTCTAAAGTCCTGTACTTTGAAATTTAATATCATTGTTTTTGCTGCTGTGACATTCAAGCATGTGTCTTTTCTGTTTAGTTCACTGATTACAGATTATCATGGGTTGATTTTCATTCACATTACTTAATTATCTGGTTGTTTTGTATTGTAGCCAATGCAACATGTCATTCAGAAAGTTTTGTGTTTTGTGTATATGTAATTGTAGATTATGAACTATGCTGATTAGTGTTGTTGTCATGTGTGGCATTGGTGTTACAGCTGCAGTGTAGGGCGTTTGAGTATTATCCGGGCACTTGCTTGCCGTCTTCTCCAGTTTTGACATTGAATAATTACCGAAACTATTCCCAGCTTAGGTTTAGAAAATCCAGAGTTTCTTGCATGATCACGTCCTACGGTGCGAAAGTTGGGCCGACTTTTGCTCCTTTGAGAAGAAGTGGTGATGGATTTCAACGTGCTTTTAGCATTGATTCACACTTAAGACCGGGTGCCCTTAATGCTTTGGGGACTGCTAATGTTATGAGTCGTGGGTTTTTTGGAAATGGCTGTAGATCAAGTGTATTGGATTCTAGAGTTGGAGATTTTTCCAAGAGGTTTTTGTCTCAAGTTCCGGACGTGACAAGTAAAGTAGAGAATGTGGGCTCCCAAGATGGCAGGAGGCCTGGAAATAGAAAATGGTTCAAAATAATGATTAGCAATCGCAAGAAATTGAAAAAGGCATTGGCTACTCAAAGTGAAACTGAAGCTACCGTTTCGAGCATCTCCAAAGATGCTGATGTAAAATTTTCAAATGAAAAGCAGGTTGGAAGTGAGAAGGAGGATGAGAAGCTTGGATCATCAACTTCAGATTCGCCTATAAGCAAAACTAAAGAGGTCTCTAAACCAAAAGCAAAAAAGAGGTCGAAAAGCAAGAAAACTAAAGAACAAGATTCTGCTGCTAATGCTATAGCAGAAGCTGTTTCGACACAAAGTTCTGAAAGTACTTCTCAAACAAAGAAATCTGGCAGGAACAAAAAAGGAGCAAAGTCTGCACAGGATTCAGAGGTTAGTGTCCTTTAGTTTATGATCAGTGTTAGCATGAAGTCTTATTTTATGCAATAATTTAACTGACACTTTAGTCTTTCATCTGAACGCTACTATGAAGACTCCAGTAGACCGTGCTGATAGTTCAACAACAAAACCCCAGAGAAACAAGAAAGGTGAGAAGGAAAAATCTATAAATTCAGCTGCCAAGTCACCACAGAAACTTATACCACAAGAGATGGGAAAATTAAAACCTCCTGGAAAAATGACAACGAAGCAGCTGTACCCCGCAACTGGGAAAACTATTGTGGTGGTGGAGTCTGTTACAAAGGCGAAGGTTATTCAGGGTTATCTTGGTGATATGTTTGAAGTGCTGCCTAGCTATGGTCATGTGAGGGACTTGGCAGCTAGGTCAGGATCTGTGCGGCCCGATGATGATTTTAGTATGGTGTGGGAAGTTCCATCTGCTGCCTGGACTCATCTTAAGAGCATAAAGGTCGCCCTAAGTGGGTATGTATCTGAAATTATATTCAAGCATATCCAATTAACCTGACTCAACAGTGATTATGAGAGTATTAGGGTTGCCAAATAGTTATCATATGGTTTAGAAGATTTGCTGTGTGGTTCTAATTTGTGACTCAGTATCTTACATTATAATGATCAAGAAAAGTATCTTACATAAATATTGTTATTTTCATTTTTAGGGTCAGCTAATTTTAATTTTCTTTTCTTTTTACCTTTTTTCTCAGTGCAGAAAATCTTATCCTTGCATCAGATCCTGATCGTGAAGGAGAGGCTATTGCTTGGCATATTATTGAGATGCTGCAACAACAGGATGCTTTACGTAAAGATATTTATGTAGCAAGGGTTGTCTTTCATGAAATCACTGAGGCCTCCATCAAAAGTGCTCTGCAGGCTCCCAGAGAAATTGATCAAAATTTGGTCCATGCTTACCTTGCACGGCGTGCTCTTGATTATTTGATCGGATTTAATATTTCACCGTTGCTATGGAGGAAACTGCCAAGTTGCCAGTCTGCCGGGCGAGTCCAATCTGCTGCACTAGCTCTTGTATGCGACAGGGAAATGGAAATCGACAGATTTAAACCACAAGAATATTGGACTATTGATATTGAATTGAACAAAAAAGAACCAGATTCATCAGTGAATGCCATATCCTTGCCAGCGCACTTGACCCATTTTGATTCCAAAAAGTTGGACCAATTTTCTATCAGTTCTCATACAGAGGCAAAAGATATTGAGCAGCAAATTAATTCAGAAGCTTTTAAAGTTATCAGCTCTAAGAGAAACAAAATGCGGAAGAACCCTCCTACGCCTTATATAACTTCAACACTTCAGCAGGATGCCGCAAACAAATTACATTTCAGTGCAACATATACAATGAAGGTTTTCTATATAAGCTATAGAATAACTTACCCCATATATTTTATTTGCTCTGTTTGATTCAAAAAGTATATGCTCTTGGTTTTGTTTGTTCTGCTGGTATTGTTATTTTGGTCATGCATTAATTTTTCAAGGCCAGATTGTTATATTGCTGTTCAGCTGATTTTCAATTCATATTGATATTTTATCAGGATAGAGAGGCATACCTATATATTCTATTTACTAATATATTGGAGTCTATGCATCACATAGTTAGACATAGATATAAAGTTGCCATTTCAGGGTATATGCTAGAATTGGAATCAGGACATTCACTTCAGAGCATTGTTATTCATGTTATACATTGTTTTTGTCATGCTGATGCCATCTTTGTATAAAGTCATAAACATGTATGGTGGTATACTTGCCATAACCAGCTTTTTAGGCTGTAGTGCCATTTTCATCATTTTGTACCACCGATGATTTGGTTTTGACATATCAATTGACGCCCAGTCCCTTCTGTGGAAAGAACACTGCCTAAAACAAAACCAAGCTAGTGGTGAATCACTGGTCTGATTTTTATTTTTTTATTTTTTAAACAAAGGTGAAAAGAGCATGTATGGCCCTGAAATGGTGCAATTTACAAGAAAGTATTATGATTTATTTTCAACATTTCTGTTCTTTTACCCCTGTCATACGTTTATAACCTTGTGCTTTCATGCTTTGAATTCGTAGGTGTAAATGGTTTGTCTTTTTTCCTCTAAAACATGTATAATTGTAGTTGTATATATGGCTTGTGGAGGTTACATTCCATATATGCTTGCACAGAAAGTATTAATTGATTTTCAACATTCCTCTTCCGATGTAGCCATTGCCCTCTCATAAGTTATAACCTTGAGATTTTATGCTTTCAATTGCTAGCAGTAGATGTTTTGAAAAACCGTATGTATCATCATATACACACATTTATCTGGCTGATGGAGGTTGCATTATGATACAGCTTGCACAGAAGCTTTATGAGGGGGTTCAATTATCTGATGGCAAGTCAACGGGTTTGATCACATACACCAGAACAGATGGACTACACGTAGGTATCACTTTGGCTGCGTGAATATTCTCCCTACAGTGTGGGTTACTTCATATAGTTTCTTACTGTCTGTCAGTGTCGGCGGTTTTTTTTTTTTTTTTTTTGAATTTTATAAATATATCTGCGTTGGAATTGCCAGAAAATAATAATAATCTGAATTGCTAAATTTTCTTTAGATTCTCATTATTGTTTCCCAAGTAATTATTTCATTTGATCAAATTACTTTTCATTTTTCTTATGTGCTTATCCCCTTCAAGGAAAGTACTCTATGCAGATGCTTCTTTTCAACGTAAATTAGGATTTCCTGGTTGTGTGCTGCATTAAAATGATTTATTTCATTGGTCTTTCACTCTTACTAAAAGCGAAATCCTATAGGTACTTTCGACTTATGTCTAATCAGGTTTTATGTGGTCCTTTAAAATGTCTAATGTCAAAGGACAATTTTGAAATAGGATTTTACTTGAAATTCTTCTCTTCAATGACCATTTTCAGAAATTAATTGATATACTTATGAATCATATATCTTAGGTTGCATTTTTAATTCTTCAATTGTACAAACGACATGGTGTAAAGGGTGAGCATCATGAAGTGAGTGAGGTTTTGAAAGCAAATAAGTCTTCATCTGTTGTGTTGGTTTGATAATATAATTGGACTATATGTGGTGTGATAAGCTCATACTTTTGTGGGTGATTGGTTGTCTTCATTCTGAACATGTTTACAATGTGTCAAAGCTCCATGTTGATGGAGCTAAAATATACAGGGAAATATGAGGTTGAGATGCATTTGTTTGTTTTCTAATTCATCATGTTTGATCTACAGATTTCGGATGAAGCAGTAGAAGGTGTTCGCTCCTTGGTCATCGAAAGGTGCTAAAGATAATTTTCACTTCTCCATTTCTCCATGACTTTTATTTTTAATTTAATTTAGTTGAGATGCTCAATATGCTTCTTATTTGTGCAGTCAAGTTTTTTTTATTTAATGCAATGGGGATCACTGTGTTTATAGTTTTTTTTTTTAAACTTGTGTCATTATAAATTTACAAATAGAAAGTTAATTTTCTCAGTGAACAAGCTGCCGATAATTTCAAATATTTCCAGTCCACAACTATTCTTATGCATATTATTCTTCTGCTTGCCTCAGAAAATCTAGGTCTTTTTATTTTGTGTGGTATTAATTCTTCTACACTTGTGCTAGTGAAATTAAATTGATAAACTTAAATCTCTGTTCTGTGCAAGATTTTGATGTTTTTCAATTGGGAAAAAAAAAAGCCCTTTACCATTTTCTTTGTCTTGCCTTCACTGCTAGTATATGAGATTAATAAGCCTAAAGACAATTGCCAAACAAATACTATATTAGCTCTATGGCTATGCAAAAGACTTGATTGTGTGGACACTTTCTTAGCGGCACTAAATTAATGTTTTACTTCAATTCTCTGTTCAATTGCATTGAGACCTCTATTTGTTTTGCCCCTATGCTTTACAAATAGTATTTGTTTGATGCAGGTATGGACAGAACTTTGCATCAGCTACTCTACGCAAGTTTTTTAAGAAGGTGAAGAATGCTCAGGAGGCCCATGAAGCAATCAGACCTACTGATGTTCAAAGATTTCCATGTAAGCAACAAATTCCTAGGCTTCATACCATTTTGACATTTTTCTTCTAAAATGAGGCGGATGTTCACTTTTTCTCTTGATAGACTCTTTCCAGTGAATTAACTGTAACATTTTCCTTTTGGTGTTTAGCGTTGCTCAGAGGGATACTTGATGAAGATTCATTGAAGTTGTACACTCTTATTTGGTGTCGGACAGTTGCATGCCAAATGGAGCCTGCTACAATTGAGCAGGTGAGAAGATACATTAAAAAAATTCTTGTCATTTAATTGATGGGAACTGGTTTCCTGTACTGTTACCGTATCTTGGTAAACAAACGCACATTAATACAGGTAGCACTTCTCTTTATTTTTATTGAAAATTATCATTCTCCTATGAAAGATGTACAAACAAAACTATCTAGGTCGATAGTAATTAAATTTGTAGAGTATTATATAAATGTGTGTGTGCGCGCGCGCGCGCGTGCGTGTATAATTACATATATTCTTTTTACTTTGTTATACAGAGTCGTTTCACATTCCTTAAAAGTTAAAACATGTCTTTACATTTTTTAATATTTTTTTTAGAAATACAGTGTGGCCACGATGCATCTGAACTAAGATTGTCAGCCTGAAGAGAGGAGAACGACTGGTGTTCAGCCTTATGGGTTGAAAGGAAACCTGACTCTGACACAATAAATGCATATAGTTGTAGATCTGTTCCGCCCAAAATGGGAATGGGCTAGGGTTATGAACTTATAATCTATAATCTGATGATCGAGTCGATTCCATGATTATAAGTTCTAGGACAATTATTGGTAGCATCAGAATCAGGATTCCAAGAGATACCATACTGTACTGGGTATGGCTTTTTCAATTACTCCTGATCTGTCAAATAGAGTAGAGTATTTTGCTGGGAGTAGAAAGAAATTTATGTTATTAAGTCCAAAAGCTAAAATACTGGTCCTTTCATTTGTTGTGAATCTCACAGGTTTATAGTGATAGAAGCAACAATTTGTCAAACAGAAAATGCATTAACATTATAACTTTTCTTCTTATCCTGATTCTCATGTTCTAGTCATATCTGTATTTTAAAGCCTTCATCTCTTGACTAGTGTATTTATTTATAATATTTTCTGAATTAATTTGACCAGATACAACTTGATATTGGAAATGCTGGTGAGTCCATTGTTTTCCGATCTGCATGCTCAAGAGTTCAGTTCCTTGGATATCAGGCAGTTTTTCAGGTACTTTATTGCATCTTAGGACTGCTGCATACCTCGTATAACGTGTCTATGTAGTTGGCAGGTGTAAAAGTCATACAACCTTTCATTTTCATAAAACACGTAACTGAAGCAGATAGGAATAAACTGGCTTGTTTGTCCTGAGTGGTATGAGTTCCATTTTGTTTGTTTGTTTGTTTTGCTGATAGGTTCATTGTCCTGCTGTTTCAACTTTTGCTACATGTACAAGTTTATATGCTGTTTACCTTCATTTATTATATGTGTTAGTCTTGGGAATTAAATTGGAAACTGTACAAAGCCCCATCATTCCAAGTTTTTATCCCTCTTTTGAAAGCAGTTCTTTTGTCAGGATTTGGGGAGTACATTGCTTCTTATTCATATAAGTTACATTTCATGTGAATTATCCTATAGGTTAAATTGGCATGCAGTTGCATGTTTATGATGAGATTGTCCAACTTGTCTAATTTGTTAGGACATGGAAGCTGGAGCCGTCAAATATAAAGAAAATGAAGGGATCAACCGGGATGAAGCTTTTGCACTTCTTGATTCACTGAAGGTAAGTGCAAAGGGTTGGTTGTGAAATTTGCATTGATGTGCAAAGGATTGGTTCAAGTGTTTCCTTTTATTGGTCATGCAGGTTGGCAGTCCAGTGCATCTTGGTGAAGTGGAACTCAAGCAACACCATACCCAACCACCTCCACGCTACTCTGAGGCATCATTGGTAAAATTTACTTGTACTGGCAATTTGAAAATAGTGCTATAAGGGATCAGCTTAAAATTACCATCTGCAGCAATGCTCACAATTCAATTTACTAAAACAGACTAGACGTTGAATAGTTTCATATTCTTACTGTGAGTTAAATGTGTTCAATCAAACTTCATATAGTTCATGGAAAGCTCAGCCTGAGGGTTATTGTCAATTTGTATATTAAGAAATGTTACAGCTGCAGGATGACTTCAGAACTTGTCTTACCTATTAATACATATGCGCATTACACACATGTAGATGTTTTAGTGCTCATACTGATTTACAACACTTTTTCTTTTTGTTTGTTCAACCTTGCTTTTCTGACTCTTGCAATACTGTTGTCTACTATAGGTTAAGAAATTAGAGGAGCTTGGGATTGGAAGACCTTCAACATATGCAAGCACTATAAAGGTTTTACAGGCAAGTGACTGTTGGTCAGTTTTTTGTTTAATTATATTTATGTTGTTATTTATGTTTAGATTGCACATTTACCATGTAGATTGCACATTTACCATTATTAAAGAAACTTGAGTCCACCGTTGTATGTTCAGGCAGCAAATGGACTCTAGAAGTTCATTAATGGTTGTGTTGGACAAAAGAGTCTTCTCAAACCATGAAATGTATGAAGCTAGAACTAATAGGCGAGGCTTACTGTATTCATGAGCCATAAAACAATAGCCATAAAACAATAGTTCTTAGCTTGGCTCAGTTGGGATATTATGAAATCAAATCTTCTGGATCTCTCTATTTAAGTCTATCACAAATCCATTGAACCCTTTTATGGTGGTTTCAACATGGATGATGGTGAATAATCTCTTTGGTTAGTGTGTCTGTTGTCTAGAAATCAGAATATCTGAAATTTATTTGGTCATGCTTTGTTTATCTTCATTTTCAACTTAAACACTTAAACAATATCTTGAATTCTTTGTTTTGGTGGCACCAGGACAGAAACTATCTGACAGTGAAAAGCCGTGTTTTACATCCAGAGTTTCGTGGTCGTATGGTACGCCTTGGCATCCCTCTGAATTGATCGAACTTGGGGGATGAAAAAGGATCTTTTCATGCTCCCTATTTGCTTCCTCGTGGCCTCTCTTAATCCATTTAATTCTTTTGGTTGCTTTTAGGTGTCAGCATTTCTCTGCCACCATTTTTCTGAGGTCACAGATTATAGCTTCACAGCTGATATGGAGACCGAGGTAATCTGTAATTTTCATATTCATATATATATATATATATATATATATTTTTTTTTTTTCATGAGCCTAAAGTTTTTCTTTGATTTGCTGTAATAGACTTGTAGCCACATGATTTTTATACCTGTTAGCTTCCTGCATCAAGAAATATTGCCTTTTACTAGTTATTTAAAGTTCTTGATTTGTTCCAAAATTAGGAAGTTCTGAAATCTGGATTGTTTTCCTGGTGGTGATTGACTTCTTCATGTTTCTCTCATGAACTTCAGCTTGATAATGTCTCTGCTGGCTTAACTGAATGGAAAGGCCTCCTAAGAGATTACTGGACTCGATTCAGTGGTTATTGTGAGCGTACCAGTAATGTGACTATCCATCAGGTAAGTTTCAGTCTTTGTTGAAACTTAGTAGATGTGGTATCCATTATTAATAGTAAGTCCCTTTGGGTAAAGTATCCTTAGCTATAAGCCATGTATAACAGGTGGAGAAAATGATGGAAAAAAAATTTGGAGACTTCTTGTTTGCTACTCTCCCTGATCAAAGCAGGACATGTCCAAGGTATGCATATCTTGTCGTTTATATACCATAAGGAGACTGAATATGCTTTATTTGTCTGATTTCTATAAGCAGACTGTGTTCTTAAGGTAGAATGATTGAGAACTTATAATTTCTTATCTATTGCATTGCATAATGCATATGAAAAGGGCCTGCAATGTAATAATGGACCTGGGAAATAAGCATCGCCAATCAGTTGTTGACAGGTGGTATAGCGATGAGTAATCAAACATGTCTTGCTTGTAAAATATATTGTCGCCTAATAGTACTGTCTCAAATGGTTTAATAAGATTTTTCTTAATATGGCCAATCATAAGCCGGTCTTTTTGTGATTCATATTTGATTCTAGAATGCTTGCTTTGACAGTATATCAAATGTTTTGATCAGAGGAAAGTGTTTTCTTGAGCACAGTTTCTAAGGACTTTTATAATCTTGATATGTGTTCCAGCTGTAATGAAGGAACTTTGATCTTCAAAGTGAGTCGATTCGGTGCAGGCTATTTCATAGGTTGTGATACACACCCAAAGTGCAAGTAAGTATTGAAAACTATGAGTTTATATCATACATGTGTCTAAATGTGGTGATTTGAATGTATAGCATTACAATTAAGGCTGAATGAGTGAATGCAAACACTAAAATGGTAACAAGAGTGGACAAAGGAAATATCAGTATGACTGGACATAAATGCTTGGATAATGTCTGTCCATTGCCCATTGGCCGTTGCTGCCTACCTATATGGCAAACTCCGTAAGACAATTCACTAAGGAATGGGCTCAAATACACTGTATAATGGTCTCACAGTAGACCATAAAATTGGGATTGTCACTTTGGCCTTACAACAGTAAGCAAACATACCAAAACCCTTTGTATTTGTCATGTCTCTTACAGAACAAAAGGAAGAAAGAAGATTCAGTTATAAGACATTGCTCCTAACACTGAAATTGAAAATAGCCAAATTTATAATCATAACTTCAATTTTGTCAATGTGAATTTGTCTTGGTTGTCGTCAAAGAAAAATCAATATCACTTGACTTATCCATGAGGTCGTTGGCTGATGCTAATAGGTACATTGCTAAGACATTGTATGGTAATGAAGAAGAAGACGACAATACTCAGAAGAACAACAGGGTGGAGGAACCAAAATTGTTAGGTTTATCTCCCGGTTCCAATGAAAAGGTGTTGCTTTGAATTCTGGTCTTTCTGTAGTTGATTTATGGTCTGGGGATCCTTTATTATTCTTGAATTTGTTATTTGCAACTCGTGCTTACATCAAAGAAAAATACGCCTTCTTTCAGGTTCTTTTGAAGACTGGTCCTTATGGATCGTATGTACAACTTGGTGAAGACAGGAAGGGATACTCACCTAAAAGAGCCTCTATAGCACATGTATGTAGAAGTTGTTCAGTACATTCTTATTGGAACTTTTTCTTCTGGTTTCTTACTCTTTTTATTGTACTTTTTTTTTTTTTAAATCAATGGGGATCCTTATAAAATCTATTCTTCTTTTATGTCTGGAGAGAATTTTCTTATCAAGATTTGAGGGCCTATCCCAGAAAAAAGCTTAGCTTTAAATCACCAATGCCTTTTACTTGTTATTGCTATTTTTCTGTGTTTGTGGGTTCACTCTAGCGTACTGCAAAGGCACCCTGATTGTATTAATGTAATCTTCATATTTACATGGAACTATTTTCAGATCAAGGATGTGAACTCAGTAACCGTTGAAGTTGCTCTCGAGTTGATGCGATATCCTGTGACATTGGTTTGTTCTTCATTCTTACTTTACTGAGTTCCATTTCCCGTTCAGCATCCTTTTGTTTTCTTATGGTTTATTATTAATTATCTTTTTTTTTTTTTAATTTCATTTTAGGGGAACCATCCGAAGGATGGACTACCAGTGATTTTAAAGATTGCAAGGTCCGGATATATAGTTAAACATCGACGCACAATGGCTTCTCTAACAAAGGTATTTGTTTTTATAAATTCAGAATCTGTTGTCAAAGTATCTTGATCAAATGTTTCGTCAACTTTTCCCAAATTTATGAGTTGGGCAATCTTAAATACTCATGCAGAATCAGGAACCTAATAAATTAACCCTGGAGGATGCATTGGAACTTTTGTCTGGGAAAAATACACGGAAAATTGGTCGACCTAAGGGAAAATCAAAGGTTGAAGAAAAAGGAGAAGCTATAGAAGCCATGTAGCCTACTTGGTCACATGAAAGTCTGGCTTTTCCTATGATGGTGACTTAACCCTTCAGAAACCAACTAATGATTTGAGGTTGATATGAACATTCATTGGTGGCAAATTATCCCCCCAACTGACCAAAAGTAAGTTGTTCTACTCGAAAAGGGGATGCTGGAGTTCTTTTGACAACAAAGGTGCGAATACTGCAGCAATAGCTACATACGTAGAAATGGAGATTGGACAGAGCAATCTATAAATGACTTTGCTCTGTGAACAGCAACAGTAGAATTTGATAGCTTGGGATTGAGGAGGTAAAGAAATCATTTTATGCGGACAAATTGGCACGTTGCTATACACCTGTAAATGTCTTTGTTACATATCACTGCGAGGGATTCAGTTTAAAGTAGCTCGTAATTGGTAGCCAGTTTCATTTTGGACCACCATTTTCCGAGCTGGTTAGTCATTGGTTTGATTAAATGGCTAGCTAGAAACTTGATTCATTCTCCACCAGTTAATTCTTTCCCAAAGTCTGCAAGTTCAATTTTTACTGTAAGCTATCACATTTGATCAATTTATCTGTAGCCAAACAAATAAAAACAAGAACTTGTGATTTATGTTATGTTGTATTTCTTATATTCCTTTTCAAGGTAATACAAAGGACCGAATACAGAATATACCTTGTTGATTTTGATTAGACACCACTTTTGTGGTCATCACATTTGGTTGATGTCTTAATGCTGATGTTCCAACATACGACTTTTTGCATGAAAAATTCATTCTCGACGTCAAACTAATTCGAAGAGAAAGGATAGACTCAAAATTTAGATAGATTTTGAATGTCATACGCAATCCAACTAGAAGTGTCATAGAAAGTTTGGTTGATGGAATGAACAATTTGTACGATTTCGAAGGCTCAAATGCTTTGCATTACTCAAAAAACAGAAAAGAAAAATACTAAACTATTTCGTGGATAGATAATGATAAGTTTCATATAAAAAAAGAAAATAGTAAACAAAAAAAGAAAAAAGTGCTAATATTCTAGCCAAACCCGAGTCATGTGGTTTCAGTGAGAAAGTTGCTCCGACAGAAACATTGGAATTTCGGAGCCAAACGCATATCACCACCACCGTGTTTCGCTCCAATCCAATACCAACGATCATCATCAGGTTTCTCTTTTTTCTTTTGGGTTTCAATCTCTCCTGTCAGATTTCAACAAAGTCTCCATCTTTTTCACTTGTGATTCCAACCTTCAAAGTCAATTTCAATCGTCCAAGAAAGAAAGAAACCCACAAAAGGATTTGCAAGAAAGTTGGAGTCTTTTGCAATTTTTGTGTTACAGAATTTGATAAATGGGTGATCTGTGTCTGTTGTGAATTGTGACTAGGGGAAGGGTGTGAAATATGCAACAGCAGCAACAAGAAGCCATAATGCAGCAAGCGCTTCTTCAACAGCAGCAACAGCACATGTACCATCCTGGTGTTCTTGCAGCTGCTATGTCTCAGGTTCCCCCATGCTCTTTATCTTTCGTCGAAATTCGTGTGCTTTTTGTGTTTGTTTTGATCACAAAGTTTGGTAATTTAAGATGTTGGGAATCACTGAGTTTCACCTGTACTTTGCATATGATGGTTCTTGTATGTAGTTTTGTTTATAATGTCTTGCAATCTGAATTGCGCTGTTAGATTTGCTAGGATTGTTTGTTTATCCCTTTCTTGATGATTTGCAGATGGAGCCTATCCCAAGTGGAAATCTGCCTCCGGGCTTTGACCCGTCTACGTGCCACAGTGTGTAAGTGCTAAAACAATGGCTATTTCTTCCTCCTGTTTTTGGAAGTTTTGGGTTTCGTTACCATTTCTAAGTGAATCTTGGATGGAGTTTCTAGTTGTTCATATTCTTTGTCAAATATGGTTTCAGCTATGTCGGAAATATTCATGTTAATGTCACCGAGAAGCTTCTTGCCGAAGTTTTCCAGAGCGTTGGTCCTCTTGCAGGATGCAAACTCATCAGAAAGGATAAGGTAGATTGAGCTCTCCATTCTTGTAGATCAGTCTGAAGTTACCTTTTTGCTGCAATACTCTTGTGAGAACATCCCCCGACTGTCATTGCAGGGTTTGTTTCTTTTCTTTTTTAATCAGGGCCCTCCCTCCCTCCCTCCCCTCATCTAAATATGAAATTATTACATACATCAGTAGACAGTTAGTGCTTTCCAATTGGTGGTTATATGCAAATGATCTTATCATTTTAAAAGTGCTGATATGGATCTTAGCATTTGGTCGTTGAGACATGATGCATTTTTAGATTAGAGGTTTTAAGTTTTAAACTTATTGGATAATTTTTCAATTGCATCAAATAAATCGGAAATGCTGGATTTAAATTCAGAGTTGGTTATCCCGATAATTATTTATTTTAATGATGTGGCTGTGTCATTATTATTGCAGTCATCATATGGATTTGTTGACTACCTTGATCGGACTTCTGCAGCCCTTGCAATAATGAGTTTGCATGGACGCCAACTGTAAGTATTCATATGGCTGTATCATTATTACTGCAGTCATCATATTTGATTTGAGGAAAAGAAAAACAAGAAAACTTGATGTTATTATCAAAGCGGATTTAAACTTATTAATATTTCTGAATCTGTTTGCAGTTATGGCCTTGCACTTAAGGTGAATTGGGCGTATGCCAATAGCCAGAGGGAAGACACTTCAGGTTACTTTGAGCTTCAGTTGCTCTGCTGCTGCTCTTGGATATTATTGCTTGTTACCATTTCTTAGGGTTCATTCCTTTAATGCAATTCTACAATTATCAGGGCACTACAATATATTTGTTGGTGATCTTAGTCCAGAGATTACAGATGCAACTTTATTTGCTTGCTTCTCGGTCTATCCTAGTTGTTCGTGAGTTCCTGTTTCTTTGGATATCTTTTTTCCTATTTCATTTTTAGCAGATATGCCCAAGACTCCAGGGTAGCATGTTATTGTGTTCCTCATTACTTGGTCAAATTTTAATTTTACTGCTGCCAAGTTCAGCTGATACTTAATGTAGAAACTAGAAACATAATAGTTTCTTCTCAGTTGTTTAAACTGTGTGCTTCAAATTGGTGTGGTATAACGCTGCATATCACCCAATCGAATGCAGAATCTCCTCTTTGTTGTTAGGCTTACAAGATTTCCCTTTTGTCCTTTCATGATATGCAGTGACGCAAGGGTCATGTGGGATCACAAAACTGGCCGCTCAAAAGGATATGGCTTTGTTTCTTTCCGTAACCAGCAGGTATCACAAGCTAGAGAGTCATAGGCAGAATTCATCCCCACCCCATAATCCCCTCCCACATTTATATGTATATGTGTGTGTGTGTGTGTGTATACAACTTTGCTCAGGTACGGATTTCCATATTTGACCCACTTTTCGATCATATTTTCACATCTTAATGGTTCAGTTTTAGGTCCTAATGTATAGATCATCTCTACAAATTTTCAGCCAAATTGATGATCGTTAAGCATCCAAAACTGCAATTTACACGAACGAACCGAATCTGTCGAACTGGAACCGTTCGTGTTTATATTGGTAAATTGCAGTTTTGGATGCCTTAACGATCATCAATTTGGCTGAAAATTTGCAGAAGTGATCTACTCATATATACCTAAAAACTGAACGGTTAAGATGTGAAAATGTAATCGAAAAGTGGGTCAAAACTGGAAATCCGTTCCTTAGCTTAGGAACGGACGTCCGCAGCCAAGAAGGGCTATATATATACTAGCATTTTTCCACACATGCACAGCATGTGCAAGTTATTAATTTTTTTTTCAGAAAATAAAAAATAAAAAAGTTGGTTATTGCAGAGAAAAGAAAGTGAGAGAGAAAAAAGTGGGCTGTGGATATTTTTTTTCAAATTTTTTTAATAAAAAAATATTTTGTAAATGTCTTAATTATCCATGTGATTTAATTAATTCTCAAAGTTTATTAATATTCTAGGGTCAATTCTGTCAAAATTTTAGATTTTGGCTAACAAAGCCTATTCTCTTAATAATAGTATAGATATATATATATATATATATTTATTTATTTATGTGTGTGTGTGTGTAAAGCAACTTTCTTGATTATGTGAATTGTTTATTTTATTTTTTTTCCCAATCTATTTGTAAACACTTGGTTCACCTAGAGGTGTAGATACTGAGATAACAGCATGTTTGGGTTGATAGTGTTGATTTTGCTATCTTAAGGGTCTGTTGTATCACTAGATTGATTAAGTACTTCATGCATTTGTTCTGCAGGATGCTCAGAGTGCTATCAATGATTTATCCGGTAACACATCCAGATGCAGAGTGTTTGAAGCTTCTTCAGTTTTTAAACATCATTATATCATCAGTCCAGAATGTTTGATGTACTTTTGGGTCCGGTTTGTAGGTAAATGGCTTGGAAACAGGCAAATAAGATGCAACTGGGCAACTAAAAGTGCTAGTTCCAGTGAAGAGAAGCAGAGTATTGACACACAAAATGCAGTTGTACTGACAAATGAATCTTCAGGTAGCATGGGAAATTTCGTTAGTTGGCCCACACTATGTAGGATCCCTGGTTAATTTGATTAGAGGTTGCTGTCAAGGCCTTCGTGGCGTTATAGGACTTTAATTGTGCTACTAGTTGATAGTTGATACAAGTTTGCATCAAAGGAGCAAAGCTGAGCTTTGATAATGTCGCGAATATACTAGTAATGTAATTAGTTGTGTGGTCAATACAGTCCTAATGGAAACCTTTGGTTAATGATTGAAATCTAACCTGACTAGAATTATAAAATCATGGATATGAGTCTGATGCTGGTTATCTCATGTAGTGCACCAAAGCTGCCAGTCTTAAGTTTGAAATGCGCTGCTATAGGTATTTAGTCCCTATTTTTGCTAGAATATTTTTAGATAATTGGTAGAGAATATAGGTCTTCATTTTATAGTTGACCCCTGATATGTGTTGCCTTCCTTGATAATACCAGGCTGTGCAGAAGTAGGGACAAGACCTAATGAATGTTCTTCTGTTTGCATTCTTTTCAGATGGAGGTCAGGAGAACTCCAATGAAGAGGCCCCAGAAAATAATCAAGCATATACGACTGTCTATGTTGGCAACCTTCCCCATGAGGTGATTAAACAGTGAATCTTGCTACATTACAATCCAAGTGTTAGACCTTGAACATGGTGTTTTAGACTTTTTTTTATTTATAATTTTTTTTTATTCTGAAATAAAATAAAATTGAACTTCTGGTACATCTTACGAAGTTAGCCATATAATCTTGCTGATAATCTAGCCTGCATGTTCAGATCACTCAAACTGAACTTCATAGTCAGTTTCATGCTCTTGGGGCTGGGGTTATTGAGGAAGTGCGTGTGCAGAGGGATAAAGGTTTTGGATTTGTGAGATACAACACTCATGAAGAAGCTGCCATGGCGATCCAAATGGGTAATGGCAGGATAATTCGTGGAAAGTCCATGAAGGTAATAAAACCTTTACTGCAAGCTCATTTGATGCACATGATCACATATTGACACTTTCCGTAGGTTTCTGTATATTCTTGGTTTGTGTCCACCCTGGACCTACAAGGTAAATCCATGCTGAGACCATTTGAAAACCCCTGTACCATTCCACTGGTGGTCATCTAGGAAATTGTGAAATATCGTTGTATGCCTGTCATAAATTATAAAAGCATCTTGTCTTATGGTAATAATGGGATTATGCATTGCAGTGCTCATGGGGTAGCAAGCCGACTCCACCTGGGTTACCTTCGAATCCTCTACCACCCCCTGCTCAACCCTATCAGATCCTTCCAAATGCTGCTATGAACCAAGGCTATTCTCCAGCCGAGTTGTTGGCTTATCGGCGTCAACTTGCCTTAAGTCAGGCTGCCATGAGCTCTGGTGGAACTCAACCTATGTATGAGGGGTATCCTAACACTTCGTCAGGTCACCAGCTCATGTATTATCCTTGACATCAGGTCCGACCAGACCAGTTGGGTTTTTCACTGAATTAATTGTGCCAATTGTTCCTCTGACCTTATCAGTACAAGTATTTTCTTTTTCTTTTTTTTGCTCTTTTTTTTCCTTTTTCCGTTTTCGAGTATTTCCCCAGTCCATATTCAGTTACATGAATTTTTGATCTCCTATGTTGTATCATGTAATCAGTGATTAGAAATTGGAATTTTACGCTTACGATATGTGGGACTTGTTATAAATATATATTTGGGTTAAGAAACCAGAAGATGATCCATCTAAAAACATGTTTTATCACCATAATTCCATGAAACAAAAGAAACTGTCAAGGTGGTCTTACCGTCGCCTTAAGTTTACCATCGCCTTTCACCCGTTGAGTCACCAGGGCAGGACACTATTCACTGTTATTGGACCTCTGTTTTCACCCATTGGGGTCAGGGTCACCAATCAGTTACTGTTTATCAAATATTTTATTAATTTTTTTAGTGTAAATAAGAAATGTATGATGTAAATAAATACTATTGATGAATATTTTGAAAATCCAACCAAAGAAAATTTTATGAGTAAAAAAATGATATATCCACCGACCACTCAATTCCAACCACTTTTTTATTTTTTATTTTTATAACTCCACTGACACTTTTATCACATGTACACCACCGACAATTTATTTATAGAAAATTTTGGTTATATTTTTTTGTTACCGTTGTAATCTAACAGTTACTAATTACAATATATATATATATATATATATATTAACTTTATCTAACTCCTTAATCATTCACCATTAGATCCCATTCATAATTAAAACCAATGGTCCAGATTTGTGGATTGTTGGTTTACATTTTCAAGGCTTCCAATGGCTTCAGGCCACGTCACCCACCCACATGCCACAACCTGACTTTTCCCCACTGCCACGCGCTGCAGCCTTGTCTCCACTAGAAGACAAGCGACTAGCATGCACTCCACCCTCCTGGCGCGTCTCCCCTCAGCTTCTCTTTTTGGGCCAGCTGGAGGCCTAGGTCACGGGCTCAGGCAGCATGGTGACTGAGCTGCTATCCTGGGTCTTCCACTGTTCTCTTGCCCCAAGCCCGGTGGAAGAAGCAATTTCACAATTTTGGTGACTTGGGTCACCATTTGACGTGGTGCCCAGGCATAAGGGCTGCCAGTGAACTTGCTCTAAGAACCATTCTCCTGGGTTTCATATCTAGTAGCTTGTACTGTCTAAGACCTTGCCAATGTACCTTTAAAGAAACTTGAAACGTACAGGTTGTGACAAAACAATACTCATTACTCGTTAGTGTAGGATTTTTATGTGACCAAGCTCTCTTCAGCATATATATGATTGTTTGTACCATCTAATATGTATAATTAGCGCAAATCTTTTCAAGCATCCAAATTAATAGTACAATATAGCTACATGCACAAGCTTTAAGATTCTCGATTTATGCTTGTTATCGAGTGTCTTCAAGGGACAACATAGCTTCATGAAAGTTATTCTACCAATTTTATTTTATTTATTTATTTTATAATAACCGCGGATGAATTTTGCGTGGGCAAACATGTTCTACTATTTTTTACTTGAAACTTCTACTATAAAAAGATGTTTTATCAATTTTTTAATTAAATCTTCCGCTGACAAGAACTCATTGTCAAAGGTGTTTTGCCGAAAATGTTCATTTGAATCTCTCTTGACAAAAAGGCGTCAATAAATTATTTTTATACAAAACATCCGTCGGAAAGATATTCTACATTTTTCTTACTTGAACCTTAATAAACAAAACCATAATAATAATAAAAAATGCTAGACCATCTTTGAAGACAAGGTTTTTGTTGTGCTGCATTAATTTTGTACAAGGAATTGATATGTGATTGGCTAATTTAAGATACCGTGAGATGGGAAAAAGAATTGTCGTTTCTACAGAAAAAAAAATGACGGCCATTAAATTTCATGAGCTTATCATTTACTGTTTACTACATTTGCTACAGGATAACAGGACGATGGAACATCAAAATTTTCTACAAAATCTATACATTTTTTGTGTTCGATCTGCTTTAAGTAAGCAGTCCTGTTGGTCTGTTACAGTACGTTTGCTTATAACAGTTCAAATATTCGACATGTTAGAGAGCGATCGATTGATTTATAGGTGTTTGATCTTAGCCCTCGACAGATCTCGAGCCTGGTCCACTCATTCCATCCTGCAAAATCAATCAAACAACATTTCATTCAGCATTTGATGATTTCTTGGGTTAGCACTAGGCATTATGAACTAGTAGGGTTTGATGGTTATGACTTATATATGTACTTGTACTTACTAGCTGCAGTGAAACTTGGCTGTGCTGGGGTGAAAAGCCGCCGTCATCACCCATCAGTGTGGGATGCATAGTCTCTTCAGCAATCATTCTCAATCTGTTGAGTTCTGGCAGGATCACCTTGCCAAGGTCCGGTCTGTCTTTTCGCCTTAACTCTGCACATTGGAGAGCCAGCTTGGCAAATTTCATGGTTTCTTCGACAGGCCAATCTTGCACGGCTGGATCCAGGATTGAAGTGAAAGTCCCCTTCTCAAGAGACCTTTCGACATGATGAGTCAGTCCCATTGCTGGCTTGGCTGTGATCATTTGCAAAAACATTATTCCAAGAGAGTACACATCAGACTTCACGCCGAGCATGCCTGTCTGCTGGTACTCAGGATCAATGTAGCAGAATGTTCCGGCTGTTGATGTCATTCGATACTGTGTCACATTGTCAGCCACTGATGGGGGCACCAGCCTGGCCAAGCCAACGTCACTGATCTTGCTAACATAGTTCCTGTCAAGCAAGATGTTGGCAGGTTTCAAGTCACGGTGCACAAGTGGTTCTGGTTTGGCTTGGTGGAGGAACAACAAGCCTGTGCCGATTTCAGCTGCAATTCTAAACCTAAGCTGCCAAGAGAGAGGTGGACTGTTTCCTCTTCGCAGGAGGCGGTCTTCCAAGCTCCCATTTGCCATGTACTCGTAAACCAAACATCCATACTCAGGGCAGGCCCCAAGGAGCAGAACCATATTAGGATGCCTTATACAGCTAAGTACTTCAACCTGATGTAGAAAATATAGAAATGTATATATGTACAATTCTATCACTATTATTGATGCATGTATACGAGGAAAGTTTATCTTGCTGACACGTTATGTTACCAGACTGTCAATATGCGTGGTCCAAGTTCACAATCTGGCAACACAACATAGCATATGTATATGTAAGAATTCAAACATCAAACATTACCTCTTGGTTAAACTGTGATCTTCCTTGAGCTGCATCAGGGCGTAGAACTTTAATTGCCACAGGTGTATGATCAAGATTACACCGATATACAGGACCATAGCCTCCTTCACCAATCTTGCGAGATTCTGCAAAGAACTCTGTGGCAGCCTCAATTTCCTCGATGGAATACCTCCTATACCTGACATCCGACTGTTGTAAAGCACTGATTGCCTTTTTCTTCTCGTCTGCTTCTCTGATTGCTTTCATTTCTGCATTGATTCTCTTCTGCGCTTCCAGTTCTGCGATTCTCCTAGCTGCTTCAGCTGCCTCCATGGCTGCTTTGGACTTGGCTCTTTCCTTTTCCACAATAGCCATTGCAGCTTCCTCAGCTAACCGTGCCTCTTCCAATCTTCTTTCTTCTTCTAATTTCCAGCGCTGGAGTTCTACTGCCTGTACATATTTATATCTCTTGTTATAAAAAGAGCTTCTTGCTTGAAATGATGAAGAGTGTAAGGCTTCTTGTACCTTTTGCTTTGCTGTGAGTGCCTCTTTACAGGCAGTACTATACATTTCCATAGTTTGCTTGAGCTCGAGCTTTAGCCTCCTCATTTCAGCCTCCACATCTTCCTGTAATTTTAATTAGTAAAACCATCTCTATTGTAACATAATATTTGGATGCTGGGTGTTTTCACACAAACAAGCATAAGTAATGTTACTGAAATTTGACAAGATACACTTACCATCATTGGCTGTGAAGCAGACGATAGTCTATCACTTTCCTGAGAGATTGAGGAGAATGTAGGAGGTGAGCTGCTGATATCCACAGACCTCCTTCCATAGTAGTTCATGGATTCAAAGCTGTGGTTCATGTCTATTTCTGTGCTGTTTGACATTCGTGGCGGGGTGGCTTTTCCTGAATCAAAGGTGTCATAGAATGTAGGAAAAATGCGGTCAATGCTGGCCCTTCCAGAGCTAACATAAGATATGTCAGAATCCATCATAGGGAGCTCCGGATATGACTTCCCATTTGGACCTTTCCTAGTGAATGGTGACCTGCTTTCCATACCATGATTACTATATGTTAGTTTTCACTTTTTACACATGTTTCTTTCTTATCCGCGTATTTCACAAACTTGTGTGATCTGACCTGAATAAGTCTGATTCATCATGTGAATGGTGTAGTTTTTCCGGTGGCTTTTCCGGTGCTGGTATATGATCCAACATATAGGTTTTAGCGAGAGAGCATTGTGTTGAATATGTATAAGGTACTCTCAGTACGTAAGATACAAGTTTACTTACCTTTCATATTATTAGGAGGGTAGACATACGGCTCTGATTTTGTGGTGTTGATTTGGTTACGAACTTGGTTCCGTAAAGGTGAGATGGCTGGAGCTGGACGCGTGGCAGCTCTCGAGGAATGAGGTTTTCCTTTCGATATGATATATACATTACAAAAATCTGGAGCCAATTTCATTACAGTGCCCGGAATATCTGATTGTTTGAATCTGCATAATTTTTTGAAGTAGTTAAGCATATGTTCCGTGGAATTTCAAGGCCTTTTCATAGTTGTATACTTAATTATCAACCCTTGCAGAACCTGTTAACTTTCAAGTTCAACATTTTTATTTATAGGACAATTGGTTTGCTCAAGGCTTCAGAAAAACATAATGTATGTACCTAAGAAAACCGCTTTTTGATGAGGCACCAACAACCAAATGCTCGATTGCACTTTGGGTAGTGTATTCGATCAATGCTTTAGCTACATCCGAGTCTTCTAGTACGATGTCTTTGCATTGCATCTGATGTACAAATAATATGATCAGCCATATGTGATCTTGTGAGTTGTGACCCTATTTACCTTTCTGAATGTAACAGACAAGCAATATAAAGTTCATGAGACTCACATTTTTTCTTGTGCAGAAAACGCGAAAAGGAAGGAACAATTCCCTGGTCTGGGGATCAGGGTCTTTGCATACCAAATGCTGGTCCCAATTTGGGTTACTTCCTGCACCCAATAATCAAAAATCAATATATGTTGTTAGGAACCCATGATTTAATTTTCTTGGTGTACAAGAAAGGAAGATTAAATGAGGAACAATCAAGCATTGGGAATAACTCTCCACCTACTTGTGTTGGAGTTTGAAAGATTAGGTGATTGAGAAAACAAGGAGGGTTTGATCTTGACATGGAGGAGAAGAATAGTTTGGCCTTTCTGAGCAAGATGGTCTATTGCCCATTTCAGTGAAGTTTGGCTATTCTTGTCTTTGTCTATTGCCACTGCTATCAATGCAGTCCCTGCTGCATCCCTCTTTTCCTGTTTATTAGTAGGCAGCCACATTTTCCTCTCTCACTCTTTCTCTTCCTCGAAATCAAAGAAACAAAAAACAAAGAAAAATCCCAAGGGAAACCAGGTAACCTTTAGAAATTGGAATCACAAATTTAATAATGGATTGTGTTTGTATAATAAGCTCTCCTCTGTCTCTCTTCTGCAGTTGAGTCCCAAAAGACAAGGAAGGAGGCTGTTTCTGATCATTGTATCTGTGAACTTTTCTTTAATGTTTCTGATTCTATCTTGTTAACTTCTTTGCAAGAACATCAAAGTACTTGGAATAACAAATTAGGTTTGATTTTTTCACTGGTCAATCCATAAATATCTCCCACCATTACCTTTCTTCAATTGGGTATATTGAATGAGAGACTCGCCATCATTAGCGGATACATTTGGTCTTTGACCTGTCCCTAACTAATTTTATTGTTTTCCCGTAATTACTTGATAATCCAAAATATCTGAACTTCCGGTTAATATCAGTATTGCATAAATGCAAACCACAATTCTCTACTGTATTTAATTACCTCTAATATCTCACATATTCAAAGTAAAAAATCTAACTAGTTTGATAACATAGACAACAATATTATAAACATATATGGATTGGTATCACAATTAAATGGGAGACAATCAATATCATCTCAATTCAATTGCATTTCAATGAACTCAAGACAATACAATATTAATGTCATAACTCACAACAGATTTCCTTTCATTCCATTTTGATGGGATGAAATCTGCTGTCCCCAAAAATCATGTGCCAAGCCTGTCTCCATATTCTGATTGGTCCATTAAGATTAAAAAATGAAAGAAAGATTAAGATAATGATTTTTTTAATCATTCTAGGCCAATCAAAACATGGGGATAGTGTTGGGAGAGGGTTTTTGGGACAGCAGATTTCCTTCCCATTTTGATATGTTGTCTATTTTGCTCAACTCGAGAAATAAAAACATTTCTAATTCCCTAAAAAAGGAAGTTGAGTCAGAATTCAATAGGAATAAGAACATTGGGCCCGGAAAGCCCATCGCAATAACCCTAAATCCCAAAAACCTCCATTAAACGAAGTCCAATTTCTGCAATTCTTCTTCTTCGGTCTCTTGAAAGAATCAAGCTTCCGTTAAACGACGATGGAAATTGACAGATTAGATGGTCGTACACCAAACCAGTTGAGACCACTGGCCTGTACTCGCAACGTTCTCAACCGAGCTCATGGCTCTGCCAGTTGGTGTCAAGGTTTTTACCTCATTGCCCTCTCTCTCTCTGTTCAATATTTTCTTCTTTCTGGGCTTGTGCTCTGAATTTGAGTTTGTTTTCTAATTGGGTCTTGTTTTTTTTATAGGGGATACCAAAGTTCTTGCTGCAGTTTATGGACCCAAAGCGGGGACAAAGAAGAATGAAAACCCTGAAAAGGCTTGCATTGAGGTTATTTGGAAGCCTAAAACAGGCCAGAGTGGTGAGTTTCTGCAACTATACTTTGTGCTTTGTGATAATTTGCCTACAATAGCTCTAAGTTTGCTATCTAAGTTTGGTTTGTTCTGTTATTGCTATCTAAGTTTTGCTAGATTTTTGTGCATGATATAGTCATATAGGAAAAACAGAAAGGGAATATGAGATGATATTGAAAAGGACCTTGCAAAGCATCTATATACTGACTCTCAACCCAATTCAGGTGCAGTGGTCTTATATCATGCAAAATAATTTATCCTTATGAGATAATTTGAGAGAGATTGATGAGAGAATTGTATGTATTCCACTATTGATAATAGGAGCCTGATATATAGAGATTACAAAGTACATATTCTAATGATACAAGGAAAACTATTCCGAATAGGACTAGAAATTCTAGAACGTTCTCTCCTATTACAATCATAGAACTAATCATAGTTTGATAAGGCACACAAATATCAATATCCTTCAACACTCCCCCTTGTACCACTCAAATTTGGTGGTGATGCTTGATTCGTTGCCTCGTTAAAAACCTTGCTCGAGTGAAAAACCCTGTGGGACAAAAATAAGCTCGAGGAGGAGAAAAAGAGTACAACACGTCATTTACTCTTCGAGATCGAACATGTAGACATCATGTCTCCTCCTGATGTCGACATCTCCCCCTGATTGCTACAATCATGGGAGTTCGGATAACTTTCTCAATCCGATACTCTTTATATGTTTCTCGAAAGTGGATTTAGGAAGCGACTAAGTAAATAAGTCCCCTACATTATCCTCTAATCGGATTTGAGTCACTTCAATCTTTAGAAGTGTATGTTATTGCTGATAATGAAAGAACTTAAGCGATATATGCTTCGTGTTGTCGCATTTGATGAAACCTAACTTCATTTGTTCAATACAAGCTGCATAATCCTTATTTATGCATGTAGGTTTATCTGTGATAGACTTCAAACCACAAATTCCTCAAATATGTCTAATTACAGACCTTAGCCATATGCATTCACGCACGGCTTCATGTAGAACAATAAATTTTGCATGATTCGAGGAAGTAGCAACAAATGTCTGCTTTATAGATCTCCAAGATATCGTGATGCTTCTCATGGTAAAGACATAACCTGTTTAGGAGCGACATTTGTGAGGGTCAGAGAGATACCCTACAAATGATGAGATTTAAACATCTTTTTGATATAATTTGACCTGTAGTGATCGTTCATGATTTCCTCCTTCCATAATTAAATAGTTTTTTTTTTAGCTTCTATTCATACCTCCAAAGTTGGCATTTGGACGTCCCAACTTAATAGACCTCCAACTTATTTTTATAGATAACCAATTTGCTATCTAGACCTCCCTAATTTTCTCACAATGCCCATCATCCAATAAAATCAATAAAAACTTCTTCCTTTACGTTCTATTCATACCTCCAAAATCAGTAATCGAATCTCGTTCAATTTTTGAAGATTTCACAATCCTATTTTACCCATCATACAATTAAGCTGCAAAAAAAATAAAAAAAAAATAAAAAATTCTCCAGTTGGTAGTCAATACAGTATTTTTCATTAAATCAATTGAATATAGAAGCACGTTGGTATACTGCTATATGAGATGTTTAGATATTACTCTCGATTCTCAAAATTTTTAATTAAACTGAGTTTTTGGATACAAAGTTTTCATCACTTAATTATAATTTATGTACAGATACCCGTACTAAAAGTGGTCATGGTGTTCCAAAGCCGGTCCAACATAATGATCCTTAGCTTGGAGAGAGACACATATTTACTAATTGCTTCGAGTTGGAAAAAAAGCGCAAGCAGCAATATAACAGGCAATGTGATAACTCATAATTTCATATATTTTTATACCCTTAAATGTAAGATTCTAGGCTTAGTTCTTATCATTTTTGAGTCATTTACTGTTTGTGTTTTGTAGGTTAAATTGGAGAAAAGAAAGATTTGGAGCTTAAAATCAAACGCAGGATTGAAAGGGTGCTTGCTATCCTGAGCGTCCAGAATTGTCTCTGCTTTGCGTCAACTTCACAGATTAAACTGTACCTTCTCAGAAGGAATTAGTAGGCAAGCCTTATACCATTGGAAAGATACAAATGTTAGCTTTCTAAGGAATTTTACGGAAGTGGATTCGCATTTTTCTGGAGGAAGTTATGATGATTTAAGTGAACCTAGTTCGGGAAGGCAGATTCTGACGGATTTTGCATATCTTTTGGGAATCTGACTTGTGAGGCCCAAGTCCGTGGTTCTTAGCACTTGAATGGAACAAGGCTGAACGTGTTTGACATATTTGGAGTAATTTCTTGCATTGACTTTAATAACTCTGCGTTCCTTTGGAGAGAAGAAAGCTATTCCAAGTTAGACTAGAAGACCGAAGAAGCCCCCAAGTCAAGTAAGATTGGAAAGAGACATACATGGCAGAAAACCTAGCACGTCTAGAGACAGAAGAGGCAGCATATTCCACAGAGAACAAGAAGAAGAGAAGCTCTCACCATCGCTGGACCCGAGTTCCTCAATTCTTCCATTGTTTGTTTCATGTTTTCTTTGATTCTAGTCATGTTTTTCATAGTTATGGATTGCTAAACTTCTAAGCTAGGGCTGAGATGAAGCCCTTAGTATGACTATTCTATTTGTTTAGTTGATTTGTGATTGAATTTCTGGATTTCTATGTTAAACTCTTAATCACCGTTTCAATAGAACTTTTATTCAAAATCTTTGCTCGGGATCAATAAGACCTAGGTTTTGTTTATGAGTTATTTGGTTGGAGAACATGATGCTTGATCAATGAGTAGATGTTTTCTAGGGTGCCAAAAGATAATTCAATCTTGTGATTAAAGAGTTGTGAATTGAGAATACAAGTGCTTGATCATAGTCGATATTCTTGTTTGCATGATTTCCTAGTTCTTTTGTGCTTAATGGAGTTGAACATGTTTGCTTGAACCTGATCATTAAGTGGAGTAAATTATAGTTTGGCTACGTGAGTTCTATACAGGATCAATAAGTTGGAATTCATAGGTTAGAAGAACTTTGGCATATGTCTGGGATCAATAAAACTTATGTACGGAAATCTTTAGCATGAAATCTAGGGAATTCAATTGTTATCAACTAGAGAATAGGATAGAAGTATTAGGTGGTGGATTCAATGCTTTAGCATCTTCATAATCTGTTCTTAAACTTAAAGATATCTCATTGCTCATTCTTGTCTTTAATTTCAGTTTTTCTTTCTTTAATTTTCTGTTTAAAACTCAATCATCATAAAAATCAGTTTGTTTCACTTAAGTATAGCACATTTTTCATAGCAAAATTGTCTCAATCAGTCCTTGAGGGAATGACCTCGTGCTTGCACCTCTATTCTACAATTGATTCGTGCACTTGCGAGTACTAAATTAAAATTGACAACACAATGCGCAGCTTAGAATTTTGCGAATTACCTCATCGAAACATACTGTTTGTAAAGGTAAGAAGAGATTTTTTTTTGTCTGTGAGCTGTGACCTATTGGTTATCTAGGATAACCGATATTGTGGATGTCACAGTTTCAGACCTCACTGACATCATGGGAGGGGAGGGGTGGGGTGGGGTTAAAAAAATTATTAAAAAAAAAAAATTCCCTCTTTTGTGTCCTTATTGGTAATTTGGCATGAGTTGACAAAATCAATAGAGATGTAGAAATACCAATTTTGAAGGGATGAATAGAAGCTCCCTTTTTTTTTGAGCTTATTGTTTGATAGTTATTCGCTTGGATCTGGGCTGGGTTTAATTATTCCTTTATTGGAATTCTCTAAAAGATCAAATCCTAGTCCTCCGGGAGGACTTCTCCACCTTCTATTGGATCTTGACAATTCTTTTCCTATTTGTTTGAATTTCATTTCCTCCCCATATTACTAATTAACATGTAGAAATATCATTTTCTTCACTCACTTGATCTAAAATGATGAGATTTTGGGTATTGATCCATTTAGACAACATATATTCATGGATTTAAGGTTTGGCGTTTTGGTGTTCATCATTTCTATTTTTCCAGAAAGAGATAACTGAAGTAGTAATTCAAGATCTCCGAATTTTGAAATGTTTTGGTGTGACATGTCGTCCGCGTCATGCTCCACAAACAATAGAGGTGAATTGGCATCCTCCTTTTTTGGGGTGGATCAAGATCAACTCAGATGGAGCTTGGAAGCATGATTCGGCACGTGGCGGGTATGGTGCGGTTTTTTGGGATTACAGAGGTCATGTTCTTGGTGCTTTTGCTTCTAATTTTGACATCCCAAGCTCGGTTGCAGCAGAGGTTATGGCGGTAATCAAAGCGATTGAACTAGCTTGGGTGAGGGATTGGAAACATGTATGGCTGGAAGTTGATTCTTCTCTTATTCTTGACTTTCTTCGGTCTCCTTCTTTGGTGCCTTGGCAGCTTCGGGTTCAATGGAATAATTGTTTATTTCGCATTTCTCAAATGAATTTTCATTCATCTCATATATTTCGCGAAAGGAATCATGTTGCTGATGCCTTAGCAAACTATGGCACGTCTTCTAGTGACTTTGTGTGGTGGGATACAACTCCTAGTTTCATTGCTTCCAATTGTAATGAAGACCGTTTGGGTCTTCCGAAGTTTAGAGTTCGTTAGATTGTTTTTGTTTGTGGTTTTCTGTTGGTATGGAGGTTTTGACTTAGTCCCCCTCCATTGTAACTTCTCTTTTTCTCTAATAAATTTTTTGGGGTGTTAGGGACTCCTCCCTCACCCTGCTTCAAAAATAATAAAAAATAAAAAATAAAAAATAAAAACAGTGAAAAAGAAGACATGACGTGGACCAATGAAAACTATGTGTCACATATACCATGTGGAATGACAGAAGCATGGAATAATTTCTCATAGTTATCGACCAAATCCCTAAGTTATTGGGATATAATTACTATTTACTACTATAAAATGCTCATTAATAAGCACTATTATGATCAGTTTTGTAATAGTAGCTGTGAATTGCCATAAACTTGGGAGGTTTATTTGAATTTGTAATATATATCAAATTTTCAATATTTTTTTATTGAGCAAAGACAACAATTCTATTTAAAATAATAACGATTACAATTGATAAATGTAAGAACCATATCAAAATAAAACAAGATTGTTGTTTATTCAAAAAAAGAAAAGAAAAAACAAGGTTGTTGTGAAGCACTGTTAGGAAAGTGCGTGATATAATGGATGGTGACCGAACAAGAGAACAAAGTATTCCACAATACAAACCAAAACCCCACATTTCTCTTTAATCACTTTCCAAGGTTCACATCTATTGCAGATGGAATTTGGAATTAATACAAAAGAAAAAGAAGGGTCGGTGTTCGCGCAGAGCTATATCGAGCTAATCTAATGGTGGCGTGTTGGTGCAGAGCTATATCGAGCTAACAAGTTCACTGTGAATGAGATATCTGGTCTTGTGCATT
Source organism: Rosa lucieae (assembly GCA_024704745.1). Taxonomy (NCBI): domain Eukaryota; kingdom Viridiplantae; phylum Streptophyta; class Magnoliopsida; order Rosales; family Rosaceae; genus Rosa; species Rosa lucieae. The sequence goes on from CM045497.1 coordinate 63,323,791, forward strand.
GAGCTAAGTACAATAATGCGCATATTGCACTTAAATAGGGCACTTCGGCCTCTAATGACTCTTCGTCCTCATCCTTTGGACGAAACCGATCTTTTCCGAGCTCAAGACCATGGCCAATCATGGGAGTATTCATAGGCTTTGCTTTAAAGCGCCTTAGAATTTTCTGAGTATATGCAGACTGATTGATCAAAATCCCATCACTACGGTGCTCGAGTTCTAAACCGAGACAAAACAGTGTTTTCCCAAGATCTTTCATCTCAAATTCAGATTTCAAATATTTAGCAGTTTCCTTCAACTCATCTAGAGTTCCAATTAGGTTCATGTCATCGACATAAACTGCTACGATTGCAAATCCAAAACTTGTTCTTTTAATGAACATGCATGAGCATATTTCATTATTAATATATTCCTTCCCAATCAAGTAGTCACTTAGACGGTTATACCACATCCGTCCGGATTGTCTTAATCCATATAGTGAGTGTTTTAAATTTATTGAAAACGCGCTCTGTGGTTTAGAGCCACTTGATTTGGGTAATTGAAGTCCATCTGGAACCTTCATATATATCTCTGAATCTAGATCTAGATCCCCATAGATATATGTTGTAACCACATCCATAAGTTGCATGTCAACTATCCATAAGTTGCATGTCAACTTTTTCGGAAACTACCAAATTGACAAGGTAGCGGAACATTATAACATCCATTACGGGAGAATACGTCTCCTCGTAGTCGATTCCAGGGTGTTGTGAGAAACCTTGCTCCACGAGGCGTGCTTTATATCTAACCACCTCATTTTTCTCATTACGCTTTCTAACAAAGACCCATTTATGGCCAATAGGCTTTACATCTGGGGGTGTCTGCGTTGTAGGCCCAAATACCTGTCTCTTTGAGAGCAAATCTAATTCAGCCTGGATCGCATCTTTCCATTTAGGCCAATCTCCGCTCTGCGTTGTCATTCTTCGACAGAGCGAGGTTCGATATCATCATATTCTATAATTCCTTTTGCAACATGATATCCGAATGCACCATCAATAGCCATAGAATTTCTATCCATCATCTCATGTACACTAATGTAATTCATGGAGATCTCTATATTCTCTGGAATTGGTTCTGACATTGGAGCGTCCCCCAATGATGTCTCTTGGACATAACCATAATCCGGAATATTCTCATGAGATGGATTATTTACGTCGATGATTAATGGATTATTTTGTGTCAAACTCGCTTTCTTTCTTGGGAGAGAATCCATCGAACCAATGGGCCTAGCCACAACGTCACCATCACTATGAGAGGGGACGTTGGCACCATGCTCAGTTTCCCTTGAGATGGCGTCATGTTCTCTAATTTTAGGGACATCAATCCTTGCAGATACGTTTGCAGCAGGTATATTTGATCTCGTCACTTTAGCGATATCAGAAAATGCATCAGGCATCGATTCTGCTACGTTTTCAAGATCGAGAATTCTCCGCACTTCAATTTTGGACTGTGCGGTTCGGGGATCAAGATGAGACAGAGTGGGGATAGACCACGACAATTCCTGTCATTCCTGTTGAACATTTATGTTCTTATCTCCCCCAAACGACAGAAAAACTGTCTCATCAAAGTGACAATCCACAAATCTAGTGGTAAAGAGATTGCCTGTCAAGGGTTCTAAGTAGCAGAGAATCGTTGGAGAATCATATCCAACATAAATTCCTAATAGTCTTTGAGGACCCATTTTGGTGTGTTGTGGCGGTGCAATTAGCACATAAACTGCACACCTAAATATGTGTAAGTGTGAGACATCAGGTTCATACCCAGTTACCATCTGGGACTCAGAAAAAGGTTGAGTGGCAGTAGGCCTCAGACGAATAAGCACAGCTGCATGCAATATTGCATAGCCCCAAGCATAAATAGGGAGATTGGTGTGCATTACCAATGCTGTAGCGACCATTTGTAGTTATTTAATGGCGGCTTTTGCGAGACCATTTTGGGTGTGAACATGAGGAACTGGATGTTCAACTTCAATCCCAATGGACATGCAATAATCATCAAAAGTTTTTAATGTAAACTCCCCAGCGTTGTCTAATCTTATAGACTTAATAGGACGATCAAGGTGGTGAGCCCTTAACTTAATAATTTGTGCTAGGAGTTTACCAAATGCAGCGTTCCTTATGGACAATAGCATGACATGTGACCAGAGTGTCGATGCATCAACCAACACCATAAAATATCTAAATGGTCCACAAGGTGGTTGAATAGGTCGACAAATATCACCGTGGATTCTTTGCAAGAATGATATATTTTCTCTAGTGTCCTTTGCATAGGACGGTCTCAATCCTAATTTTGCTAAAGAGCAGGCTTTGCAGAACGAATGATGGGCTTTAGAAACAATCAATGAGGATTTTGGTTAAGTCATGAAGTCACAATTGACTTTAGAAGTAGAAGGAGAAGTCATAGAATGGTCCATTGCGTCAAAGCCATGTTGTTGCCGTAGGGTGTAGACGGCGCCGGCCCTAAGTGGCCAGTCTTGCACAGTCTTGGCGTCGTGAGGCGCAGGTGTATCTCCTCAAACCAATTTTTGGTTTTTACTTCTCTTAGTTCTGAAGAATGGATGTCCATGTGAAGTCTTTAATATACGGATCATCATATCACGATCTGGGTGTCCCAGATGGTCATGCCAAAGCCCTATATGTGTCAGAATCCCATAAATCATCTCTCATAACATGATTGGATTCAATTATTCTAATAGTGGTTGCATACAACCCATTAGATTCGAATAGTGGTTGCATACAACCCACTAGATCGACACATAAGTTTCTCTAAGACTCTTTTATGTCCGTAGTCATTAGAGGTGATGCAAATGAACTCTTGTCCATTCCCACAATGTGTTTCCACATGAAAACTATTGGCTCTTATATCTTTGAATCTCAAAAGGGTTCTTTAGGCCCTAAGAGCGTAGAGTGCTTCAGTGACATTAATGATTGTGCCATGTGGCAACAAGAATTGAGCTGGTCCTCGACTATGAATCAATTTAGATGACCCTGCCATCGTAGTCACTGAAGATCGAGTAGACGTCATCTCAAGAAATAACTACCTATTTAGAAGTATGGTGTGCGCAGTAGCACTATCCACGAGGCATTCTAGCTCTCCGGGAAACATAATAAAGTTCGAATCAAAATCGACACTTTATTTCAATGAAAGCCAATGATTAAGTCAAAGTTTCTAAATTCAATCCAAAAAGGATAATCAAGCTTAGACAAGTAGTAGTTACTCAATCCGTTTGATAATTCCAATTTGATTGTGACCAGGTAAGGTAAGGCGAGATTTTGGTGGAGCGTTGCTCACTTTTAAAACCGATCTCTCAGTTCAAACATTTCCTAGACATCACAATTACTCTTGAGTACGCCTAGTGAGAAAGAGTTATAACCACTGTCTTTGTTGATAGTTTCTAAATTTTTGGATTTGGATTGAAACCAATGACGTTTATATGGTCAAATTTTTATGCTTACGAACGCTCTTAGTTCGTAAAAATCGATGCTCACGGACGCTCTTAGTCCGAAGATCACGAACGCTATTACTTCGTATGTAGCGTGAATCCCCACGATTCCATTTTTAGCAAATCGAACCCACAGTACAAAAAGGTGGGATGTGGAAGAAGGGATTTTGTAAGTCCCCGAAGAAAAATAAAAATATATTTAAATTTCAAAAACGAGAATAACTTACTAGTGAAAACTTACTCATGAATTTCGGAATTTGAAATTTTCAATACACGCGCGTGTTGATGCAAGCGTGTAGGATTGTAGGAGTGCTATCGATCCTGGGTCGGGGATTACAAATTATCTTTCAATCCCTGTTGTGTGGCCAATACAGGTCTGGCCGAGGTAAGCCGAGGAGCTGGCCGACGGATGCATGCGCAGGGGTTCGTAAGCACTGCATGGGCAGGCACGCAGATGAGGCTAGCGTGGGTTAGGAGCTGCTGCAGTGATGCTTGAAGGTGGCAGCGGCAGTTTTCAAGGATTTTTTTTGTTGAAATTCGGAGCAGATTTACCTCTAAACAGCTTTCACTTTGATTGGCGTACAAGTCTCAAAACAACTCTGATAAGACTGAAATTTGGAAGTCAGATAGAAGAGACAGAGACAAACAACTTTAATGAAGGAATGATTTTAATCTGAGGTCCCGATCAAGACGTTTCAAGGCTTGAAAGAAGGCTGATCTGCACAGGAACGAGTGTCCTGCTGTGCTGCAGGAGCAGCAGGCGTGCGGCGATGTTGTAGGGGCAGTAGGCGGCACACGGGTGTGTAAGGGCTGCAGGGGAATTGTGCAGCGCAGGGGTGCACAGGTGGGTAGCAACGGGAAGTCTAGCACAGGCTAGGTGCAACGATGGAAAAGGTGATGTTGAAAAATTTTATGGTTTTGGATTTTTGATCTCAAGGTTAGGGCTCGTGCTGATAACGTGTTTAAGAATAATAGAATTGCAGAGAGATTGATGAAAGAATTATGTGTTCATTATTGAGAATAGGAGCCCTATATATAGGGATTGCAAAGTACATGTTCTAATGTTACAAGGAAAACTAATCCGAGTAGAACTAGGAATTCTAAAACCTTCTCTCCTATTACAACCATAAAACTAATCCTAGTTTGAATAGGCACACATAAATTCTCTCTAAATTTACTACTAAATTCTCTCTAAATTTGTAGAGAACAGCTATGATGTACAACCTAAATAATATGTTGCCCTATCATGAATCTCTTTTCCTTATTAGAAGCAACCAAGCTTCTAGGATTCCTTCAGATAAAAATATGGGAATCTGGGTTGCCTGGTTGAGAAATAATAAATCACTCTCTAACCGCATCTATAGGAAGGACAAAAACAAAGCAGATTAAGCTCCACTTAATACCACTAATAACATAATCGGGACCCCAAGTCCATCTCGCCCTAAAACCAAATGTGAACCTGCAACCCAAGAAAATGCAACAAATAAGTATTGAACATAAGAAATATGATAAAATTTAATTTCCGGGATCAGTCGAGCTTGAGCAATATTAGATAAAACGTACCAAAAAAGAAAACGTATTCCTAAACTACATAAAAGAAAGAAAAAAAAATTACTACAAACTTACCCATTCAGCTTTTCAAATTGCAAGACTAGCAACAAGCGTATGCAGAAAGGCCCAATAGAACATAATACCAAGCCGCAAAATTGGTTGTCGCATTAGAGTCCGATCACAAGAAACCCTGGCAGCGTGTACAAGATGATTTAGCTCATTCACAAAGTCCAGGTACGTTTAAATCATAAACTATTAAGAAAGAATTGCATATGCCTACCAGAGGCCATCGACCATGTCACTCACAGGTCTTGAACATCTAGGGACCATTCTTGATGTAGTGAGTGACTTGAAACCATGAACTGCAGGGGAATAAACAGAGAAGAGCTCAATACACGTTAGAAACACCTTCAGTAAGTTATCTCATGTGGTATTATGGAAAAGAACGGTAAAAGATGGCGGCAACTACAGCCATAGGATTACCCTTATCATCTTCTTCATCTTCCAATTTACTAGTGCTCCCAGGATCCATATCTATGGCAATTGCAACTTGCTTACTGTTGCCTTTGCGCAAACTGCGGACTTGAGATGCAATGGAGGAACCAGATGCTTCCCATTTGTTTATCTATACAAAAACCCACCAAATAAATTCCTCAATGACTTTACATATTCTTGATACTTCGCAAGAGCAAGAACACCTTCGCCAAGGCACTTCCAAGACATATTCCGAGCAAAAACTATTTTGTATTCCTAAGTTTATAGAACATCTTAAATTCTCTGCACGTAAGAAGTACAAATGAAAAAGGCAAAAAGGCATGTAAGTAATGTAACATTAAAAATATCAAACATCTCACCGCAGGCTCAACTTCATGAATCTCTGAGGTCGAGCTAGTTGCTTGGCCGTCTTCCACACCTTCAAGCAGATTTAATCGTGATTCCTTCTCCCGTAAACACTCCTCAAGAGTCTGAACCTTGTGTGTTAATTCTTCTACCTTAGTCCTTTCTTCTTGCAACAATATATCTTTGCTTTGAGCCGCAGCCCGTAGATCCCCTAATTCTGATAAAATTGAATCAACTGTCTTCTTGAATACTTCCTTTTGTTCAGGGACGTCACTGTTGTTCTTATTTTCAAGATACTCACTGTGGACCCCAAATGCAGCAATATTCATATCAAACCATGTTAATAACTCGTGGATCTCATCTGAATTTCCCTTCTTACTGACTTGTGATGCAACCAGAACATCATTGGTGCACCTAGTGACCTCCCGCCTTAAGAAAGAAATCTCTGCATCCCGATCTTGCAGTTGTGACTGCAATTTTTCAACTTCCGCAAGGAGGCTTGCAGATAGGTGATGCAGCTCGTCAAACTTATACACAGTGATGGAGAGCTTTTTCATAACCTTCCCACGAGAAGCTTCAAGGTTCTCTAAATCTAGGTTCTTTTGTTCCACAATCTTTTCCAGTTCCTTGATCTTGAAGGTGATACCTTGCATCTGTACCTCCTCCTCATCAAGTGCTTGCATCAGCTTCTCAATTTCTACAATCACAGATTATTTCCAGAATTATGGATCTAAAAAAGCCACTTATAGCGCGCGCGCGCGCGCGCGCGCGCGCACACACACACACACACATATATATATATATATATATATCTATAGGTGTGGACTGGATAACTGCAAATGAAAAACTCACCATGGTCTTTGGCAGCAAGCACATCAGTTAGTGTTCTGACCCTCTGTTGTAAATCGTCAGAGGTGACCTGGCCATCTTCTAGCTCCTTTACTCGCCGCTCAAATAAGTTGCGTTCACCTTTCATCGCTTCCAACTGTTTCTCCAAATCATGCACCAAGGTTTTTGAAGATTCAAGGTCCACTGAATAGCTGCTTGCAGTAGCTTCAGCTTCCTTGATTTGACTTACAAGCTCCATGAAAATCCTCTCCTTTTGAACGTCCTTCTCCTGAAGCTCTTTCTGCAAATTTGAAATGGTAAGCTTCATTTCCTTTTGGCTGCCTTCAACTATTTTAGCTGTCAGAGTAGCAAAATCACTAGCAGCCGACAAAAGCCTGTCTGCCACAGACCTAACAGATTCCTCAGAGTAAAGCTGACCCTCTCCACTGAAAGCGGGCAATTCTGTTGGTTTTGATGTCATTCCCAGATCTCCAACAGCCCAACTATTTCCCACCAATTCATCTTTTCTTCTATTTATTTTCACAACTGAACTAGTGCATGCTTCAAAAAGCACAGCAGCATTTCTATGCAAGACAACAAGTTCCTTGTCCTTTTCCTTTTTGACCATTTCCATCTGCAAAAAGTCTCTCCTCAAGGCTTCAAATGACTCGTTTTTGGAAGTTATCTCTCCACAAACAATTGCCACCAATCTGGATACACTGCTAGATTTTTCATGCAAAGACATTGAGTGTTCATCTAATTTTTCTTTAAGCACACCAATCTCCGTCATGAGCTCTTGCACATAATGTGTTATGTATGTAAAGGTTTCGATGACAAAACTGTCACCAAAATGTCCACGCGCATTGGTGTCTGACCTAGAATTCATTGAAATAGAGTTATCCTGTACAAAATTAGAAGATGTTATATATAAGAGAAGAATGCTTCGGATCAAATACAGACTAAAATCATTATCACTGTTCACTAGCGATTATAGTAGTATATGATTTTAGTCTGTACATGTATTAACTCGGAGAAAGTGGCAAAAAAAGGGAAACAAAAAGCACTCAATAAACCAACACAAAGGAGGTCATGAAGAAGAAAAAACCTTGAACCATAGAAACAGGATTATCATAAGACATAAGTTCATAACTAATAGAGGTGAAACACTAGGGACATAAGAAACCAGCATATGCATGGTGAAATTACCTTATCTGATTTGCTCGTTAGAAATCCACCAGCTGCAGTGAAGGGGTGCACATCAACCACATTAGCACTATTTAATTTGAGACATGAGTCAATACCAGACTCCAGGTTGTTCAAAAATTCCAAGTCGTTGTAAAAAATATCGACCAATGAATTGCTAATATCATGGAAACCCTTCCTGAGTTGATCTAGACCAGATTTCAGTCCTGCAAATTCAGAAAATTGGTCTTTTCTTTCCTCGGAGTGAGCAGTAGATAGCTTTTCAAGACTTAAAACAGCTTCAAGTTTGCTAGCCTCAGCAAGATCCCTTTCCTTGGAGAGTACAGAAATTTCATCAGCAGATTTTGCAAGCTCTTCTTGGAGACCATCGTTCCTCTCTTGAACCTCATTCAGTTCTGCAAGGAGTAGCTCTGCTGCTCTTTTGGATTTCCTAGCCTCTTGCTCAGAAGTTGCTACATCAGCACGCAGATCAAAGCACATTTTCCCAATTTGTTCTAACTTCACAACTGGATCACGAGAGTTAAAATCGCCTCCTACATCAATGTTGTCTAAGATATTTACAATCAGGCTCAAAGTATTTTCTTTGTGCTGCAAATTCTGCTCAGTTTCATTCAAACAATTCCTCAAGAACAATGTCTCAGATTCTAAGGCTTCTACCCTGCTAGGGTAAGTAGACAAATCCCTGAAGTTTTGTTCATACTCTGCAATTTTAACTTGCCCCATCTTGATCTCTGATCTCAAACGTTCAACCTCAGAATTGACCTCATCAATACTTTGTTTCAGACTGTCACGCTGTTGTACCAATGACTTCCCTTTTCTGACTGCAACATTTAACTTCTCTCTAACAGAAGCTAACTTCTGCTCCTCTTGATTAAGCAGCCCTTGCAACTCATTCACTTTGTTATGTAATGCTTGAAATTCACTAGCCATAGACTGTTGCTTCTCTAGATATCCATCCCTCTCCTCCTTCACACCCAAAAGTTCATGTTGAACCTCCTCCAACTCTTTCTTTAAAACATCTAGATCTGATTCCTGGGAACCAAGTGTACTTAGGCTTCTTGATCCAATAACTGTTGCATCAGCATATTCAGTATGGAGACCTTCAGCGGCACCCCCATGCACAGGTTTTTCCGAGTAAAGGGTTGCATAACTCTCTAAAAGCTTATTCAGTAACCCTTCCAAGCACTCAATGCTACTACCACCAGAATACTCATACTTTGATCCAGAGACCTCCAAGGCATCAGTAACCAAACTCTGTAATCTTCTTAAGTCAGCTTCTATGCTGAGAATTTGATTCTCATTTCCATGCATCTTGGCTACATTTTCTTGCAAATCAGTAACTTCCTTCTGCAGCTTTTCATTCTCAAGCTCAAATTCAGCTGCCTTGGTTGAAAGCTTCTCCTGATCATTGACCAGAGTCTCCAATCTTTCGGAAAGATAATCTCTCTTGTGGATAAATCTTTGAAGGTCTGCCTCAAGGTCAGACACTCCCCTTTGCGAGTCTTCCAAATCAGCAGTGAGTGATACACAATGGTTTCTAAGGTTAACAACCTTCTGCTGCAGAGACATATTATCTTCCTGCGCTTCTAAAAGTGCTTTGCTTAACCAATCGATCCTATCCTTTGGCTCCACAGATCGCAGATGTGGTGGCATGTCGATCCTGTCCAAAAGTTCCTCCCATCTCTGTACTATGTTGTTCCTTGCCATTAAGGATTTTTCCAACATTTCATTCTGTTCAGTCAACCCATAAAATCTAATCTTTAGTTCATCATATTTTCTTTTGATATCTTCACTTGAATCTGAACTCGGCTGTACTGCCTGTACATCATCTTTCCAGGAATCCATAACAACAAAACCAGCATCAGAGTATGAACCTCCACCGGCAGAACTCTTCTGATCTGAATCAGTCACATGTAAAGTGTTACTAGTAGCTGTCCTGGCCAGCCAATCAATCTTCTCAATAATATCTCTTGGATAAAAATGCTCTGGCAGATCAAGGTCTTCCAAGATCTCTTCTATTCTCTGAAGGACAGAATCTTTGAGAAGGAATGATTCTCTTAATGCAGTAGCTGAATTGCGAATATATGAAAGCTCAGATTCCAGAGCTTCCACTCGTTCACCTGACTCTGAAAATGCCTCAAGTTTTGCTTCAATCTCAAGAAGCCTTGCATCTTTCATTTGCAGTTCCTGTGAGAATCTTTCCAGTTCAACATATTTCTCGTTAAGGGACTGCTTCAGACCATCTCGCTGCACAACCAAACCTTTCCCCTTGGTGACAGCAATGGTAAGCTTCTCTCTAAGGGAAGACACCCGTTGCTCTGACTGTTCAAGTTCATTTACTTTCCCTTGTATCTCAGAACGAGCAACAAGAAGTGCTTCCTCTGCCTGATATAAACTTTCCCTTAGAACAATGAGTTCACTTTCATGCTTGAGACACAAGGCATTTAACTGCTGTACTTCTTCCTGCATTGAAGTCAGCTCCACCACCTTATATCCAGAATCTTCTTCCTTAGATAAGTCTACCTGCACATCAGCCTCCTCGCATTTTCGAACAAGACATGACACCAGTGATTCAAGGTGTGAAGCAGGGGTTTTATCCACTTGAAACTCAGCATGTTCCACTTTCAGCACCCCTTCAATATGTTCTATTAACTTCTGTAGAGTAGTAGAACCAAGGCATCTTTGTTTCAGTTCCTCAACTTCTTCAGCGCTAGCCATCAACTCTGAATTTAGTTTCTTGTTAACAGATTCAAGTTGCAGACTCCCCCTCAAAGAAGATTCCACCTGTTCTATGATGGTTCCATAATTACTGTAATCTAGAAGATCAGGAAGCTTCTCAGGTTCTAAGTACATATCACTTTCATTTTTAGACCCATGCAAAACCGTGAGTAGTTTAGAAAGGTTGCCATACAACTTCTGCAACAAGTCACTGGCCATTTGATTCTTTCCATGCAGATCATCGCATTTCTCATTCGCCTCTTTGTATAAAGAAAAGACTGCATCATGTTCTGTTTGAGAACTTTCAAGTTTGTCCTTCAGATCTTGAATAAAACTGATGGCATCATAAACAGAAGCAACAGAATAGCTAATTCTGTCCAAAGAATCATGAGAGACTGTTGTACCAAGAGATTCATCAAGCTTGCCAGTTGCTACAAGAACCGGATCAATAGTTGAATTCCAATGGCGCTCAAGTATCAAAACTTTCTCTGCAGCCTCCTTGTGAAAACTTTCCAACTGCTCAGAGGTTTGAGATACCATAACATTTGAAATTAGATGTAGATCATGCAACCGACTCTGCAATTGACTAGTTCTTGATTCATACACATGTAGCTTTCTGTCGGCTTCCACGTTTTCTACTTTAAGATTAGTGACTTGTAGTTGTAAGGATTCGGAAAGAATGAAAAGCTCACAGTTCCTAGATTCAATGCTTCCCCTATGTTCTTCTAAAGCTTCATATAGGACCCTGAGCTCAATGTTCGTTGCTCCCAGTTTCTTGCAATATTCTTCCAAGGCCCCATTCTGATCCTTCAATTCCTCAGAGGTGGCATCAGCATTTTTCCTACCATCTCGCTCCTCCTTCAGCAGTAAACTGGCATTTGCAGTATCCATCAGCATCTGCTTAAATAATGCTCTCAGGTTTCCGATTTGCTCTCTTACCGACACAACTGAATCTTCTGGTGATTGATTATCGGTTAGAGCTTCCCCCTCTACTGGCTCATCTTGATGAGCCTTCGACTCGAATGCTTGAATCAGTTTTGATACCTGAGCTACAGGAACTGTGTGACCTGACTTGCTTAGCAATGTGGAATGAGAGCAGATGCTTTCAACTTCCTGTACAAGTTTATGCAACATTTTATCTGCCTTGTCCAAGTGTCCATTAAGTGCGACAAACCCATCGGAATCATCAAAGACTTCCTGCTCAGTATTCACAAATGGTGAGCCCCCTACACAGCCATCAGATAAAGATTTATCCACCACAAAGGAAGCTTCACTGTCTTGCTTCCTGTGAATTTGCTGAGAATTATCATCTTCAGTTGCAAGATCATGACCCCTGCTAAGTTCAACTTGGTTCCCAGCTTCCCCAACTTGAGCTGGTATTATAAACCCACTCTTTTCAACCTCACTCATCTTAGCTTTAAGTATGTCCAGATTGCTAGTAAGAGAAATCTTTTCATCTGTGATCTGTTCTAGGCATTTTGTTGTTTCTTTTAGGTCAACCTCAAACCTTACTTGTTTTTCACGTTCTGCAGATAACCGTTCTTGAAGAACAACAAGTTCGGCTGAAAGTCTCTCATTCTCATGAGCAGAATACTCCCTCTCCTCCTCAAGCTTCTTTTTCTCCTCCATAACCAAAGCAAGACTCCCATTCAAGCTGGCATTTTCTACCTGCAAAGCTGATACTATATTCTTACTGTCAGCCAGTTCTGTTGCAAGTTTCTCATTTTCACAAGAAAGATGCTCCCTCTCATGTGTTACTGAATCCAAATTCCCGCTTAAGGTTGATGTTTGACCCTGTAGAATTGCCACTAAACTTTCACGATCAACCAGGTCAGTTGAAAGCTTCTCCTTCTCAAGAAGATTCAAATTATTTTGCTCCATAAGTTTACTTTTAACTTCATCCGCTGACAGTATAGTCCCATTTAAGGTCTCATTTTCCACCTGTAAAGCTTGCACCAAACCTTTACAATCAGCCAACTCTGTTGACAGTCTGAACAAATCCTGCTGTGCCCTTTCCAGGTTGTTATGCAACTCAATTGTTCTAGAAGAAGCTTCTTCACCCTCCACCTTCGCAGTATGAAATTTGTTTTGGAGCTCCTCCTTCCCACAAGCAACAGCTTGGAGTTCACCCCTGCACTGTGCAAGCTCTTCAGCAAGACACTGGTTCTTCTCACGAACTTCATTCAGTGAAGCACGAAGAAGAGATGTTTCATCAAGCAACCGATGATGCTGGCAATCAAACTCTAGTTGCATCTCAAACTGCTGTTCAATCTGCAAGTGAAAGACATCTTTGGTGAAATTTGTGAGAACCAATTCTTCTTTCAGTTGCTCAAACATTTCTCCAAAGCCATGTTCTGCTACAAATAAATTGCTGGTCCCCAACAATGTACTAGAAACTGATTCAATGGACTTAAGAAGAATACGGAACTCTTCTTCATTAAGCCTCTTAATAACTTCTGTGAGCTGTGAGAGACTGATTGAGTTCGGATCTGCAACAGGTGATGCAGGTCGTCTATCCGAACTCATCACATTCGTTTCCAAAGCCCTTTCACAACCATCAATAACATGTTCTTGATGACAATCCTCTCCAACTGCCTGATATCCTGTATCCGCCAGAACTCTTCCTACCCTGCCTGATAACATGGTTGCACCAGCTGACACAGATGCTTCATCCACTGCACCAGTTGGCTCATCTACATAGGAAGCTGGACTAGAGGAAGACTCAAGACTTCTTTCAAGCTTGAACACAGGAGGCCTATCTCCTTCAAGCTCCACTTCTACTTCACGACTAGGACTAGACTGCCTTACATCCAAACCCTTAGCTTCCTGCATTGCCCCTACCCAACAACAAATGAGATTCTAATTATACATCAAATCCTATATGTATCTAATCATCCTAATTAACTTCCCTGATTAACTTTTAGAAGAAAGTATAATGAAAACTAAATAACAACAGAGAAGAGCACAACCTACATATGTTACCTGATCTTCTCTCTCTTGCATTAACGATGTTTTAATATTTTCCCGTGAAGGCAATGACTCCTTCCCCTCTGTAATATCGACTGAAGCATGTTGGGCTGATACATCAACCTGTTTAGACATCTTTGAATTCTTGGCTTCTCCTCCAGAATCCACTGTATATGTAGTGTCCAATGAAATGTCTCTTGCCACCTTAGCATCAGCAGTCCTAGTACTCTCACCTTCATTCTGAACAGAAGAGTCAGCATCAGGCTTACTAACCCGAATTTGACTAGTGTCAGAGTCTGCAGAATTAGAACCTACAGCAGACTCGGTCTCTCCGTCACGGACCTGAGACAATGCTGTAGGTTTAGTTGCATGCTGCTCTGATTTTCCGGACTTTTTCGTGGATTTTCCATGGCTTCCACTGCCTTTATCCTTCTTCTGACGAAATTGTTGAAGCTGATGACAAATGTACAGGGATCAAATATTCAAATCAGGTCGCTAATCTTTTTCTGTCTAGTCGTTTCTTTAACAGTTAACAAAATGAAAGAAGATACATGCATGCCATTACAGAAATTAAAATTTTAAACACATGTATCTAAACTAAACCTAATAACCTAGACAAGTTACAGTTTAGGCGTGTGGCAAATAAACTAAACCCTTAAGGCAGCCGAATTACGAAAGCTACTGTGCTATGAGGCAATGTGTATGTACCTTTTTACGGCCAGCAGCGAGCAGATTGGTACGGCTCTTCTTCTTCTCCATCCAATCCACTCCGTTGTTAGTCCCCACTGTGACTCCCCGAAAATCACTACGGTCACGTCTCAGTCACCATTAAATTGTGCTTCTCCATCTTCAACACCATTAAACACCATTACATTGCAAAGATACTTGTTTTGTTCATTCATAAAAGTGTACAGAAATCACAGATTAGTTTGATTATTTTCACTGGTCAATCCATAAATATCTCCCAACATTACCTTCCCCTTCTTCATTTGGGTTTATTGCAATGAGAGACTCTCCATCATTAGCGGATACCTTTGGTCCCTAACTAATTTTACCCTGTCTTCCTAACTATCCCTTTCCATAGATATATTTCTTAATGTTCATCCCAAATGATACCAAAAAAATAATAATAATAATAAATCAGTATTGTATAAATGCAAATAATTTCAGAGTAGCCAATCTTCATTATTCAATAAATTTACACTTCCCATAAATGACATACTTCTTGAGATGACTTTCCTACACAAGTTGGATGAAGATCATAGTGACAGATAACAAAAAAATCCCAGAACCAATCTTGATTCTTGCACTTCATTCAAAGGCTTCTTAAAATGACTTATCTACGCAAGTTGGATGAAGGTCATAGTCACAAACATCACACGAAAATGCCCAGAACCTCCCTTGCTTCTTGCAAAAATCACATACATATGCTTTGGCCATGTCCAACTTCAGCATATGGTCATGCTTTATATCCTTCACTTGAGGAGGCAATCCCTCTCTTTCTTTTACCAAGGCTGCTTCAAGCTCTTTGATCCTCAACTCTGTAAATGGAAAAGCTTTTGCGCCATACAAAGAGATCAAAGCCCTCCCCTTTGTGCTAACAGCCTTCCCATCTGGTCCAATTAGAACCAAAGCCGGAATCTCTTTAATGTTAAAGATTCGGCAAAGGTCTTGTCTTGTTTTATCATGGTAGGGGATGGCAAGCCATGGCATGGTGCATATGTTTAGTTCGAATTCTTTGAGGTCTCGATCTGTGGAGACGAAAATGATTTCAAAGAATTCATCGTTGGATGTCGTAAGCTCACTGTACGCTTCTATGAGCTTGGAAGTGAAAGCACGGCAAGGAGGACTCCAGTGTGCACCAAAGTAAGGCCTATGGTTTTGCCAACAAGTTCGGATACTGATATCTGTGAAATGGTCAAAAACATGTGTCAGTTCTTTTGGCCCAAGTAAGCCATCAGAAACATTTGAAATAAGCAGTAAACTACGTATATATACCTCTCTACCATCCCTAGACATGAGATAGTTTCTTCCTTGATGTGCCAGAAGCTCTTCAAGTTTTCCACCATCACGCTTTGCATCATCTATTGCCCTTAATTCCTCTCTTCTCTTCCTAGTGAACGGAAATGCCTCAGCACCATAGTCTTCAATAAGTCCAATCAAATCTTCCTCAATTGATATCCCATCTGAACTCAATGGAACAAGTGATGGGATCCGATCAACATGGTATATGTCACTCAATCTTTTATGCAGGTTTACATCGAATGGGACTGCCAGCCATGGCATGCACTTGAAGTGTTCATTGAATTTGTCCTCGTCGGGGTCGAAGGAGACCAAAATAATCTCAAGATCTTTGCCATCATATCTAAGGGTATCATAAAGTCTCACAAGCTGAGGAGTCAGAGCCTTGCAAGGCCTACACCAATTTGCAGAGAAGAGGAGGCATACTGTCTTCCCATTGCATGATGACAAGGGTACCTAATTAATCTCAGAATTAAAACAAGAATCTATTTTAGTATCATAACCAAGCTAAGAACTTCACCTATAGCATTGAAGCCCTCCTTTGCTAAGCATAAAATGGTTTCAGCAAGAACTTGAAGCTAAGACACCAAAATACGAAAGTTCCTTAAAATTGAAATAATTTAGAAACCAAGGAAGCAAACTAAATAGGTATGTGGAGACTACCTTTCTTTCACCAGATAGAAGGAACTCAACTCCTTCGGATTCCAGGACGGTTACTATGTTGGTGCTATCCATCAAAACTATAAGCAAACTATGATCTCCACCCTTCTTTTATATTTCCTGAAAAACAATGATGTGTAAGGGAAACAAAAAGAGTGACATTCACAAAAGTAACAAAGACTTTGCAAAAGAATCTATGGTTTGTAGTACAAGGGCTTTCTAGTTTTCTACAAACTTTGGGAGGTGAAAGATGCTTCATATATATATATTCCATGACGAAAAGGAATTTAAGACATGGACACCAAGAATCGATTCGAAGTCGATTATTCTCCGAAAATGTTCCCAATTAGAGGAAAGATATCAGAAATCCTTTGTAACTGTCCATGCTAGTCTATAAATGACACCCTAGACTAAATAGCCATGACGTTACCATGCACATTAAGCCTTTTAGAATCTTAGAACAAATGGTTCTAGTACAGCCCATGAGGCTACATTCCTGAAGTGGGTTCTAGATAAAAGGGAAGAATGAAGTTGCAGCCATAGAGAATCAGCACGTATTCATAATTGTTCTAGTTGATTGCCTAGTAAATTTGACCCTTCAATCCCATCAACTTAGAATAATGGTGGATTGTTAAAGAACACAAAACACTGCTTATGGAAAATCCCAATAAACAGATTAAGTATTCATCAGAAATATCAACATAAACATGTTTTTGTCGAATATTGAGGGAATCGAACCTTAAACCTATCCTACTCTTAATTCACTTGCCCGCCCTCCTTTGGATTATGATTTGCGCTTTTGATTTTAGAGATTGAAGTGCATCAAAGTAGAGCAATAGGGTACCTTACGGAGCCGTGGATTCTCAATCTTCTGCTTGAGAGAAAGATTGTATATTCCTTATTCTTCTTCCCTGCCTTTCAACCTGTACTTTATGCATGAGAAGTGTCAGATACGAATATAACAACCCACAACTCCACAAGGAAAGTTGGAAAGAGATCGTAAACCCCAAGGAATCGGGGACTACAAGCGACCAGAATAAACCTAGTCATATTAGAAGGTATATCCAATTTGTTAGATATTAGATTCTTAACAAGGGTATGCTTTGGCGTAAAAATTTAATTAAAAGATAATCCTAAAAGTCATACATACTGTTTGGTATTTAGCTTAAATTTGCTATAATTTAGACGAAGGTTCGGAACTTATTCCACCGTTTGATCTGATGAGATAAGGTGGGCATATATAAAGGCCTGACTTGATCACCGTTTCCCCTCAAAACAAATTGGGTTTCCAAGAAAAAAAATCCTATCCAAACCAGCAAGAAATAGCCAATACAACCTCTTGTGGGCCAGAAGGATACAATTGAAAACTGCCATGTCTCCATCAACCTCACCTCACTATTAGGTTTTCAATGTACAGTGGATATAAAAACTTGAGTTAGCTTGACTTTGACACAAACAGTGCAGTCGATGACATTACAATTGCAGCAGCTATGTTATGAATGCTAAAGGAATACTAGTTGCTAATGAAAATGGTTTACAAATTCTGGTCATGATGAACGAATCTCAGGATTTACAACTGTGTTCCATTTCGAATTGATTCACTTCTTACTTGATGAGGCCCTAGTGAACATGTCTCTGATGTTATGTGATCCCGTCTCCAGTTTTATCTTTTTAGCTTGCCTTCCAGCAGCTCTGGTAGTAACCTTATTGTCACTCTTGCTCTTTTCCTGGCAAATTATAACATGGGAATACAGAACCAGAATTAATCCAAAATCAACAATGCCAACAAACTGATAATCACCGGTTTTCCGAACAGTAAGATGGCTATCATACCTGTGAACCATTCCAAATCCCTGGGCTACTTTCATTGGCAGTTGGGAGAGTTTCAGCATCTGGTGCTTTTTTTGGTGCCTCTGGTAAATCTATCCTGAAATCACATGCAGTAACTCAGTTAATGCATTTCAAAAAGAGTGAATCCACCAACAAGATGTATGCATTTGTTCCCAATTCAAAAGTGCTAGATTTATGAATATACGTAAACCCTTTTTGAGGCAATACCTCAAACGGTCACACAAAAGCTTCAACCAGGGATCATCCTTCAGGTATTCCCCTAATATTGAAACCGCATCAGCCACTGCACCAGCAACGAGGGTGAATTAATGAACAAGAAAGTAGACTTTCATGTCAAACTGGAATGACTCGCATGCTTATTAACAAGGGTTTTAGCACAGCAGAATTTAAGGAGCGCTCAAGCACCAACTACATATATCTCATATACAACTCATAACATCTCTGACTATCAACTAAAGTTCATTTTGCTCATTTCGACATTAGGCTGATGAATTTCTAATTGACACTAGAAAGACATAAAAGTTGTATATAAATTGTTCTCACTGAAATCGTACATCTATGCTTTTCTTCCCTTGCAGCATAATTACTGTCCAACGTGGATAGCGTCTGTTTTAGCTGGCATGCCTGCATCTCATAACATTTGTGTTATAAAAACTTACAACGACCCCAACCACAATAAAAGGATAAAGTTTTCATTGTGGTTTAACAAAGAATAAGGTCACATATCCAGATACTAACAATGGTAATAGATACTCCAACAATTTTACATCATCAAACATCAAAATTACTTGAAGTCAGTTGTAGAAGGACCTTGTGGTACAACCAAGCCAGAACCTTGGAGTCGTCAAGCCTAAAATATTTGGAGGAATCAATTTCTGCAGATACAGAAAGCAACAGAAAGGAAACTTTATCCACTTGAAAAGTATAACACATCCCATTATAAGAATTGACCCTAAAAGAAGTAAACATGATAAAGTGCATGTTAACTGCTTGTTGATTCTGCAGCTTCACTGAAATTTCACATTAGAAGTGTATGGGGTAGTAGGTCACCTTTGATTTCACAAACTACTTGCATAGAGTCCTCAGCAATGGACAGTAGTTGCTGATATCCGGGATAGCCATCAACGAAGATTATCTCATCCAATGGCCTGTACTTCCCAGGATCGTCCCCTTTCTGCAATTATTAAACGAATGTAGGTACCACTAACATTAAGGGGCATGCATATACATATAGTTTCAGTCTTTCAGAATAACACAACAAGATTCATAAATAGGCCATAAGAATTCTATTACCTTCATTCTAGCTTCCTCAAAAATGGGCAGCAAAATGAAAACAGGATCAACACGAGTGGCGGTATATATCCCACCATCTGAACAGAATTACAACAAAAGGTTAGACAATGAACAAAACACTAGACTAAACAACAATGGAAGACAAAAGCAAAAGCACCCACCCTCAGAAACATAGTCTCCAAGAAACCAAGAACTGTAGGACTGCCTGAACCAATTAAGTTCCTGGAGCATCCCATCAACTAAAACACAGCACATTGTGTTTCCTGAACAAAATTCAAAAAAAAAAAAAAAAAAAAATTAGATAACCAAATTTCCTGATCCCAAACATATTCTATTTAGCCCCCTAATCAATAATGTAAGATTATAAACCAAAATTTGATGCTTTAACGAAAAAGGAGTATTCTTTATTTGAACATGCTAAACTTGTCAAAAGTGCAGTACCGGATTTTGGGTGGCGGAGCGAAATCAGTTGTCCGGCGCCGTCTCCGGCTACAGGAGGATCTGCAGGGTTAGCGAAAGAGATGGTAAGAATGAAAGAATTGATTGAAATGAAGCACAGTAAGTGTGGAAGTGAAAAGTTACCAGCTGCTATGAGAAGACGAGTTTCATCGAAACCTTGCCACCAAGCCATGAAATTGAAACTTTTGGCGGCCTCTTAAACCCTAATCGGTGAGGTTTAGAGAGCAAGTGACGGCGGAGTGAGACCAAAAGGCGCGCGAGGGAGGGAACCGATTTGATAGGTTCACCCGGGGGTCATTCCCGACATTCTTTTTTTTTTTTTCTTTTATATCAAAAGAATCTTTTCTTCTTCTTTTTTCTGCTTTCTTAGAGACTTTCCTTGTTGATGTTTAGCTGATCTAGTTGTATTCGTGAATAGTGAATGAGATTTCGAGTTTAAATCTTTTTTCACATGGAATTCTGGGTGCAAGTTAGTCGGATTAATATACTTAGATGAGAAAAACGAGTTCATATATAATCAGTTAGACCAACCCTAAAGTACGATCTTTTGTTCATTTAATGTAAATCTATGATACCTCTAAATCAATGGTTTGACACTTTACGGGTGTCATGCAAGCACTCATTGCATGCCAAAAAAAATTCTTGAAATTTCCATGTACTACAACATCATCATTGGTGAACATGTTTTTTATGAGCTCCTCCAAGTGATATACCTCAAAAAATTTGACTCATTTTTTTATATAATTTTTTTTTTCGACTTTAGAAAATCGTAAGAAAAACTTGGATCAAAATTTTTCATGTTCATAAAGTGAGTTCTCCTCCACTTACACTCTCCCTTTGTGTTGCTATTTTACTATAGGGCTTTGGTATATATGGAAATGCAGGTGCA
This sequence comes from Rosa lucieae, assembly GCA_024704745.1. Classification (NCBI taxonomy): domain Eukaryota; kingdom Viridiplantae; phylum Streptophyta; class Magnoliopsida; order Rosales; family Rosaceae; genus Rosa; species Rosa lucieae. The sequence goes on from CM045497.1 coordinate 63,344,550, forward strand.
GCCATATTTTGATTCAAAATTTCAAATTTTTAGTTTGGCCATCTTTAATTATTCACCAATACTTTGAAGTAAATAAGGTTGCCCACTCTAAAGATCCACGACATGTGTATCATCTTGTTGGCAATTTTCAAATAAGGATTGACTTAAATTAAATATTTATGGCAGTTTGTAAAAAGATACTGGGACTATATATATGTTGGAAAATTCTACAATGTGTTAATGTATGACATGCATACAATTGCCTTAAAAGTGGTAAAATGAGTCCTCAAAATAGTAATATTAGTCCTTAAAGTGGTAACATGAGTCCTTAAAGTGGTAAATTTTCTTAGTTACCACATGAGTCCTCAAAATAGTAATATTAGTCTTCAAAGTGGTAAACATGAGTCCTTAAAGTGATAAAATTTCTTAGTTTACCGTATGAGTCCTCAAAATAGTAATACTAGTCCTTAAAGTGGTAACACGAGTCCTTAAAGTGGTAAAAATAGGTGATGTATGAGAAATGTTAACATACCATAGCTTTACCCATATATGTTTTAAGAAAATGATAGGGGTGAATAGATGAATGAGTTTTTTGTCAAGTTGGGCATTGGTCATGTTGTTGAACTTGAAATCTGGGGGCTTCTGAAAGGTATGAAAATGGCTTGGCAGAATGGTTATTAATTGTTGGAAATAGAAATGAATTCACTTGTTGCAGTTAGTTGGTTCTCTCCATCATCGATCATTTTCATCCTCTTTATAGACTTCTGGAAAACTGTCATGAGCTTTTGAGTCGGAATTAGAATGTGTCCCTCATCCATGTATATAGAGAGTGTAATTTAGTGGCTGATTATTAGCAAACATTAGTCATGGTTATGAGTCTGGATGTAGATTCTTTAGCTCTCCCCTACTGATATCTTTCCTTTTATGAAATCTGATTTATATATTAGGCTTATTTAAGTCAAGTTTAGTTGTGATTTAGGTCTATTGTCCTTTACCTTTAGGCTTCACTATAATAAAAAAAACAAACATCATTACCCCTCATTAAACATAAATATGGTTAACCTCACTTGATATAAATATTATTATCCTAAACGTATAATATCCATCGAAAACCTTAAATATTTTGCATAGTGATCTTCAACACCAACCTGCTTAAACATCTACGATCAGTCATTTAGCCAACCGCTTTGCTCTGTTTGTAACTCATATTTGCTAAGATCTATATGTTCAAATTCAAAATAGATTATCGTTCTTGATAAACAAAGACGTGCAAAGAACTTAAAAAGGATTTTTGCCCTTACAGATCGATTATTCTCTATTTTTCATATTTCATAATTCACATAAATAAAGATGAACCATGCAAAAAAAAGCCTAGCTACCCGAATAAAATTAAAAACTAGGAAAAAACAAAAATCCTATATTCCCGTTTGTCCTCTTCTTCCATTGTTATTCCTTAACTAGCTAGCTAGCTCACATTAGCGAGCAAATGTATAACAAGAATAATAATCCAAGTCCTAATATTCCAACCATTTAAACCTTCATCAAGCTGCAACCGAGAAGGAGAAGTCATCATCAGTCACAGCCCTCGACGAGTACACATCCCCATCACTCGCGTACGACGAGTAGTCTTCATCCTCACTGTCCCTCTCCTTCAACTCCTCGATCTTATCCACCGCCTCTCTCCAATCCCATCTCCCTTCAACACTACTCTCACAGCAGCACATCCCTATCTTCAACAGCTTCAGCATCTCGCCTTCTCCATTCTTGGTACCCTTCATGTCTTTATCGAAAACCTCGCCGGTCCACTCCTCCCTGACCACCGAGTTGACCCAGCTGGCGAGGTCGGCGTTGGCCCTCTTGCCCTGTTGGAGGTAGTTTGCGGGGAACTTTCCGGTCAGCATTTCGAAGATGAGGATGCCGAGGCTCCACACGTCGGTCTTCTTGGAGGTACGTCCGGTTTGGGAGTACTCGGGGGATTTGTAGGCGACCATGAATTTGTGGGCGTGGTCTTTGTTGATGACAGGGATTAGGGCGTATTCGGCTAGGACCGGGTTGAGGTTGTGGTCGAGGAGGACGTTGGAGGACTTCAGGTGGCCGTGGGGGACAGGCAGGCCTGGGAACTCTTTGTAGAGGTAACCTAGGCCTCTTGCTACTCCTTTTATGATCATCAGGCGGGTTGGCCAGTCGAGTCCTGGCTGTCCCGGGGCTCGCTTGGCTGAAAAAATGCACAAAATTATCAAACATGTTAGGTTTAGTATGATGAACAAGAGATGTGATCACCAATGGAATTTGACTACATTGAGTTCTCATTAATTATTACTTTATTTGTAATCAACCGATTAAGTTATAGCGAGATATTAAGGTTTAGAGCGCATTATATGAGAATATAATATTGTTTTGAAAATGTGAAATAGTAGAAAGTAACTATAAAGTAGACCGACACAAAGAATAAACAAATCTTCTAGCTACAAATCTTTCTCTCAATAGGGACTTGACTACTTGTAACAATAATGTATACATTTGTACAAATAAACTATGTGTACCTGAATCTCATGGGTTCCTCTTAGGTACGTAAATGTAGTGTTATATTTGTCCATATGCATAAATGAATTATATATAGAAATTCTCGATCTCATGCTTATAAATTAGGAAATGTAGTTGTGATTAGTAATGTGACGCAAATCGTGTAATATATTGTATGCACGTACCATGGAGATGACTAGCCAAGCTTCCGTTTAGAGCAAAGTCATGAACCAAGAGCTTCTCTTCTTTCATGTAATAGAATGCAACGAGTGGGAGCAGATTAGGGTGTGACAACCTTCCAATCCTACTCATGTGATCATAGAAATCATCTCTCCCAACTCTATTCATATCCCTAAACCTCTTCACAACCATAGACCCACTCATAAGACCAGCCTTGTAAGACGACCCAAAGCTCCCACTCCCCAAAACCTCAGCTGGTGCCCTAAGTAGCTCTTGCACCTCAAACCTCTCTCTGTCCTTTCTCACAAAATGCAACTCCCCTCCTTTTTCTGCCTTTTTGTACTCATCGTCTTCCACCGGTAGGTCAGGTAATTGGGCCTCCAATACTCCGCGAGTTTTACGGGCTACCGGCTTCATTTGGGGTTTTTCCTGTTGGGCCGATTGGGCTTGACGGGTCTGACGAGCTCGACTGCGCCGGATTAAGGTGATTATCCATAAGACACACAATAGTAAAGCCACTGAGATGACTATGATGGCTATGATTACGAGGAGTCGCTTCTTTGGGGACTTGCACTTGCCAAGAGGCGGTCCACACAAGCCTTTGTTTCCTGCTTGATCAAAAAGGTAAGTCATAAAAATTACAGACCCTAAAAGAACTGCAAGATAAAATCTTGATTGATTAACTAGAATAGATATGATAACTACTATATCATTAGAGTGGTTAGACAGACGTGCTTGCAAGAAATCTTGATTAAAAGAATTGCATATATTGCAACAAATTTATGTTGAAGATCAGATATCAATAAAGAAGCACATGTCATAATCTTCGTGTGTCAACGCATGATTTCATTTCTTTTTTCTTGCATTGACTACATGTTTTCATCTTTCTTCGTTCATTAATTTTTAAAATTTAATGTATTGAATCAAAAGTTCTCAAATTTCATTATCACTACGTCCATCCAACGTTTAAACCCTAACTCTATTTCTCATCTTAAAAGTTTGAACAGTTATCATTTCATATCTTAAGATGCATGCTAAGAGTTCATGTGCGCACGGATGATTGTTCTTCTGTAGTTAAACACATTCTCTACTAATTTCAACACGCATCAGATGTACGAAAGAAGTCAAATGATGAATTCACTTACCCTGAAAATCGGCTGCATCTAAATTGCTTAGTGATGCCGGAATCCGACCATCCAATCTGTTGTTTGCCAGATTTAACAACGTCCAGTTCCTTGGTTGAAAATTTGGTATCTTCCCACTAAACTGGTTATCCTCAAGGTCCAACTCAATGAGCTTAGGCAAATCAACCAAAGAACTCGGTATCTTCCCCGTAAATCCATTTTTGGCCAAGTAAACTTTCTTCAAGGTATCACCCATGCCACTGAAAGCATCATCCCGGATATCACCAGAGAATTGGTTCTGGGATAAGTAGACACTAATGAGTGAAAGTCTCTTCACATCGGGCAGTGGACCTCCAAAGCTGTTGTTCATGAAGCTTATGGTCTTGAGGGCCGGCAACTCTGAGAGCGTGTCAATGTCAATCAGGCCAGTTAGGCCCATGTTCTGCAGCTGCAGCCCGAATACGCTCCCGCCGTTACAAAGCACACCCGCCCAATGGCTCGTGGAACCGTTGCAGGGTTTTGTAGAAGAATTCCAGTTATCTAGTGCCGAGGTATCGGATAGAGAAGTCTTGAACTTGATGAGTGTGTCACCTTCAGTAGCAGAACATGATGAACTAGCAAATACTAAAACACATAGCATGATAAGCCAGTGATCATATGCTGCTTTATTATGAGCCATAGTATTGATCGAAGGTTTGAAAGTACCGAATAGGACTGACCAAAATTTTGTTCTGTCAAGTACCAGTACTTGATAAAAAGAGATATATCAGAGAATCAAATACCGAGCGGTACTTGATAAAAAAGAGGAGTATCAGAGGAACTTCTTCATGTTGGAATTTCAGACCTAATGATGAGAAATGAAATGAGGGTTGGGGTAGAAGAAGGAAATGGAGGTTCAGGATTGAAGGGAATATGTGAAGGTACAAATAGTCGGCTTTGCGATAATGACAAGGTCTGTGATTCTATGTAATATTATGAGCTGGTGATTGGTGCCGGCAATGATTCTTAATACTAATTAAATTGTTGGATATCATTTTAACGTGTAATTGTTTAATATTTGAAGCTAGGTGTGTGCTGTTATACTGCTGTTTTGTTCTTGGTAATGGTGATGCAGAAGTATCATTGTTGGCTCAGCCGACTTTAACATTATGAGTAGATAGAATCGATGACATATATCACATTCACCCTTGCATATAACTGAGTAAGATATATATACATTTGTTTACTGATCGAGTCGTGATGAGTTTCCAACTCATGAACTGCGTTTATTTTGGCCATATATATTGAAGACAAACATATATTGTTTCCTAGCTAGCTAGTTTTCTGCTCATTAACATACATGTGCAGCTTGTTCATGAACTTTCAAGACTATTGGGAACAAAAAATTTAAAAACCCAAACTAGGTAATTTACTGATCTCCATTGTAATTTGCTTAGGTAATTACGTTTTGGATGTATTTTGTCTTTGTGGAAATGTTATTGAACTCATTACATAGACATGCACTGGACAGCTGAAACAATGAGTTTGAGAAAATTATGCTTGAGAACTTCGAAAGTTCGAATTGCTTGGCCGGTCAACAATTTCCTGATCATACAATGATATCTTTCTTGACACTGTCAACGACATATCTTGAAGCAAATGCCTGTAATCAGTGTAATGTTTTATAAACAATAGGCCAATTAATAAACTTAGTTGTCTTTTCAAAATCACCAGTTATTTTATAATTTTAGTTAGCAATTAGCATGCACGCGGCTTTTCTAGTTGTACGTAAGTGCAACTTTTGTTTCCAATTTAGTTTTTGCCCTAGCCTCTTGGGCTCTTTGCTTTTGCTCAGTCCTGAAGTTGACATATGTTCCATATGCATAAAATAGGAGTCATTTCTTTTTTGTTCCACATCTATGGCACACCAACCTCGTGCATATATGGGGAGGCCGGATAAGTGGTAATCTTCGATCGGTTCTCCCTACTAGGTGCCATCTGAAGGATCAGCAGTTGAATCCTTTGATTTCCTGACCGTACTACGTCGAGGTTTATCTCTTTTGTGGTCCAACTGAGGCTTCTTGACCACCCGTAATTTGAATGCATGATTCATTGGACCCCGGCCTGATTCTGGGAGACATGCCTGAGATTAGGGTTCTTGGCAGCAAGTAACATGTGCCGGTTGTTTTTCTTGAGTTTTCGCATGGAATAGACTTTCCGATCATGTTCTCTCCTCCGCACATAAATTCTTAGTACCTCTTCCTCCCTCCATACCCGATTCTCTCTCTCTCTCTCTCTGCCTCACTCGCTCTTTCTCTCACTCTCTCACACGTCGATACTCACCGTTATACGGCGACGACGATTCAAGGTCCGGCAACAGTTTCCCTTGCCCTTTTTCGGCTTCGAAGATATCGAAACAGGTAAAAACTCAATTTCCGACTCCATTTTCCAGATTTTGATGTTTTCTGAGGGATCTATTTCAGAAATCTTCGTTTTAATCTTGTTAATAGCTTCATTTTGGTTACATATCTGTGAAATTTGTGATACGACTTTGCAACTAAGAATTTATGTGGGAGCCGTGACCACTTACCTAATTTCAGCTTAAAAATTGCTCATTAACGATCCACTAATAGTTTTTTTAACCCATTTACCCAATCTAACAATTATTGACAATTTTGCCCCCATTAAACAAATTAAAACTCATCATCTATCTCCTCTCATAATCTCTCTCCTCCCGGACTCTCTCTCTCTCTCTCTCTCTCTCTCTCTCTCTCTCGGCTTTGACGGCACCGGAACTGCTACATTAGATTCCTCCAGCCTCGGGCCCTCTATGCCATGCCCATCGTCTCCTCTGACTCCGCTGACTCCCTGCCTGTCCTGAAACGCAGCTTCTGCAACACCTGTGATGTGGAGGTGCTGTCCAAGCTGAGTCGGAGCCAGTTGTTGAAGGTGGTGGTGAACTCGCCTGTGGTGCAGATGAGGATGTCGGATCTCGGTGGAGCAGCTGGATTTGTTGAACAAACAGAGCGTCATTAGATCCATGGATCCCTCAGCTGCACCCAACATCCGATCAGTGCAGAGGTTTTCTCGGTTTACTCCGATCTGGAGACGTCGAGAGATGGTTACTATGATGGAAGAGAGCGTCGGCGTGGATGAGGCTGGTACGGACCAGCAAGCAGGGGTGTTGCTGCATCGGGGCTAGGACCGGTCGGAGATGGGCTGCAGGTGAGCGACTGGAGAAGACGAAGGTAGTCTGGTCAGAATCTTGCCGGAATAGGGCTGGAGGAGCATGGGTGTCCACAGGGGAAGCGTGGGTGGCCGGAGAAAAATTCTGATGTTTTTTTTTTTTTTTTTTTTCTGATTTCGATGGGAAGAGCTTCGAGAATGGGGAAGGAAAAAAAAGATAAAAAAGCGAACGTTTACAATTGAACATATAAATTGATCAATTGTGTCTATAGTGTATTCATTTTGGTTCACTTGAGGGCAATAATATGAGTATTGGAGGGCAATAAAATGTTTATTAGGGCAATAATAAAATTATTTATTTAGATAAACCTCCGAAATCTTTCAAATTTCAAAACATCTTCATTTTTCACTAATTATTGATCCCCGATAACAAGTTTATTGGGGGCAATAATATGATTATTGGAGGGCAATAACATAATTATTGGGGGGCAATAATATGATTACTGGGTATTATTGGGGGGTAATAAAATTAGACGCCGAAATCCGGTCACCAGTCCGGTAGTCGGATTCGGGATTCAGGTCACCGATCGCCGTAGTCCCGTCACCGGTTGCTGGAGTCCGCGGCCGGCCACTGGTCACCGCAGCACAGCAAGGTGGATGATGATTTTTCTCTCTAAGTGAGAAAGAAGGAGAGGGCAACAAAGTCCCAAAAATAAATAAAAAGAATAAAAAAAAGAATTAATTGGGTAGTAGGAAAATAATCCTTTAGAGTGTTTTGGGTAAATGGGGTTAAAAAACTGTTAGTAGAGCAAATGGGCAATTTTGTTATTGAAATTAGGTAAATGATCATTTCCCCAAAGAATTAATCAAGCAAATGATTAGGACTTAGGAGGTACTCAAACACGTACATATATAAACCAAAACAAACAAACAAAAAAATTGCACGGCCTCTGAATGAAGGAATGTACGTACATAGAAGAAACTCAAGAAAGTATATCTTGATGAAAGTTTTACCATACTTTTTTTTGAATATGTATAATGAAAAAAATCTAAAATAATGAAAAAGAAAGAAAGGAAAAAAAACCAAACAATATTTTTTTTAGAAGAAAGTCAAAGTAATTTAGAGCTGTTATATATTTAACAACACACACACACATATATATATATATATATATTCACAAAAATTTATAAATATAATTTTTTTTAGACAAATTATATATATAATAATAATAAATAAATAAAATGTATCTTTTCTAGAATAAATCTAAAATAATTTAGAGCCATTAGATTTTAAAAAGATAGTCTTTTTATTTAAGAATGACATGACATGATTTGACAAATTAGTAAGGTATATATGTGACATGGCTTAACACCTATGATTGAGGCCACAAATCTTAGGCCTCATTGATACCCTATATCATTGCCCAAACCAAAATTCTGGTGTGGTTTTGCTTTGCTGTTGTTTTGAAAATTTCTAGAAGAAACCCCACATATCAAACTTATATAGCAGAGTCGGGTATAGGTTTTTGTAACTCTGAAAAGTTCCTTATAATTAAAATCAAATTGTGCACATTTTTACTTCATGATATATATATATATATATATAGAGAAGTTTTAAATACACACCCCTAATTACTTAATACACACTCCATACTTAATACATCACCCATTTAATTTCTCATTCTAATATTCTGCTAAATACACAACCCAAAGTACCTAAAATATCTTTAATCTAAAAAATCATGAAATATTCCATTATTTGACTAAATTAAGGCTACTATTTAACATGATTAGTATATTCTAGTATATTGTTGTTTTTAAATGACCATATTGATTACTTGTGTTACTTATTCAGATTTCCATAAAGATTTATTATTATTCGCTTTAAATAGATGCATATAAATAAGTTTTATATTATTTGAGTTCTCATCCGCCAAACACCATGTTGATCAAGTATAAAATTATGAGTTGAACATTTAACCAAAACTATATCACTATTTTCTCTCCAATGGTGGAACTACAAAGTTGTCATTAGAGGAGCCAAACAAATTAACAATTACAAAGTTTTTTCACCCGTGATGTTTTATATTAGAAAATAAATGGATTAATTGTATCTCTTAGAAAAAAGAAACAAAAGGAAATTAACTAAAAAAGGGAGTAAAACTATCCGTTTTAAAAACATTTAATACCATTGATTTTGAAATTCTAAATATTATGGCTTCTAACCTCATTTACTTGCAAATTATTTAAGAAAAAAATTAAATTAGATAGTTTCTAACTTTATTCTTGTACTAAATTAGGAGGCTATGTATAGAAATTTGTTGTATTTATCTAACTATTTATACATAAATTATTCTATATAAGGAAAATATGACTATTTTTTTTTCTTTCTAATGCATGGATGTCTGTTTTGGTCATTCAACCTACCTACAAAATCTAATTTGAAATATAAAATAATAGGGATGTGTATTAAGTGATTAGGGATGTGTATTTAAAATTTCTCATATATATATTATTGATAAGATCTGATGGGTAATGTCATGAACATATATATTTCAAGTCGAACTGCTATCGAAAAAAATGAAAACTTAAATTCTGATGTCAAATTGTCAATTATTAAGGTAATTAAGTTAATTTTGTCATCAATTGTTAGTGTATTTAAATTCATAACAATAGAATAAAAAGATTAGTCGCAAAGAAAAATGCATTTTATAGCTTATAAATTTCGCCTAGAACGCAGGTTAATTTCTCCATTAATGGGAAAAGCTAGCTACATTCCAACGTACAGTATTACAAAAATCAAGTTCAAAATTTGGTAAAGATTCACTGCTCCATTTCTTCGACCGTCACTTCCTTCCTTCTTTACGGATTTGCACGGGCTAAGAGCAAGTCCACTGGTGGTTTTTTGACTAGGCATAGTCATGCTTTTCATGACTATATGACCTTGAGAAGGAATTTGGTAGTTCCACCGGTGGTTTTTTGACTGGGGTGGTTTTTGGCTTTCTTGACTACAGCCAAGAAATAAGTCACAAGGATGACTAATTTCATGACCGATGAAACCCAGAAGCCAGCAAGGAGATGGAGGGAACGTGGCTGACGTCAATAGCTTTTTAGGAGTGGTTGACGCGCGCTGGGAGGGAGTGGACTTCACGGCATCGACGCGTGGCTCTTCAATGGACAGAAACTGAAGCGCGCCAGAGATGGGCTGCGTGCCACGTGGATTCTTCCCGTTGGTGGGTTTTGAATTTTGGGCCTAACGGTCAAGCAATCCCAGCCATTCATTGCAATCAAATTTGCAATCCTACGGCTTACAATTAACATGTATATATATATATATATATTTGTAACGTTATGAACGGTAATAAAACGGTAACAAACGGTAACAAAGTAAATGTTAAAAAATTCTAAACATTTCTCTATAAATACCTAGCATTTATTTTACAACTCACACCAAAAAATTTATCTTTCATAGTAACCCAATTTTGTGCTTCCTCCTCTTCATATAGCTCTCATCTACCAAATTTATTTATATCCAATATGGCTGAAGTATGGGGAAACACAGGTCCAGTGGCCGGACAAGAGGGAGATCAAAATGAAGATGATAATATCCAAGACAAAAGGAGATGGACGGATGAGGAAGATGTTCAATTGTGCAAGTCTTGGAAAATTGTTGGGCAAGATCCGGCTGTGGGCACAAATCAGAAAAACAACGACTTATGGATGCGTGTGAGGCGACACTTTGTCGCAAATTGGCCCCAGAGCCGATCAGCTTCCTCTTTGCAAGGAAGGTGGAAAATTTTGAAGGTTGAACTCTTTGAGTGGCATTGTGCATTAAGGCAAGCGAAATATTGGTATAAGAGCGGTTCGAATGCGGTTGATGAGGTATGTATTTTATGATAAATCATTTAATTTGTTGATACATTAAATTAAACTATTACATGATAAATAATGTAGTTGCCTTTCAAAAAAAAAATAATGTAGTTGATAAATAATGATGTAATTACAACGATGTTTATATTTGTACTAATTGATTTTTATTGTAAAACGGGATAGATACTTTTTTTATTAAAATTATGACCTTTATATTTGTTGATAAATCTTATTGATACATTATAGTAAAATATGTCTTGATAAATAATGTAGTAATTATAATATCGTTTTAATTGTAGTAATTATTTTTCGTTATAATTAAAATATGTCTTCATTAAAATTATGACCTTTATATTTGTTGATAAATCTTATTGATACATTATAGTAAAATATGTCTTGATAAATAATGTAGTAATTATAATATCGTTTTAATTGTAGTAATTATTTTTCGTTATAATTAAAATATGTCTTCATTAAAATTATGACCTTTATATTTGTTGATAAATCTTATTGATACATTATAGGAAAATATGTCTTGATAAATAATGTAGTAATTATAATATCGTTTTAATTGTAGTAATTGTTTTTGTTTATTTCGTAGCGAGATGAAGCACATAAATTGTGGCATGCCGGGATGAAGAGAAAAAAGAAGCAAAAAAAACACAATTTTCAGAGTTTTGCTAGTTATGCTGTTGTGGAGGGTTTTCAACAATTTAAAGACATTGCTAGTCATACATCTGGAGGAACATCAAATGAAGGAAATCAACATACGCCTACACAACCAATTCCTGGAAATTCTCCCATCAACTTGGACATGGATGTAGATGAGGTAATTGCAGGTGAAACTGCAAATCCCAATGTGAGGCCTCAAGGAAGGAAGGCTGCCAAAGAAGCAATACAGAAAGGAAAGAAGGCAGCGAAAGATCAAAGTCCTTTGTCAAACAGTCTCGAGAGTATAGCGAACAACCAAATAGAGGCAACCAAGGGCAAGAAAAAACTCGATGACGAATTCGCTCGAAGTCTCCAAGAGGAAGAGAAAAGAGCATGTATCCTCTTGCAAATCGAAATACGAAAAGAGCAACTCCTATTTCAAGAAAGGCAAGATCGAATTAAAGAGAGGGAAGAGCGAAGTAAAGAGAGGGAAGAGAGTATTATGGAGATTGATACAAGTAAAATGACGCCAAATAAAAAGCATTATTGGTCAAGAAAACAAAAGAAGATAGCGGAGAAAGAAGATCTTGAAGAGCAGCAGCCACCTTCTTACCCCGGTGCATACCCACAACCTCCTTACCCCGGTGCATACCCACAACCTTCTTACCCCGATGCATTCCCACAACCTCCCTTAACCGGTGGTTTCCCGCCACCTCCCTTCACCGGTGGTTTCCCACAACCCCCTTACCCCGGTGGATACTATCCGCAACCTCCTTACCTCAGGGGATATCCTACACAACCATAATTTTCACCTTTCCCTACTGGTGATTCCACCAACCCTAACCTTAATGATGAGCCTTCAAACACAAATTGGATTTCTAGAGAGGATGAGGATTATGATTTAAATAATTAGCCCACAATCTGCATGTTTGTAATTGTATTGTACTTATTCCTAGTTTTTCATTTATGTAAGCGACAATTTAAGAAAATAAAAGTTGTATTTGGAAATTCCCCTTATTAAAGCACACACTTTATATTAAAAATCCTAGCACATAATAAACATAATACAAGCCAAATTCAAATCACATTAACATAAAAAACATATACATTGGCCAAATTAAAAGCACACCAACTTTCCAAAACATAATACAAGCCAAATTCAAAGCACACAAACATAACAAAACATAGATATTAGCCAATTATTCCAAAAAATGCTCATTTATGATCTAGATCTCCATGTTGCCTTGAACGTTCCAGAAATGATCTATCAGATCCCCTTGAAGGTTTGAGTGACTGCTTGCACTTCTAATGGCATCGTATCGATCCATGAATCCGTTGAAGTAATAACCATCTCTACCAACAGGATCGAAGTCAACACCAGTCGGTCCTTCCCAAACCTGGGCCAACCTGGGCCTCATATTGTTATCCTCTTCTTCATCGGACTCCAAATCCTCATCGCTATCATCTGGTCTTTCATCCTCGATTATCATGTTGTGTAATATAATACACGTCAGCATGATGTATCGAAGGTCTTCTTTTTCCCAGCCACGAGCAGCGCCTCGAATAATACTAAAGCGCGACTGTAAAATGCCGAAACATCTTTCGACATCCTTCCTGTACCCCTCTTGAGCCTGGGAAAACTTCAGATCCTTCGGTCGTGTAGGCCTTGGAATTGATTTTACGAAAGTCGCCCATTGCGGATAGATACCATCAGCGAGATAGTACCCTAAATTGTAAATCCTGTTATTTGCTTGAAATTGGACCCGAGGGGCTACACCAGTAGTAACCTCGTCAAACAATGGGGACTTAGCAAGGACGTTGAGGTCGTTGCATGATCCAGGCATTCCAAAGAAGGCATGCCATATCCATGTGTCATAAGAAGCGACTGCTTCGAGGATGATAGTGGGCACACGTTTTCGACCGCTGTATTCTCCTGCCCAACCTGTTGGGCAATTCTTCCATTGCCAGTGCATGCAGTCGATGCTTCCAATCATCCCCGGAAAGCCCCTTTTATCAGCTTTGGTGAGAAGTCTTCTGAGGTCGGCCGGATTAGGAGCCCGGAGGTATTCTGCCGAGTACAGATTAACGATTCCTCTTGTAAATCGTTTCAGAGCCTGAATGGAGGTAGATTTCGCCATCCGACAATACTCACCACATTGATCTGCCCCTGCACCATAAACAAGCATTCTTAAGGAACATGTCAGCTTCTGCTGGGGAAGTAGTCCGACTTTGCCTGCAGCATCTGATTTCTGGACCCAGTACGGGTCGGTACCACAAAGATCACTGGAGATGCGGTTGAACAAATTGGGACTCATCCTGTACCTTGTCCGGAATATCTCTTCACTGAAAACTGGACGCTCCACAAAGTAATCTTGCATCATGTCTTTCCCTCTTGATTCCCTAAACCGCTCCTCATTCGGTGCACGGCCCGGATGAGAACCCCGTTGTCGTGATCCGGAGGAAGCTTCAGCTTCAGCGACTGCTGCTACCACAAGAGCATTAGTTGTACACAGCTCTTCAAGATCTTCATCTCGAGATTGTCGATACTTAGCCCACAATCTCTTCATTGAAAGCAGGGAAGGAGAGGAAATGTGTTGGATCTGGAGAATATGAAAACAAATGAGATTTGTGAATATCAGCTTGTGAGGAATGGTGTGCTGCCTCTTGCTCAATTTATTTACAATTTTCACATAAAAAGTGATCAGACTTCAAGGACACGTGTCCACTCCTGGTTCGACGTAATCTGATCTGAAATTTTAGATAAGATTACATCAACAATAACCGTTAGATTGAATAGTATGCAAATGATCTGGTCCGTTCAAAAAGTGTTGGTTGTGCATTCACTCATTTCAAGGAAATTTGTCCGTTGTGCCTTCACTCATTTCAAGATAAATTGTCGGTGGCGTTTTAATTGTCGGTTGTGCTTTCACTCATTTCAAGATAAAATGTCGGTGTCGGTGGCTCATAATTTGTCCACCTTAAAATATTTTTGAAAAAAGTTAATTGCATAATTATGACATTAATTATCCATAAATATTCTTTATTAACTCCAAAAAAAATTATTTTTTGGATTTTTTTTTTTAAAAAACCGATGAACAGTACAAAATGAACAGTGCATTTAGAACAGTAAATATCACGGGTGAACAGTGTTTTGCGTGAACAGTGAAAAGGGTGAACAGTGTTGACCAGGCAAGAAAAACAACGGGTGCAAACCCGTGTCCAGTGGCAGTGAATAGTAATTTGACCGGTCGAATTCTTGACTTCTCGACCTTGACATTTCTTGACTACGGGTGGACTTGCTCTAAGAGGCTTTCCACACAAGCCACCGTTTCCTGTTTGAATGAGCACACAATTTTCATTTTTCAAAATTAAAATTCCATCTATTAATTGAATCAAAATTTCTCAAATTTTATATTAGTCCATCCAACGTTTAGAGCCTAATTCTACTTCTGATCGATCTTAAAAAGTTGAACAATCATCATTTTCATATCGTAAGAAGAATGCTAAGAACGAAGAACAGTAGTTCATGTGTGCATGGATGATTGTGCTTGTGTAGTTAAATACATTCTCTATCAATTTCAACACGCATCACATTACGAAAAAAGTCAGATAATGAATTCACTTACCCTCTAACTCAGCAGCATCTAAGTTGCTTAGTGATGCCGGAATCTGACCCTCCAATCTGTTGTTTGCCAGATTTATCACCGTCCAATATCCCCTGGATGAAAATATGGAATCTCCCCTGTAAATTGGTTATCCCCAAGGTCCAACTCAATGAGCTTAGGCAAATCAACCAAAGAACTCGGTATCTTCCCCGTAAATCCATTTTTGGCCAAGTAAAGCTTCTTCAAGGTATCACCCATGCCACTGAAAGCGTCATCCGGGATATCACCAGAGAATTGGTTCTGGGATAAGTAGAGACCTTGGAGTGAAAGTCTCTTCACATCGGGCAGTGGACCTCCAAAGCCGTTGTTCAAGAAGCTTATGGCCTTGAGGGCCGGCAACTGTGTGAGCGTGTCAATGTCAATCAGGCCAGTTAGGCTCATGTTCTCCAGCTGCAGCCCAGATACGCTCCCGTTGTTACACTGCACACCCGTCCAATAATGGCTCTGGGACCCGGTGCAGGGTTTTGTAGAAGCATTCCAGTTATCTAGTGCCGAGGTATCGGATAGAGAATTCTTGAAGGTGATGAGCGTTTCAGCCTCACTAGCAGCACTAGAAGATGAGATAACACATGATGATACTATTGCTAACAGAAATAGCAGCATTTGATTGTGTGCTGCTGCTGCTTTGTTACGAGCCATGACTATTAGTAATCAAGAAGTTGACCATCGATGATATATTTCACAAGAAAATGAAATGACTACTTATATATACCATTTCCTAACCTGAAATTCAAGTCCATCATTCTATCTAAAGACAAAAATATATTTGATCATGAGCTAGTGTGATCATAGTGCCGGCCTTTGTTGGATTTCGTTCCCCACTTAATGTTGATAAAGTAATCTAAGATTCACATGCATCCGAAATCAATTGGCAATGGATGGAGTGACCCAAACCCTTATATCATAAGGTCCCATTTTTCCCATGTGGGATGTATATATTCTCAACACGCCCCCGCACGTGTAGCGAATTTTCAAGCCATACATGAGCCATACACGTAGACAACTTTGGGTGACGTGAAGCCTGTGTGGCCATGAGGCATGCACACGTGGGTAACCCGTTCTGATACTATGATAAAGTAATATGAGATTCACATCCAAAACTAATTGGCAATGGATAGAGTGGCCCAAACCTTTATAAATCCATAGGCAAAGTCTAATTTTTCCCATGTGGGATGTATATATTCTCGTAGTTAACTAATTAATTAATTCTTTATAATTATATATCTTTACCTTGCTGTGTGACCTGTTCAATATCTGCTCCTCTGTTCTTGTCAATCATGATGAGACAAATCGATCAAGTTCATTGTTGCCATCTGACCCAAAAAAAAAAAGGTTCATTGTTGCCTCAGCCGAGATTTTGGGATGATATAAATATATATATATATATATATATATATTTGTTTTATATGTATGAATTGACAAAATGCAGATCATATATACCACAAACAGTACGTATACTCCAAACCTTCTCTACTATTATTAATGGATATATATCTAACGGCAGAAATTAAATCAGCCCAATTATCATGTGTGTATCGCCATGCATAGCTCTAAAGAAATGTTGAATATATAGCTCACAATCTACGATGGTAGAGTACATTTTCCTCTATCGCGAGATATAAAAGTGTTTATTTTCCTCATTACACTTACCACGTGATCAAAAAGTAGACATAGAACTGTATATCTTCGATTCAACATGTGATTAGAGACATGAACACATAATCGTACGTATATCATTAATGATATGAAAGTATATGTTCCTAGGTAGCTAGCTAAGTGGTTTGGGATGCATGAACTTCTTTTTAGTTTGTTTTTGATGGGTGCCTAGGGCTGTTCAACCTGTAAATTGATACTGAAGTTCACGTGTGGCAGTTTGAGACCATTACCCTGTCACAAAATTGAAAGCTCTTCCTTAGCTAGCTAGCTAGCTCTTTCAGCAAGTCTTTATTCTTCTCACTTCCCTTACCTCTAGAACAAGGCAAAAAGAAGTAGAACTACTCTCACGAGAAACCACACAAGCTAGCTAGATCTTGTCCATCTTTTCCTTTACACCCATGCATCATATACTCTCGTCTAAATGCCACGCAACATCTCTCTCACTTTTCCCAGCTAAATTAGATCACTGTTCAATTCCCTTCCTTCACTAACCTGCAAACATTTTATACTTTCTTTCTCTTCCATTAAACCTCTCCATACGTCCATGAACCCCTCCACCACTTCACCCAAAACCCACATGATCAACATCAACTCCAGCAGCAATGACTCAGATCAGCCAAACAAACCCTTACTTCAAAAATCCCCAAAACCCTCCGACGAGCTATCCAACTTCCAAATCAGCCTCAAATGGTGCGCACTCGACCACTCCACCTACCTGGGAAAGTTTATCTCCTACTTCACCTTCATCCTCCTGACCCTCGTCGTCCCAATCCTAACTTCTTTCACACTAAAGCTTCCAACCAATGACTACCCCATTTCCTTTAACAAACTAGTCCAGCTCCCCGAATCTGGGTTAGCTGCCATTGCCTTCTTCACACTCTCCGCCTTCTTTCGGAATTACGGCCTCAAGCAGCTCCTCTTCCTTGATGGCCTCGAAGACGATACTTTCTCTGTCCGGAGGGGATACACCCGCGAGGTCGATAAGGCCTTCAAGTGCTTGGTATGCATACTCTTGCCTTCGTTCTTCATCGAGATTGCTCACAAGATCCTATTCTTCACCACCGTGAAAGTGTCACTGCCATATATGAGTCCGAGTGTCCCGTTGAATTCCATTGTGTTTGTTTTGGTGTTGGCTTCGTGGGTTTATCGGACCGGGGTGTTCTTGCTGGTTTGTATTCTCTTCCGATTGACATGTGAGCTCCAAATACTTCGGTTCGAAGGGTTGCATAAGTTCTTTGAAGGGTCTGATTCCAATTCTAAAGTCATTTTTCAGGTATATATTCTCAATCACTAACTTGCAATTGTGATACTGTTACTAGAAGTGTATAGTTACAAGCTACAGCATACTACGAAATATATCTAGCATGAGAACATCACATTACATTTCAAGGTTTAGTGACTTTAGTGGTTACTTACAAGTGTTAATCTATGCATATATATTAAACCAAAATGACGATGGTAATACCGTAATAGACATGAGAAACTTTGATTTCAGGAACATGTGAGGATAAGAAAGCAATTGTGGGTTACGAGCCACAGGTACAGATTCTTTATCATTGGGTGCTGGTTTACCAGCACCGTCAGCCAATTTGCAGCCTTGTTGATGGTTCTGGCATCCAAGGCAGAGAAGACTTTTCTCAACTCCGGTGACCTTGTGGTTTGCTCGGCTGTTGAGCTAAGTGGGTTGTTTTTGTGCTTAATGGAGGCAGCAAGGATGACACATAGAGCTCAAGGAATTGTTGCAATTGCTACAAGATGGCATATGCTTTTAACTTGTTCATCTGCTGCTGGGTTAGATTCCGATAAGCAGGGGAAAGGCCAGAGCCCTGAGGCTAAGGGAGGCTGTGATGGAGAGAGTGACAATGATTCATCGGACATTTCCACTTCTGTTTCTCCACATGACCCTTCCTTGTTCCAAACCAGGCAAGCTTTAGGTCAGTGATATTCCAAAAGTATTACTCTTTATCTATAGTAGCTTAAAAGTGTTCTGCAGTGACTGTGAATGGATGGCTTATACATCTAGACGGTGTGCATGCAGTGACATACTTGGGACACAACCATGGAGGGATCACGCTGTTCGGATTTGCACTTGATCGAGGGATGCTTCACACAATATTCGCCTTCGAGTTCTCTCTGGTGCTATGGATACTCAGTAAAGTAGTTGTTTTGTCTTAATTAGATATAGATGCTACACAACTTTGCAATTAATTAATTCTTGTCTGCCCGGGAGGGTTTGCATGTCCCTTCCAACAGGAATATAGAATAAGGGCACCTATAATTTGATGTACAAAACGTAAGAATGTATACATGTTTGTGGACTTAATGTGAAAGAACTGTAAAGGTTGGAAACGAAAAGAGCACTAAGAAAATCACACATTTTTGTAAACAATCTCATACGCCTTCCTTTACTAGGATGACATAGTCACACTCACACCACAAAGCAAAAGCTACAACCAAGGATAAATTAGCATTTTACACGACCAATTTAGGGCGTCAAAACCATTAAAATATTCACATTCAGTTAGCCCAAAAAAAAAATAATTTAAAAATAAAAGAGATCAAGAAAGACTATTTACGTTCCTGGACAAGACGATGAACCTGGTTAAGAGTCTTCACAATATCTGCCAGGCATGCGATAACCTGGTCCCCTTGACGCCTAACTAAATCAGCTTGGAGGTCCTTCATGCTCTTCTCATCAGCAGCCTCATGGTCTGCATTCTCGGTGACAATAGCACGGATGAGTTCTGCACTCCACTGCAACTTCATAGCCATGATTTGCTTCTGTTCTTCAATGCCCGTTATCTTCTCTTCCATTTGAGTACGTTGTTGCTTCCTCTTCAGACTGCTTTTCAGAGTCTTTTTTTCTGCCATGCTCTTCATAGGAATGACTTCTAAGCAGCTTCCCCCAGGCTGTTCTTCTGAGGCCTTATGTTTTTTCTTCACCCAGCTTTTCTGAGGCCCTTCTTCTGCCATCTTCGTAGGAATAGCATCTAAGCAGCTTCCCACAGGCTTTTCTTGTGAATGGGTTTGGTGAGGCTTTTCTTCTGCCAAGTTCTCCATAGGAATTGCTTCTAGGCAGCTTTCCACATGCTTTTCTTCTGCATGGGTTTGGTGAGGCTTTTCTACAGGCTTCCCTTCCACATGAGTTTGGCAAGACTTACCTACTATATTTTCTTCTGCCTGGATTTTGGGAGGATTTTTTACAGGCTTTCCTTCCGCATTAATTTGGTAAGACTCTTCTGCATGGGTTTGGAGAGGCTTTTCTTTTGCATGAGTTTGGGGAGGCTTTTCTACAGGCTTCTCTTGTGCATGAGTTTGGCGAGCCTTTTCAACAGGTTCTCCTTCCTCATGGGTCTGGCAAGGCTTTTCTTCTGCATGGGTCTCGCCAGGCTTTTCCGCCACATGGGTTTGAACTGGCTTTACAATGGTCTTTTCTTCTACACGCATTGGACGAGTCTTTTGTACAGACTTATCCTCCACATGCGTTTGACAAGCCTTTTGTACAGGCCTTTCTGCGGCATGAGAATGGCGAGGTTTTTGTACATGCCTTTCTTCTGCACGAGTCTGATGAGGTTTCTGTACAGGCTTTTTAACCATAGACCTCCTCGCCGGATTTTGAATTGGACTCCATTTCTGCTGCGTTGACGGTCGCCTCCTCCTCTTGGACTCTAATAATACATGATAATCATAAGACCAATAAGCTGCTTATTATACTTTTTCATGGCTTCAAGCTTGAACACAGCACCATTAAAACCTAATTACAATTCATTCATCAAGCCATAACTCAAAAGGCCAGCAATTTTACCATCAAATTCAACCACCTAAACCCTTCCCCGCATCTCCCACGAGTATATAGAATCCACAAATGGTAAGCACATTTGGCATAAAATAATCAATAGTAATTTGTACAGAAGAAGATAACGAACTAGTAAGTGGATATGTATATCGGTTTAGGCTTAATCTGAACCTCCCATTTAAGTAAACGTTTTCCCAAATAATGGGTTGATGTACAAAGCATACTATAAAAAGTAAACATCCATTCAGCATTCAATGCAAGTCAACAGCTCTTCAAAAAAATGAAGGACTGAAGCAAACAGAGAATGTGCTTTCAAGAACTAACTACGCCGTAACTGTCACTCATTGCCTAATAAACGAACACTGCAGCACAAAACAGATCACACGTACTCATAGCTAAAATTGACAATGACAATATTCTCACAACACCAAACGATGCCGTTTTGGAAGAGTAACACCATACCTGGTTCCACAGCTTCTTCATATTCATCAGCCACGTCAGCCTCAGCCTCACCTTCCTCCGTATCCGACTGATTCGCCTGCACCTTCTCATAGCCGCCAATGGCTTTGAAAAGCTCACGATCGAAACTCTGCGGAAGCCCAAACTGCTTCCTCCTATCACTCTCCAGAGCCCAGTACGAAGCAGAAGCTCTCGACTGTGAATTCCAGTGGTCGATGACCTTGTAGTCGTGGAGCAGCGCCTCCCACTTGCGGCGGTACTGGTCCAGAGACCGAGGCACGCCCAGAGCGGTGCAGTTTTGCGCGACGATCTTCCATTTCTGGAAGGACGAGAACTCTTTCCGGCAATCGGCTTCGACGGCGGTGACCTCGTTCACCAGGATGAGTAAATCCGTTTCGGTCCAGTCCGGTGCTACCTGAGAACGAGTTCGCCGGCTGCCGGAGCCGCCGCCATTTGAGTGGTGAAACTCCGGTAGGGTTTGCTCTCCTTTCATTTCCAGATTTTGGTGCTCCGATTTCGAGAGCCTCACTGAGCTATCACTCAAATGCTCCTACTCGTTTTTGGTTTGGAATCAGATATCGGGCCGGCCTGATTATAAAGTTTTTGGGCCCAGGCCAGGAACGGTTTGCTTTGATTGGACTGGGCTGATTCATTTTGGGCTTATAATTTTGATAGGAAAAGGTAAGCTGCAAAGTACACACGGATGCCCAAACTACACGGCGACTATGTAGTTTGACTTTGAATGCGAGATTATGTGAACCGGATTGTCATGTTCAACAATAGCATAGGGTTTGTTATGAAGGTTTACTTCTTGAAAAAACGTGCTTAAAATTACAATACATGTGTTATATGTGTAATGTATGTGTCAACTTTAATAAATCTTGTGGGGGAATTGAATCATTGACTCATCCTAGTTTTAATTTAAGAGAGTGAAATTCACACTCCTCAGTTTACCATTCATATTCTATGTTTTCTTCTTTTGGTACCTTAAATTTGTATTTTTTGTAGGGTGGATTGTAAAATATGTGATATAAAGATATTAAAATATGAAAGACGGAGTGTGAGTTATAAAATTGAAAATTATTCTATGCACCGACGGTGTAAGTGACCTAACCCTTATAAAATAATCTCAACCCTTGATATTTATTGTCAACTTTATTTTTAATAAACAAAAAGTGTATTTAATGCAATCTAACCATTCATTTATGTTGGTGCAAGTGCACGGCGGTGCTCTGAATAATCTCTCTTATAAAATGAGAAGTGTGAATTTCATGAGAGAATATTAAGTGCACCGACGTGCACTTTTACTAACATAAATGGACGGCTAGATAACAACAAGTATATTTTTTTGTTATTAAAAAAAAATGTTGCATATAAATATCAACGGCTTAAATCTATTAGATCTGTTAGTTCACCTGCACCACCGATACATAAAAGAAATTTTTCGAGTTTCATTATCTAATCTATCATAATTCTAATCCAATTCTAAATCCCTCCCTCACCTCACCGGCCACAGCTAACCGCATGAGCTTAATAACTAATAAATGTTGTTCAAATAAGTCGGCAAACAACTTGATCGAAATTGCGTGCTCTTTTTAAATTGATCTATAGCATGATCATAGACTTTATTTCAAAAAAAAATCCAATCTGGCGAAGACTCGGTGGGATTTCATTAAGTAAACGAGCTAAACGACGTGCTGCCGAAATTAGTTGGGCCGCAACATTTAATTAATGAATGCATTCCATAGTCTTAAACATGATATATCAATAATCAAACGATAAACTGAAAAAGTCGGTGTGAAATCAATCCTCATATACTAGCTATGGATGTATGTTGCATACATGATACATGTCATTGTTGTAGTTCAAAAATACGAGAGATTTGTTACTCTGTTGAATAAGAAACATTTAGAGCAACTCCAACAGCTTCCTCATAATTTCTGTATAATAGAAACAAAAGTTAAAGCTTTAGTCTCTTTTTCTTCTCCAACTCCAACAGATTCCCTATTTTACAACAATCTCTAAAATCTTCATATTCTTCCTTAAAATTTTAGAGTTTGCTGTAAATATAGTGAATTTTGTTTTCTTTTTCCTTACTTTCTCTAAAATAGGGATAGTTATAGAGAATCTATTAGAGCAAAAGAGACTTATTTTTCCCTAAAGTAGAGAAAAATTAAAATATAGGAAATTTGTTGGAGTTGCTCTTACGTTAACGTTTCTCATTAGATGCATGTTGTAACGCAATCTTACTAGATTTTTTAGGCTAGCCTAAAGAAAGTGGTGGCTTGGGCTTTAGAAATCTAAGTGAGTTTAACACCTCGCTCCTAGCTAAACAAGTTTAGAGGCTTCACTCTGATCCTACTTCTTTATGTGCTCAGGTCCTAAAAGGAATTTACTGTCCATACACTGATATCCTAAATGCCGGAAAGGGTTCTCGTGCATCGTGGCCTCGTGGGCATGGAGTAGTCTTTTAGATGGTAAAAATCTAATTGTTGATGGGGCAAGATGGCAGGTTGGGAATGGGGAGTTGATTAACATTTGGGATGACAAGTAGATCTACTTCCACCCATGGTTTTTTGCAGTCTTTGCTTCCTGTGAATAGCTCAAGACCTCATATGGTGAAGGACCTAATTGACTGGGATACTAGGTGTTGGAAGATTGATATGATCAGTGACCTAATCTCTATGGAGGACCAATTGGATATTGAGTTGATTGTGTTGGGTGACCAATCTATGATGGATAGAATTATTTGGCTTGAGACAAAAAGTGGCCAATCCTCGGTGAGATCAGGCTATCAGTTCATACATTCCCAAACTTGCAAGCCTACCATACAGCAGGCTCACTCATCCCATAGAATGTATCACATAATGTGGAAGACAATTTGGTCTACTCAAACTACTCCTAAGATTCGCAATTTCCATTGGAGAATTTTGTCTAATGCTTTACCATCTTACCTAAATCTTCACAGAAGGAAAATAATCTCTTCCCCTTTGTGCCCTGTGTGTGATATGTTCCCTAAGTCTATTGAACACATCTTTCTTCAGTGTCCTGGTGCGGTGTGTGCCCGGTTTGCCTCATATTTACATTACAAGATTAATTTACAAGCCATCAATACTTTTGATTTGTGGTTTGAAAACATTATTCTAATGATAAAGGGATGAAAAACAATGAAAGATGAGTTTCTCACCAAAGTGGCTTTTCTCCTTGTTAATGTAAGTGACCAAGGGGTCTAATTAACGTTTAGAGAGAGAGAGATAGAGAGAATGTGACACGAGATGTATAGTGGTTAGTCTCCCGCCTTAGCAGGAGACTACGTCCACTTGAAAGTTTAACTAGTGTGTTTGGGCCTTGCGACCCAAAGGAATTACAAAAGATATAATGAGATGGATTTTAAGTGGGAGGAGGGGGCCCTTTTATAGGTAAGGAACCTCTTTCCTTACAAGTTTTCCAATGTGGGATGTTAAACCACTATTCTAGTATTAGAAAGCATGTTGTGAAGGTAACTTGGCAACCTTCCCGGCGAGGTCTTGGCCCTTCCAACTACCGCGGGGTAGGTTGTATGTCGGGCTACGGTATGTATGTCGCGGTTAGCCCCACCATGACTTATGGGCCCCCCTAAGAGGGTGTCACTTATGTTCAGTGAGATAGCAAACTACCTTGCTAGCAGAGGTATCTACACTCTAGGAAATTTGGAAAGCGAGAAATGCTTTTGTCTATGAGGCTGCTTCAATTGATCCAAGCTTGGTGGCCAGGAAAGCTAACATGGCTGCAGCAGAATTCATCACCTGCAAAAATTACATTCCCATGTCAAGATCAAATTCACATCCTCATGTGCACTCGCAACACTCTCAGGTATCTCGTCCCCCCTATTCTTCTAATTTAACCCCCACTTCTTCTTCTCACCTTTCTACTATTGGGTTTCCAGCCCATGAGTCTTTCCTAAGACAATTGTCTTAGAGTATGAGAATTGTTTACCCAGTAGGTTTTGGATTCCTACTGATGAATGGAGTTCCAATGAGGAAGGAAAATTCTTATTGATATAGAATTACCTGTAATCCTTGTTGATTACACAAAAGGAGAAGGCATAATTGCCTACCACCAATAGGAATAAGTTTCCTAATCGCTGAAGAAAGCTGATATCCTTATGGCTGTATAAGAAGGGATTATGCTTTTAGTTTTGCATCACGGAGATAGAGCGCAAAGTGTATTCCATTCTCAGAGTTAGAGAGTGAGAGAGGGAAAAGAAGAGAGAGATAGGAAGAGAAGAGAGAGTCTTTACCCATTATAAATATAGTGGAAGATTATTTTTCTACCCAGTGGACGTAGGCAAAAGTTTTGCTGAACCACCTTAAATCTGTGTTCTTGTGCTTGTATCTCTGTGATCGTTTCTCTTGGTGTGTTGTGCTTATTTGTGGTTTTCGACTTCACATGTTGACCGATTCTCAACATCTACTTCTACTATCCCTCCTGGATATGACCCCTTTGTTTCTCTCAGAGCAAACCTAGCTCTCCCTCATAATTTTCCACTACCCACCAACCCTAACTTTTGCCGCATCACTGCTATTCCTCCTCTCACTATCAACCACTCCAGTCCATTTGATCATTAATCCATCAACCATTCTTCAGTCCCCTTTCATAACCATACTGTAATTCATCACTTTCATTCAAACCTCAAATCCATTTAACCACTAGTTTCAATCATGTATAATCCCACAAAGCCATTCTCCCTCTCATAACCAGATTAATCACCATAATCATAACATGGCTCCTATCTTTATCTCTCCCCCCCCCCCTCCCTGTGAGTAGTGCAATGTGCAATCTGAATCAAAAATGGAGTCCCCCTCCTCCTGGTCATATCAAAATCAACTATGATGCAGCTTGGATTGAGAGTTCAAAGATTACCGGTATATGTGCTTTAGCTCGTGATTCTCATGGCATCCTCTTTGAGGGAGCGACTTTTTGTGTCAAACGGGGTTTGTATTGGAGGCAGAGGTGACGACGGCAACTGTAGCTATCGATGTGGCCAAGTGTATCCCTTCCTCTCCGATTATCCTCGAATCAGACTCAAAGTCATTAGTGGATAGTATCAACAATTCAACAATTACATGTGATTGGAGAATTGCTCCGATTATGTCCTTGATCAGGAATTCAATTACCTCGAGCCCACGCTTTGCATGGTTTTGGATTCTAAGGAAAGCGAACTCTGCAGCTGATTTGGTTGCCTTGCTAATGGTGAGGAAGAAGTGCCCAGAGGTCTAGATTGACCGTCTGCCTTCTTCCCTTATGCATATCCTTTCTCGCGACGGACTCCCTTGCCCACCTCTTCAATTTGATCATCTCATACATCGCTGACTATCCGAGGTTGTTGGTGTTTCTTTTTTCATCAGAGTTGTAGTGTTGTTGTAGGTTCTATTGTACTTTTCTTTCTTTTCTTCCAGTTGTGCTTTTTCTTTCCAGTTTAGCTTTCTATCTTTAACTTTTGGTTTTCTAGTGTTCTGCTTTCGTAAGCTTTAACTGTGAAAATCTTGTTTATGGGCCTTTTCTTTTAGGCTGTCTTGTTTCTCTAGGCCTTGGGCTCTTTAATGAATTTTAGTTGACCAAAAAAAAAAAAAACCGCAATCCTACTAGACACGCACTAATGTATCGTGCCATGGGTGGAACTACAGTAAGGGTTGCCAACTAGAGAAAGTAATAACAAACTAACTCGAACCTAATCTTTCTTTGAATAGAAAGTAGTGATGTGCATTTATAACAATTAATAAATGATTTTGTATAAGGTTTTGAAGAAATGACACAGAAAGTTTTGAATTTTTTGAATTTTGTTTTTAAATTTTAATAGTGTGATTATGTATAATCCATTTTTTATTTCTTAGTCTTCAAGTTTTGAATCATGGTCCCACTCATGCATCATGCATGTAGATACATTCAGGCACGTATAATCATTTCATATACGTACACGCCTGTTGTCATGTGCACGCTCTTGTGTAACCATGATGTGCTTTGCTCTGATGCATCGTGCATCATGAAAATATATATTGAATACATACAATCAGCCGTGCACAGGCATGGAAGTAGGGGTGGGCTAAGGTGTGCTGTAGCCCACCCTAACTTTTTTATTAAAAAAAATTAATATATATGTATTATTAACAGCACCCCTAAAAAACAAAGTTATATATACATCATCAAACGAAAAGTTGGCAAATAGCGTCCATTTTTTCCATCTCTCTGTAGTGAACTTCTCTATGCTCAGTCACTTTCTGCTCTAAACCTTAGTCGCTCTCTTCTCTTTATTGTCATAAACTCTGCAACTCCACAAGGAGCACCAAAGCACCCAATAACCTTATTGATTTAGCAATCCCCAAGTATTAGAGTTTAAATTTTGTTCTAATATAAAATTTTTTGAGACATTAGGATTAAAATTTAGGTTATAAATTGGGGATTTCAAGACTTATTTTCAGTACTTCATTAGTAGGCAAAAATATTGGGTTTGTTTTATTGATGCATAGGGAAATATATTGAATTTATTTTATTGACGCCCAATTATCCAAAATAGTGGTGAATTTGTTTAAAAAGTTGACTGTTGAGAGTTGAGCAATTGTTTAGACGTGTTTTAACAAGTGTTATGCAATTGAAATATTCCATCAAAATAAGGTAGACTCTACCAAATTAAAAAAAATAAAAATTCTTGACAGCATAAGGTATATTTTAATTCCTAGTTCCGTCCCTGGCCGTGTATCACGGACCAACTTTGCGATGCGCAAAGAGGACCGCACGACACTTGCAAGTAAGCAAGTCAGCCAAGTGAGTACCATGCAAGGAACAATGAAAACCACACGATATTAAAAAGGTGCTAGCGGCTAGTAAGAATACAATTGTATAAATTTTTGGCAACCACGAATAACAAATGAATAATCGAAAGGAAAGATCAAGGAGCAATCTCACGGGACACAGATGATTAATTCCTTTTTTATTGATGGTAAGACGGTAAGGGAGGCAAAAGTACATGAACTTATCTATACTAGTTCCGTAGTCCAAACTATGCCGACTAGGAACCCCTCCTTAAAGAGCATATCAGACTTACATGAAAAAGACCGAGGAGACTATATGCTAAATAAAATAAATTAAATAATTTGTAAATTATCAAAACATCCCCAGCACACAAGCAAACCAACCAAAGGCTTGACTAATGACCCTGGACAAGGTTGCTTGCGGTATTACAAGTGCGGCCCCTAACATCCTCCCCCACTTAAGCTGTTGGCGCTCTCGACGACGGCTTTGATCTTGAAGTCTTCAATCTTCTGCTGGAACTTCTTCTTCAGGGCTTCAGCATTCTCCCAACTGGTTTCTTCATCTCCAATACCCTTCCACTTGACTAGGAACTGCTGGCATAGGCGCTTTGACACTCTGATCACTCTCTCTGCTAGGATCTCCTACACTTCTTTCGGCTTGGGTGGTCTGATGTCGACATGATCTCGAACAGGCTGGTTGCGTGCTTGATCTTCACGGTCTAGCTGGTGCGGCTTGAGGTTGTTGACGTGGAAGACGGAGTGAACTCTTATCCAGGCGGGAATATCTACTTTATCGGAGCATTTCTCCAATTTAGAAATGATGGGGAGCGGTCCTTCATACTTCCAGATAAACAGACAAATACGAGCGCCGCTTTCATATCTTCCGAACCTCGGATCCTACCATCAAATTATCTTCCATCAGATTGCAACCCTTCCTACATACAACCCTCTTGTTTGCTCAACACACGAACACGTCATTACATCTATCCCCTTATCCTCTCAACCTCACTATACAGGAGATAATTTGGATGGTTCTCGGAAAGGGAGTGACGATTCCAATATCAAATTGCAGATTATAATGATGCCCCCCACCTTCATTGAGCTCGATCCCCCATTCCCATGCTTGACATCCCTCTGGTTTTCCAGTGCCAAATGGAATTCCTCCAAGGAAGTAACTAACAAGTTGGAATATTTGACCACCCAACTAGGACCAAGCAAGTTCCCAGTTGGAATATTTGGCCACCCAACTAGGACCAAGTTCCCAGTTGAATCTTGGTAATGAAAGCATGGACCTTCGAAATTACCATGCTAAAAAACGCTGTTTTGTCGGTGCCGTGTTTGCGTCCAGGTTCATTGGACTGGAATTGGTTATTTGGCTTGATGACTTCAATGACCTGATTTTGTGGTACCAACGGTCGCAATTACTGATTACCAGCTGTTCAGAACGCGTCCAGGTTCAATGAACCTCAAGTCCTCAACTAGATGTTTTAATTCTACGTTTTCTCAAACAACTATGTCATGAAGACATTGCATGGTGATGGACATGCAGATTGCTAAAAGTATTGTGTTAGGTTTATGAAGATTATTATTATTATTTTTATCAAAAATTATTTATTTGAGAAGACATGTATTTGTACATTTAAATAAATAATTTTATGTATGAAAATTATGGAATGAATAGATTCTCGTTTTATTATAAAAAAACGTGAAATCAGTTTAATCATACAAAATATATGTTCACTATCACATAAAAATAAAATAAGTTAAGATAGGTTTGCGAATTGACCGTCCAAGATTCTTATACCTTTACATTAATTTGTGATAGCAAACTTTACACCTAAATACTTTTGTATCTTTTTTAGCTTTTTATTAATAGTTTGTTTACAAATACCTGTCGATCTTATGTGTGGTTATATATTAGTCTACTAGCTAGTATCTCCTCTGAAGCATTGAAAGAATAAAAATTTCACTGTTTTCAAACTTCGACCTTGGAAAAAAAAACGTGTAAAGTATGAAATGAATATCATATTTATATGATTTTATTAATCAAATTAGGCAAATCAATATGATAAATATTATATATATTTTATTTGTAACAAGTATTATTTTTCTTTTTATTCAAGTCAAAAGGGTGATAATTATTGTTCTAGGAACATAATTTCTTTTTTCCAAACCATATTTAGTGATAACTCTAGGGCCCTTACCTTATATGAGATGAGATGATGTGGTCTTCTTCCAATCCAACATCGGAGACATGTTCAAAAGTCAGAACAGAAAATCACATAAAAATTCTTCTTAATTAACTAATTAATTCAGTTACCAAATCTGCCTCCTAAGTCCTAATTAACTAGTAAAAAAGAAATAAAAACAGAAAAATATCTCAACAACATAAATGATGGATGCCATCCATGTACATGGCTCATATCCATACCACATACATGATGCATCATCGAAAACAAAGAGAGCACGTGGCAAAACACGGTCTCCACAGGTTTTCTGGTTTCCCTCCCCTTCCGTATAAATTGGGCTTTTCTCCCCCCTCAATCCTCCTCACGAGACAAACCGAAGAAAGAGAAGGCGCAGAGAGAGAGAGAGACAAAACGAGAAAGGGAAAAAAGCCCCATTCTGAAGCTAAACCCTAACCGCGTTTAGCTTCCATCTTCTCGTTTCTCTCTTTTTCGCCATTAAAATCCCAAATTGAAAATACAAGCTTCAAATTTCTCAAGCCTTCTCGGTCGGATCACACCACACGCTTTCCTCGCATTTCCTAATCGTAAGCTCGGATTTCCTCTCTTTTCTTTTCTTTTTCTTGGTAAAGAAAGAAGTTTATGATAGATGCGTGAAATTTATGGATTATTACTCTTGTGTATTGGCTTTACATAGCAATGCCGGTGATTATCTCGGATCAGATGGGAGAGAGCATTTATTACTGCTTTGATTTTCTTTAATTTTAATCGAAAAATTCCAGAGCTTTCTGATTGAAGAGATGAAATTGGGGATGACTGAACATTTTCTTTTGTAATGTACATTTCAGGAGTTATAAAACCAACCATGGTATTCTGGGTGTTTGGATATGGTTCACTTGTGTGGAACCCTGGTTTTGAATACGACGAGAAAGTGATAGGTTTCATTAAGGACTACAGGCGTGTATTCGATCTTGGTATGCCTATCTTCTCTCTCTTCTTGACTTCGACTGTTATATGGTATGACTAATATGACACTGGTTTTTGGTCATTTATTTTTGATTATTCAGCTTGCATTGATCATCGAGGTACGCCTGAGCACCCTGCAAGAACTTGCACATTGGAACACCAAGAAGGGGCTGTTTGCGTAAGTATACCTTGATGCGTATTAGGTTGTTGCATTGTTAGTAAATGCTTAATTATGATCTGTTACTGACTTTGAAACTCCTCTTCCAACAGTGGGGTGCTGCTTATTCTGTGTGTGGCGGCCCTGAAAGGGAAAGACTGGCTATGGAGGTAATCTTCTTTAAATGTAAACCTTATTAGCTTTATAGTGATGTAGGTGAATTGAGAGTGCTAGCCATATTGCTAATGTAGAAAGAATTATATCAACTGAGATGGAAGTGTGGGATACGTATTCCTTTACTAAGAGTGTTGCTTGTTTTTTGGTCATGAGAGTGTTGCTTGTTTATGTGCATTCCCATTGTATAGGAATTATATTGATACATTTTGTTTTTTTTTTTTCCTTTTGCAGTACTTGGAAAGGAGAGAATGTGAATATGATGCAAAGACTCTTGTGAACTTTTACAAGGTAAGATTTGTTTAAGATATTGTTTGTCATGCCGCTTTTGCTTGTATGGTTTCTAATTTTGAATTATTGATCTCTACAAATTGCCTTAACATGTTTTCTGTCTGATACAGGAAGGGGACTTCTCTGATGAACCTTCTTTGACAGGAGTCATTGTGTAAGTTACATTGCAACTATTTTTTCATCTCCACTTATTTATTCAAAGAAATTTAGACGTTTTGTAGATGACTTTCCTGACCAGTTTATTCTGATATTTGCAGTTTCACATCTACTCCAGACAAAGAATCAAACAAATATTACTTGGGTCCTGCTCCATTGGAGGATATGGCAAGGTAATGCAGATGACACTTTCCTTATTTTCTTGTATTGGACTGTTGGTGGTGGTGATCATATTGCAATTGTTCTTGTACTGAAGATTTGTATTTCAACTGTTCCTGTTTATCTGCAGCCAAATTGCGACTGCTTTTGGGCCATGCGGGAACAACAGAGATTACTTATTTTTGCTGGAAAAAGCTATGTTTGATATTGGTGAGCAATCTTTTTATGCGTCGACAGATGGTCAAAATTACACTGATTTGAGGGGGGTCTAACTTAAGAATTGTTGACATGAACAGGCCATGAAGATGACTATGTGATAGAGCTTGCAAATGAGGTGAGGAATGTACTTGGAATTGTTGGGAAAGGAATTCCAAGGGATAAGAAGTTGACAGGACCAACCCACATCCCGCTCAAGTCCCACATTCCAACCATTCAATTGCATCCCCTTCCAGAAGCCATCGCCATGGACTCATAGTCTCATAACATCTGATAACTGAGGAAAGAATAAAGATCAAGTTGTGGAGTTGAGGAGCCTGTGCCCATGGCCAATCAATTTTATCC